>OY757945.1:38985127-39190127 GCA_963585895.1 Sepioteuthis lessoniana | reverse complement strand
TGCATGTTAAAAGATTATTAAACTGAGAGATATCACAGGCAATTGCATATAAGGAAATAAACAAAGATATTCAGAACTACAAACATACTAGCTTTTATTCTGTGTTCATATTTACCTACCCCTCCGCTCGGGCAGGATGAGACACAAGGTCAATTTTTACATGGAGTTTAACAAGTTTGAATTCAGAGTTTCCTTCTCCTAGACTAGTTGCCTCATCAAGGCTGAAGAACCTAGTCTACCCTACTATTTACCCATTGCTAGAGGGAGAATAATTGGATTCATACCTTTCCCAAGAGTATTAGCGCTATGTGAAATGCAATCAGTTTCGTCCAGGATTTGAACTTGTGTCGCCGTGTCCATTTCCTACGACGATAACCATTACACCAGGGCACCTCCTCTTCTATTAATCTTTGTTAAACATGAGATCTCTCAGATATATTAGAAAAAAAAAAAATAATTAAACACCTAAACATTAGATTTCTCAGACATTTAAAAGAAAAAAAACATTATAAACATTTTTAAGAAGTTAAAAGAAAACAATTTTCTTTCGAGTGATAGCTGCTGTTTATTTATTTACTAAGTCCAGTCTTCAACGACAATCATTAAATGACCATGGCTGACCTTTGATCCACTGTCATTAGATACTAAAAGAATATCATTTATATTTTCTATCTGTTTCCATCATAAGGAAGACACAGGTCTATTTATAAGTAGGGTACTATTAATTCAGAATTTTCTTTCTAGACTGGTGGCTTAACCAAGGCTAAAAAAACCCAGTCTTTCTGGGATGGAGGGAGAAGAGGATCAATTCATACCTTTCCCCAGGGTTATTAGCATGAAGGGAAATGCAAACAAACTTGTCCTGGATTTGAACTCGGATCATAGTTCCATTTATTTTGTGTGGGAGGTTCACTGCATCAAGGTTGCCAACAGCACAGATTCTCCTCATCCTCTTTCACCGTCCATACCCATCAGCCATTGTCCACACAGAGCTGATGGATATAAATTTTTACTGGTTGATTAACACTGGTGTGTCTATGTGTAGATGTCCACAAGAAAGAGAATGTCGCTTAAGAGTTTCTCCTTACTTCTCTAGCCATGCCCAGTATGTCTTGTTTATCTTGGATGGTTTGTAAGGTGGGAGTCAGCCTCAGATTTTTACTTAAAATCAGTGAAGGTGTGGAAAATGTAATTGACAAATTCATTGTTATTGTAACTAAGAACCAACGTGTTATGCTGTAAAGAAAGAAGTCCACAGAAAAAGAAATACTCAAACTCGAAGGTAAGGGAAGAAAATATAGCAGTTGTTTATTATTCACTTAGCTATGATTGATGCAACTTGAAAAGTTCATTTTAGTTACGTTCTTCTTCTCCCTTCCTCTTGGTGGTGTCGGCGGTGTGGGTGAGAGCTGACTGTTGACACACGCCTGACAGATAGGTCGTAGCAGACTGGGGTAGGACGGGTCGGGGCCTCGGAACCTTTAACGCACCCGTTTTGACAACTGCCTTCAACTCTGCCAAAATCTCCTGACTTGTTTTCTTATATAGAGATTTTGGGGAACAAATCGAAGATCTCCGAATGTTTGATGTCACCAGTGAAACTGTCGTGAAACACATGATAGTTCATCTGTGATTATTTTAAAATCCCATCTAACTTTGCAGGTCATTCTGCCCGCTCACGCTAGTCTTGTGACACCTTCACTGATTGACGACAGCGCCCGTCTGTAAATTATGAATCCACTTTTTCTACCAAATGAGTAAATAGCAAAACAGTTGAAGCCCTTTGGCCAAAGAGAATTCAACTAGGGTGTTGATTAAAAATAAAGATCCTAATTGTAGCTAGTGGAGGAGGGATGGTTAAGTAGACGTATGATGCAGCAGATATCGGCATTTGGTTGAAAAATGCTTCTGTGTGAAATCATCTGGAGGTTGCAGGTTCAATCTCAACTACCGGTAAATTACAAGAAATACTTACTGTAGCTTAACACTTGTACCTGGTCATGGTTAATGGAATTAGAACAATCTTCTCTTGTGGATTAAATAAGGGTTCTGTGTAGGCTCCTGAGTTGGTCATGAAACACCTGAAGAAGGCCAAAGGACATATTGGACAAAATGCTGTGAGTATAACAATAGAGATAAAGATGATTGTCTGAATATTCTAAGGGATTAGAAATATATTAGTTTCATGAAGAACTCAGAAGGAGAGGGGAGATTGCTTTAAAAATATAATCCAAAGAAAGTGCCATAATTATTTTTGTATAAAACACACTATTTTTCCAGCTCCAAAATTCAGGATGGAATGACCAAAAGTAATTTGTATCTATAGTCCAAACTGTTGCAGAGAAATATCCGCTGGAATATGTATTAGTTCATAATTTTGTTTCTCCTAATGTGTGCTTATTTTTGTGGCTAGCCTGTTGCATTTTTATGTGAACATGTCTGTATTCAATCTAAATATCTTGTAAAGTTTGTGTTTTAAGACATAATGTAAATTATATCTTATTTTTAGTCAGTAAAGTTGGCGACCTTAGTCGAGGGCGACACGAAGGCTCTCATTACAATAGCTACTATACCGAGGTGTAGGGCAAGGTGCTACTCCTATCCCTGGATTGCTTCACTTTACCCTTGATCCTAACCTTATAATGCTGAGTGCTAAACAAGGCAGCATCAAGTACCATTTTTTGAGTCTTTGGTATGACTCGACCTGGGATTGAACCCTGGTCTCCTGGATCATTGGTGAACACTCTTCTCATTAGGCCAATGACCCGGTTTTAGTCAGTAAAAACCAATAAAATGTTGAACTAAGCTACTACAAATTCTAAAATATCAGTACACGATAATGTTTTTTTTCTCTAGAATTTTGTGGAGAGAGTCTCCATGGTGTTGTAGCTAATGTGCTAGACTGTGACATTGTAGTAAATGAGTTCAAACTCTAGTCACACTATTATGTTCACTTTCAGACTAATACTCTTAGTACAAACCTGGGAGTAAATAAGATTTTTTCAGTGAATTGCCCAGTCAGCTGGGGCTGTAGAATACACCAACTGCACCTCTGCAGAGGGCTGACAACCCCCAATGAGTGTCCTTGATATGACACTAAACAATCTGATGGTGAGGTTCCAGTGATGTTGGAGCTTGAGGGAATGCAGAGCTACCCTTCATTGCCATTGCTTCCAGGTCTACTCTGGCCCGGAGTGGTAGCACCTGATAGGGTCCTATCTATGGATCAAATAGAACTAAAATGCATGCTTATGTCAAATTGAATTGCTTAAAATAGAACTGTTTTGACATGTAAACTGTGTACTTATGCTAAACTGAATTGTTTGATATAGATCTGATTATTTGTATAAAAATGGATTTGGCATTAAATAACCTACATAGGTTGATATGCCATAAAACCCAACCGACCATTCAGAGTGAATAAAAGCTTAGGGATCTACAGGAGGAGATTTAACAGTTTGCATTTATAAATTTTTTTGTAACAGAACAAAAATTGCTGGATAATGTAGATTAGTTGCCAATTATTGTACACCTAGCAGAATACCTAATTGGGTGTGATGGCTACTAGTAATGCGTCATTCACATAAAACCAATTCAAAACACATGAGTCGGCTGCTCATTCTGTGAAATGAATGGATGGTCAAGCTCTAACCAAAAAGATCCTGATCTTTTTGGCATCATTAATGACACAAATAAGTAGTAATTAAAGTTGGCAACCATAGTTGAGGGCGACCAGAAGGCTCCCTTTTCAATAGCTACAACACCGAGGTGTAGGGGAGGGCGCTACTCCTTTCCCTGGATTGCTCCATTTTAACCTCGATACATACCTTATATTGCTGAGTGTTAAGCAAGGAGGTATCAAGTACTATTTTTAAAGTCTTTGGTATGACGCAATCTGGGGTTGAACCCAGGTCTCCCGGACCATTGGCGAACACTCTACCCACTAGGCCAATGAGGCCAAACAATTATATTTTAAACCCATTAGTTTATAAGAATACTGAATTTAAAAGTATTCCTTTTTATAATTAGTTATGAGATTTCTTTTAAAAAAATATTTGATAAGAATAAAAATATAAATTTGATAAAGAAAGAGAAATACAATGCCTGAAATTTTAGTTCTTATCTATGGTTTGTTAATGAATAAAGTTAAGATTAAATTATTATTAATGAAAAATCCCATTTTGACTGAAGAAATCCAGATTTTCTCTTGTTAAATCAATTTCAGTATTTCCAGTTACTTTGTTGGTGTGAGTGTTGTTCAATATTCAATTTATAATCACTTTTTTTGTAAAATTTTAATCTTGAAACTGAAAATTATTTTAAAAAATTAAGCCCTCATTCAATGAGACTAAGAAAAAATGTTGCCAATATTCAAATCATTTATTTGGAATTGAATGGAAATTAAATTTAGTTAGAAGAGGAGAATCAAGTTTGAAAAGCTCTGGTATTGGGGTGGGTTTATCAGATTTTCTATTAAGTCTGTTTTGACATGAATTCATTTTATAGTTTGGTATGTGGGTGTGCATGAATCAAGACTCATACATGGTTGTCACTAAAGATGCTTGATCCCCTCCTCTGCATTCCCTTTTTGTAGCACCTCAGGTGCCAAGTGATAAACTTAGCTCTGCTGAGTAGGTGTTGTCTAGAGGAAAGCCTCCTGGGACCAGCTGTGATCACCTTATAGTAACCTACCTGGTGCAAATACCAGGTGAGCCCTTGATGTGCCAGATTTGTATAGGTTCTAAAATGAAGTAAAGGGCAAATAACTCTGAGATTTTAATGGCTTATTTGTTATGAACATTTTTTTGTTAGTAAAAATTTAATGAGATCAACTTCTGCACTTTTGGTATAAAGAAGTGTGTATGCCAAATTTCAGTTTGATTCACCCATTACTTTTGCTGTTTGCCGAACCATTTCCTTCCCACTTCCAATACACACACAATCTTTAAGAGATATTGCTCATGCCAAGTCAAATTAGCTAACAAAAAGTTAATTATCTTGGAATGTGTTTTAACTTGGCAATGTTAAGAGAACTTGTCAAAACTTGGACAAATTCTATTTTATATATATATTTAATTCTTAATAGCTTTTTCTTTTAAATTCACAAAACCAGATATAGCATATATACTCAAGTAATAAATGAACCCTTATTTTTAGCTACAAATAGGTTTTTTTTATCTTATGTTGCATGTAAAGAATACCCCCCTAATTTTTGGCTATTCTAACATACAAAAATACTTTTTTAACATCCAGTGAAATATAGAGAAAACATTCAAATAGTTATTTATACTTTCAAAACTACTGTAATACAATTAAACTCAATGCAATATTGTAAATAAACAATTTAGTCTAGACCTTGATGTAGCTTACTGTGTCTATTTGGATATTCCAAATATACTAAAACCCACTGCTGATACACAATTGATAATATAATTATGTATGTCTTCATGACTCAGTTTAATGTCTTACCCAATGTGTTTTCTCACTAATACCTAGGCAAAGGCTTTTCATTAAGATAATGAAGTTTTTATGTAACTTTCTTCACTATTTATGATATTTATACCTAAACCAGCTCATTGGTTTAATGGGTTTGCCAGTGGACTGGGAGACCCTGTTCAACCCCAGGTGAGGTCTTAGCAAAGACTTTAAAAATGGTACTTGATACCATTCAGCAATATAAGTTATGTAATATATCAAGGGTAAAGTTCAGCAATCCTGGGAAAGGAGTAGCGCCCTTCCCTACACCTCAGTGTAGTAGCTATTGAAAAGGGAGCCTTCTGGTTGTCCTCTTTACTTACTTACTGACTATACTTGTATACATAGATATAAATACAAATTTCATTAAACATAATAGACATTTTATGCCTACATATTTTCTTCTGGATCCGTTCGAATTCCTGTATTACTTTTATCGTATTCGGGGGGAATTGATTTAAGTATTGTCCATAGTTGTATGTATCCCTAGTACTTTCTGCCCGACTCTGGGACATCATCAGGGGACGTCCTTACACAGTAGTAATTTGCTAAAACAAAAGTTACATCACTTTTGTAATAGATTCTCCCCTGATCCCCGAATACGATAAAAGTAATACGGGAATTCGAACGGATCCAGAAGAAAATGTGTAGGCATAAAATGTCTATTATGTCTAATAAAATTTGCATGAACAAAGAAATGCTGCCTAAATATACATAGATATAAATAGTAAACAATGTTAAGTAAAAATTTTATTATCTTAGCCTAAACAAAGGCTATGTGGGTACATTTTGGATCAAAATCATGGCATGGTTAGGCTAAGAAACAAGATAAGCTTCAATATTTCAAAAATATATCTTATGAATGAATACCGGTCCATAGGCCTAATGAGTAAAGTGTTCGCCAATGGTCCAGGAGACCGGGGTTCAATTCCAGGTCGAGTCATACCAAAGACTCAAAAAATGGTACTTGATTAACACTCAGCATTATAAGGTACAGATCAAGGGTAAAGAGGAGCAATCCAGGAAATGGAATAGCGTCCTCCCCTACACCTCGGTATAGTAGCTATTGAAAAAGAAGCCTTCAGGTCACCCTCAACTAAGATCACCAACTTTACTTAATGAATGAATCTTTGGTTTTAGGTGAAAATTTGGTCTAAAAAGTTGTTTATTACATGAGTATATATGGTAACTTTTTTTCTACAATCAGTTCAGACATTTTTTTCTGTTATTGGTACCATCTAGCCTAACACCATCTGTCTCGTGTTACTTTCAAAAGAAATGGGCATTGCCAAATAACTACTCTTGCCTTTGAAATGCTATGAAAGACCTAGCATGACAATTGAATTATTTTTTGTGCCATCAGATAAGGGATTCTTTTGTTAATGATACCTAATATCACCTATCTCACATTACTCAAAGAGGAGACCATCTGGTTTGCTGGAGTTGTCAAATTCACTAACTGCATCTCTGCAAAGAGTTAAGACCCCCATTGATTGTCTTAGGTATGATACTAAACTGCATCTGATAGGGAGGCTTCAGTCCTGGAGCTTTGGTAATGTGGAGTACCCCTTCATTGCCATTACTCCCAGGTTCACTCTGACCTGAAGCGGTAGTACATGTTAGTGTTCCATTTATGGGTCAAATAGAATTGTTCAATCATTTGTTATTTGAAGCTATACTGCTGTGTGCAAATTATTTGTATTAGATAAGAATATTTGATAAATAGAATTACTAATGTTACATAACAATACTTAAAACTGTTTAATTGTCGGCAAACAAATGAGTTATAATCAATTTGTTTAAAAATAAAGTTGCTTACAAACTATTCATTTACAACTTGTATATATAAAAAAAATGGCATTATGTAACCCATGGAGATAGATATACCATTAAACACTAACCCTCAGAAAAGAAATAGTCATTACCAAACAACTCTTGCCCTAAAGATATTATGAAAGTATAGTCCAACACTGCAGTCTCCATGAATAAAATCAATTTCTTTTGCACTGACTTGACCCATTGGAAATTGTGGGTGGGGGATTTTGTTTGGTAGCAGGTTGTTTCCTTTCTTCAAACACTGATGTCTTAAAGTTAACTCCTACATAGTTCAGATTTTGGATTCTGCTAATGCCACCAAAGAAATTAGTACTTCTCCCATTCTTGCAACACTGACTTCCTTGTCATTTTTGGCAGTTCTTGGCAGACCAGATTGATTTCCAGGTTTTGTGTTGTAGAAGGTTTGGTAGTATTCACTTTACCTTTCATACCACCATCTCCACTTCTCATTTACCCATTACGCCCACATCTTTCTTTCCCCTTCCTCTTCTTACCCTTTCTTTCACCGCCAAGGCCTGCCAGAATCAGGTAGTGTGTGTCTAATGCACAATGTGTACGTTACTTGTTTTCTGCAAATGCCATTGCCTACCTTGTTATGGAGTGAGTGGGGCAAGTGTCTTTTTGTTAATTTTTTTTGCTTTTTACTTAACCATTTTATGTAAGCCAATATCTATTTATTATTTAGTCATTGAGTATATTTTTAAAAAATTTTGGCTACAGTTCTAACTTGAACTAATTAAGACAACGGTTTCTTGTCTTTTTTCTTCAAAGCATTTTCAGTTTGCTTGGTCATAAAATCTCTTAAAAGTAAGGGATGGGTTGCAGCATCCATTTCCTCACCTGTATTCTACATATTAGCTTAGTAACAATGAAGAATCCTTGAACTGATTTAAATTTAGAGATCTCCTCTTCAATAAGCATGAGATGGGCTAGCCTAGGGCTATTAGGTAACAGTAACATGGAAGAATCACTGACCTGACTGTAAGAGCATTGTTTTGGTGGGGCATTGAATAAATGAACTACACCTCCTGCAAATAAGTAAGAGTAAGACCCTTCCCCAAATGTCATGATTAATGTTAAGACATGCAAGTTACCTCCCCTGATACTCTTGAGACAAGTGAATGTTTTTCTAGGAGTGGAAGTAAACAGACTGCCATATTAGTTTATGTGAGAGCATAAGAAGTACCGGTGTAAGGCGTCTCTATGTATGCTGAGTGTTGTAGTCTGAATTCTTTGTATTTAACAGTTAAGATACTAAACTACATCTGGTAGTGAGGCTCCAGATCTGGAGAGGCTGAAGTACTTCTTTGTTGCCATTACAACCAGATCGACTTTGACTTGGAGTGGAAGTATCTGTAAGAGTTACATTTATGGATCAAATAGATCTGTTTGAAGATAATATTACGTAGGAATACTTGAAACCATATAACTTTGCAAATTATTTGCATAAGATAGAAATGTAATATATTGCCTTGACCTGCGATGAACTTGGTGGGTGGAGTTGACAGATACATCCGGCCATAGATTAAATCAACAAAGTGACTACTGAAAAACAAGCAATATGTGGGCATGATATCTGAGGCATAAAAAAATGCGTGGGTGTAAGCTGTGACCAATGGAGAACAAGTATTGCATGGGTGTAAACTATGGCCAATGAAAAACAAGCATTGTGTGGGTGAAGCAGTGTGGACATATGGTTTGTATGGGAGTTTTAAGATTATATAAAGTCTAGAATTTAGGCTGAAGTCAGTTTCTGACTCCCAACAGCTCCTTTGTATGTGCAAACTCTCTCCAACTGTTGCCCAGTTGGCTGGGGCTGTAGAATACACCAACTGCTTCTCAGCTGAGGGGTAAGACCCCCTCCTCAATGAGTGTCCTGGTATGACACTAAACAATCTGATGGTGAGGCTTTAGTAATTGCTGGAGCTTTGAGGAATGTGGAGTAATCCTTTATTGCCATTGCTCCCAGGTTCACTCTGGCCCTGAGTGGTAGCACCTGATAGGGTCCTATCTCTGGCTCAAATAGAAGTAAACTGTGTACTTAAGCTAAACTGAATTGTTTGAAATAGAACTGTTTATAGGAATAAAAATGGATTCGGCATTAAATAACCTACAATGGTTGCTATGTCACCAAACCAATCTCTCCAACTGCTCTCCTGCTCCACACAAGCATCACCATCGAAGAATAGAAATATGAGATTATATTTTTATATATACGTGTTGCTTGTTATTTGTCAAGATTCAGCAGTTGTATACAACAAGAATACTTAAAATCATATCAGTGCAAACAAATAATTGTTTTTAAATTGGAATAGTTAGCACAAATTGTTGTGTACAAGTTGATCTGGCATGTAAGTTGACCTCAAGATTTTTGGCTCAAAATTCTGGGTTAGACTTATACCTGCTGTATCGGTCAACCTCCGAACATACAGTTGGTAGTGTAAATGTAATTTTTCTCAAAAATCAGAATTACATCTGTCATATATGAAACATGAAAATCTTACACATTAGAGCTTATTATTCATGTGAATTCACAATCTATTGTACTCTCATAAAATTAAATAGATAAAAAACATAATTTGCAGTGATGTTCTGCTTAGTGTTTCCAGTCAGTGCATCAGCTGTTGAAAATGGCATTTGATATAGCATTAATATGATATTCAATTTGTATTACAGTTTTATTATTTTATTTTAATCTGTGTTAATTTGTTAAATATGTTCACCAAATATACATTGAAGTTGGAAAGGTTTGTGCCAGTTTGGTGGAGTTATTGTAAGTGGTTTGTATTGATTGTTAGGAATACTGTTCCTGTGTTCATCCTGGTTCAAGGGTGCCAAGTTTTGAAAAGTGGGCAGATAACAGACCATTGTGTCTAAAACATTTGGTTAATTTGACGCACTTCTCATGCAAATGTCCAGCCAGGAAAAGATATAAAACATGAGAGGCAGTGCGATCTCGGTGTTTTACAAAACTGCCACATTCAAGTCAACTGGCTTATTAGCCCAGTGGGTAGAGTGTTCGCCAATGGTCTGGGAGATCTGGGTTCAATTTCGAGTTGTGTCATACCAAAGACTTTAAAAATGGTACTTGATACCTCCTTGCTTATCACTTAACAATATAAGGTATGTATCAAGGGTAAAGTGGAGCAATCCAGGGAAAGGAGTAGTGCCCTCCCCTACACCTCGGTGTAGTAGCTATTGAAAAGAGAGCCTTCTGGTTGCCAATTTTACTTACTTTACATGCAAGTCAACAACGACAACAACGTAGATGGAGGAGGAGGAGAAGTAGTAAAAGACACAGGCAGAGAGAAACAGTTATCTTTGTTTTATTTTGCCTAGAAAAGTGACATTAGTATTGGATTCTGATACACTTAGATATCTTTGTTTTGTTTACAGTTCCATTGGTTGATCATTATGTGGTAAAGGTTTAAATTTTAAACCTACTGTAGAAGTTAACCCTAATTTTGTTGTGATTTTTTTCAGGCTTAAAAAGTTGACTTGTATGCCACAATTTACAGTACTTGAAACTATATAACAGTGTTGCATTGTCCTTTACTCTACAATTGTCCATTCTAAGTTATATGTATCTTACATGATGATCTGTCATTTCAGTGTTACACTATTGTTGTGTTCTGATTAGTGAACACAAGTAGTAGTAATAATAAGACAAACCACAATATGTGAGGAAATAGTTATATTTACAGGAAGAGTATTTACAATAGAGAGACTGTTAGTAATAAGAACAGAGGATTAGTGATAGAGTAAGGATATACTTCAACAATAGGAACGGCTCTTCTGGTCTGACTTGTAGACTGATCTCAGACTGATCTGCACTGGAACCTCTTGGTATTAAAGCTACTGGCATATATGGTAGATGGCCCAGCTCATTATGTTGAAAAGGTTGGTGATACCCAACAACTATGATCTGTCTAAACAAGTAGTTAATCATAAGAGCAGAGATGAAGTGTTTGACTGCTCAGGTCAGGTGTTTTTCACTTACTGACTCATTCTAGCTCGAGAAACATTTTAGTCACCTGACTGAAACCAGCCAATGAGAGCTGTGCCTTCAGATTGACCCAGAATTCAATGGTTGTCAATCACACCTCTGTGTTTTTCCACTTGTTTAATGTTTCAAATGCTACACTACATGCCAAAAATAGATCTCACCAATTATTATGTAACAATAGTTTATAGATTAATATTTAGATTGGAATACTGGAAACCCTATAACTATAAATTATGTGTTAAGAATAGTTACTTGAAGCTATAATTGTTTACAAATGATTATCATCATTTACTTAAAATCATGTAACTACTTGCACAAAAGAAGACTAGCATTAAATAACCCAACAAGGTTTGGCATACCATAAAACCAACTAACCAATCAACCGATTGTAGGAAGAAGTCATTAGAATACCATATTGAGTTCTTCATAGTTATTTCTTAGGCAAAGGCAGTAAATAGGCAATGTCCATCTCCTCTTCAAGAAATATGACTGGAGGTATTGGGTTATATTGTACTAGTAATAAGGAATGATCTTTGACCTGACTGCATTCAGCCCTGTTGGTTGGAGCTGTAGAATATGCTGACTGATTGCATCTTAGCAATGTAGATAACCCCAACAAGTGTCCTGGATATGTTACTTAACCATCTGATATTGAGGATTCAGTTCTGAAGATTTGGGGAATGTGGAGTACCCCTTCATTGCCATTACTTCCAGGTCCACTCTAACCTGGAGTAGTAGTACTTGTTAGGGTCGCTTCTATAGATCAAATAGAACTGTTTAATCAAACAAATGGCTAAAGTTAAATTGAATTGTTAGTGTTACATAATGGTCTTTGAAATTGATTAACTTTGTGCAAATAAAACTATTTCTTCGTGGTTTTAGAAGTCTAGTCGAAGTAGAATCAACCTATTGGGGGGTAGTCAAATTATTTAACACGCAAAGTAAACTGATGGATGTTCACTAATCAGACATAAACAAAATACTGCCTTTTTTTCTACTTCAAACTTAGTTTCTTATATGCTCATTAAATCTCGCCACTTCACATCGGCTTATCATATTCTCTGCCATAAAACAAGTCACACTTCTTGCGTCCTTTTCTTTTGGTTTTCGCGTGTTGGTTGCTGAGAGAGCACACCTTCTGTTTCTTAGAGGTGAGATTGTTTGTGGCATTATACTACACTATTATTAGATCGGAATACTTTAAACCATTTATCTGTGTGCAAAAATTGAATTATTGGTATTACATAGTAATACTTGGAACCATTTAACTGTGCAAATGAATGAATAATGTTGAATATAATTATTAGTGTTGAGTAGCAATACTTGAAACAATTGTATGCAAACAAATGAACTCTGGCTTGTTTAAATGTTATCTACAGACTATGCAGTTACAAATTATATATCTAATGTAAATATGTATAAACAGGATTCCAACAAATAATATTGAAAGAATTGGTTGTTAGATTGGAATACTTAAAACCATTTAACTGTGTGTAAACAAATGAGCTCTGGCTCATTAAAAAAATTTACCTACAAACTATTTGCTTATAAAGGATATATATATATATATATATAAAAAGAGGATTTGGCATTAAATAACCTACAGTGGTTGATATGCCATAAAACCCAACCAAACCAAATCTTATATATTTAATGTATATGTATAAAGAGGATTTGACATTAAATAACCTACAATGGTTGATATACCATAAAAATCAACTGGCCAACCATAAGTAAAATTATTAGTGTTAAATAGCAATACTTGAAACCATGTAACTGTGTGCAAACAAATTACTCTAATTTTTTTTAATGAAAATATCTACAAACTATTCACTTACAAATCATATGTTTATATCCATTTAACTGTGTGCTAACAAATAGTTGATGTTTAGTAAAACAGTTTAACCATTTAACTGTGTACAAATAAATGACTGATGTTGAATTAAATTTTTAGTGTTAGCAATATTTAAAACCATTTAACTGTATGCAAACAAATGGGCTCTGGCTTATTTAAAAATGTTATCTACAAACTATTTGTTTACATATATTTGATATATGTATTATTGGAATTTGGGTAGCCATCTTGTTTTTAGTTGAGTGATACAAGATACTCCTAAGTAACAAGGCTGCTTTAAGTCTAGACTGTTATTTTGCCATTGTTTAGATATGCCTCCAATTGGCTAATCTACTGTTTCTGTCTTAGTTGCCTCCGATTGGCTAATCTACTGTTTCTGTCTTAGTTGCCTCCGATTGGCTAATCTACTGTTTCTGTCTTAGTTGCCTCCGATTGGCTAATCTACTGTTTCTGCCTTAGTCGCCTCCGATTGGCTAATCTACTGCTTCTACTTTAGTCACCTCTCATTGGTTAATCTACAACTTCTCCTGATGGGAAAGTCTATAAATATTTGGTGACAATTTGTATAGGGCTGACATATATAGGGTCCCCCCCCAAACAATCCAACACACCCCTTGTTTGAGGGTATAAGATGGAATTTTCCACCTTTAAAAGAAATACATATCAAAATGAAAAAAATGTGAATAAATTTTTTTTTTTTTTTTTTTAATTATTAGTATTAATACAATTTTTGTTTGACACAAAACCATGATTAGTGATTCATTTTTTTTGGTTGTTTTGTTCAGATTAGTTGGCTGGTTTATTGTCATATCTTAGACATTCATTTGGGAGAGTTTCACTCCTCTGCTGAGATGCAGTCGATGTATTTTTCTGCCCCAGTCGACTGGGCTATTCATGCTTAATTTACTAAGTTATGAATCAATTACCTACTTTAATTTTTCTGAAAGTGTTTCATTTTATTCCTGTCATTTGCTTTGTAAACACGTTTTTCTCTGTTTCAGTGTATTCTAAAAGAATTGACCCTTTATTTATTTCATCATATATAAACTGAAATTTTATATCAATGTTTTTGATCTTTGATGAATGACTGGGTTTTTTGCCAAAACAATACTGGACTGATTACCACAAATAGTTGTTGGGTTCTTCAGTGACTCAAGTTCTGTCATAGTTCTCAATAGTGCTCTAAGATACAATGTTTCTTGGCTTTCTAATGATATAGCTATAAATTCCGCTTAGCATGTTGACAAAGTGACTGAATTCTGCTTTTTAGATTTCCATGAAATCATTGGGTTATTTTCTGCCAATCTAAAACAAAATCTGCTTATGTTTTTTCTGTCATCTAAATTACCCCAATCCCAGTCACAAAACCCTTCTAATTTCAAAGGTTTCTGTAATTTTTAAACATTAGTGACTGATTGATTGTGCCTTTTAAATAATGTTTTGCCTTCCTTAAATGGAAAGAATTTGCTTTTGCTAGGTCTTGAGACAACTAATAACAGTATAACAAATATCTAGTCTTGTTGCAACCATTATATATATTAGACTGCCAATAATTTCAAGATAAGGTTTGCTTTCTATTAGAATGACTTAGTCACTTGTTTTCATTATATCCATTTCACATGGAGGTGAGCGTGGTTTGCAATTTCCCATGCTGAACTTTGATAATATCTTCTCAATGTATCTAGATTGATTAATTTTAATAGTATTATTTTTAATTCAAATTGTATTCCTAAGAAACAGGATAATTGCCCAAGATCCGTCTTTTTGAATCTTGAGTTCAGTCTTGTCTTAATTTGCATAAGGTGTGCCTTAGTTTTTGAAGCTATTAACATATCATCAACCCACAATAAAATGATGGATATTTGATCGCACATACTGTTATTGACAGGTGATTGGATGAAATTTTGTGTAGTTAAATAAGTATGGAATGTTTTATTCCATGTTGAACTGCCCCAAGTTGAACTGCTCCATATAAGGATTTTTAAGTTTCCAAACATAATTCCTATTCTTACCTTTAAAGCCTTCAGGCGGCTGAGCATACATTTCATAGTCTAAGGGGGCATTTAAATATGCACTCTTAACATCCATATGATGAATTAACAAGTCATACTTGACTGCTATTTGCAGTAGTAATCTCATTGAAGCGATATTTGTTGTCAGGGTGAAAGTTTCTCTATAATCCTTACCATATATTTGCGAGTAACCTTTAGCTACGAAACAAGCTTCATACTCATGACTTCCGTCACTTTTACTTTTTATAGTAAAAAAACCATCAACTCCCAACAGTATTTTTATTTCTTGGAGCCTTCTGCCATTCAAAAGTATTATTTTCTACTAAGGAATCAAATTCTTCCCTCATTGCTAAAATCCATTTATTTGAATCTGGAGAATTTACAGCTTCAGAGTAATTAGCAGGAATCATACACAGAGTACAACAGTAATCAACACTGCCCCTCTCCTTTAATGTTTAGGTTGTCTTTTGGTTGTACATCATATGCAAAGTACCACAGTAATCAACACTGGCAAATTCAACATTTTCTACAACAACAAAAAATCAGGTCTTTTTCTCTGTTGGATGGGATAATGGGTTATTTGCCCCTCCCCTTTTAATGTTTAGGGTGTCTGTCATATGTGATTAAAGATTCTGGATTTTCGTTTATTATTATCTGGTTTCAAAGGTAAGATATTATCATAAAAGTCAGTAAATTTCACACACCTAATTCTTTTAATAGCCATTGTTTCCGGAAAGTAAATCAAGTAAGCTGAATTTTGTTTATCATAGCTGACAAAGATGCCTTTTTCCCCAATGAGGATCCAATTTCATTTTGTTTTGTACATAACAAAAACAAGTCATGCCAAAAATATGCATCTTAAGTTAAGTTTTGAACTGTTAAAACTTTCATATGGAGTTTTTCTTGTGTTTTTATTATAATAGGGATTTCTAATATATGCTGAAGCCATCAATGCGTAAATCCACAAGTTTTTGGGCAATTTTGACTCATTAAGGAGACACCTTGCCATAGAAAATAAAGTTCGCCATGACCATTCAATGGCCCCATTGTGATGCGGAAAATAAGTAGCTGACCGCTCATGTTTGATTCTATTAAGTACAGATAACCATTGAAAAGGTTCAGGAGTGAACTCCATTCCATTGTCTGTCTGTAAACATTTTACATGGCCATAAGGGGCGATGTCATCTAGACATTTCTTTGTGGCAAGCAGTGTCAGACTTTTGTTTTAAGAAATATAACATTGTAAGACCAGAATAGTCATCAATAAAATTAACTACATATTTATAACCATCTTTTGCTAAAGGTTGTATGGGGCCAGTGAGTACAAGTGCAAGGATTTTTGTTGCCTTGCTATCCAAAGTCTTATTTCTGTCATTAGATATTTTCCCTTGAATACATATATCACAGTTAAGAGCATAATTTGGTGTCAGTTATATCTTCATTCCTTTTATTAATTTGGGTAACTTTCTAATATCAGATTCATTACAGTGGCCTGTGTTATGTTGAAAACTGTTCCATTAGGGTAAATTAATTGACAGTTGTCACATTTAAAACTTATAACTTATGTGTGCACCATTTTTTGTTGCTGCTTGTACTGAAAATATATTTTGTTTAAAAGTTGGTATATATTAAGCATTTTTTAAGATACATCTACACATGTGTTCTTTGCTATTGCGTAGATAAATGCAGGCATCTCCTCTTTTCAGCACTATGTTATTCGCTTGGCTCCTGTCAGCTAATTCAACAAAATGGTTCCCTGGTTCAAAATTTTGACTTATCAGTTATTACATGATTGGTAGTCCCGCAATTGACTTATAAATTAGTCTTGTCTGAAACAATATCAGCAAAGAAATAGGTTTGGCCTTTAGTGTAGGTTCTTATATTATGACAAAAATCACTTTGCCTTCTACTTTTACAGTCAAATTCTTTGTGACTTATTCTTCCATAAACATAACAAATAATATTTGTCCTTGCTGAGGGGGAAAATTTATAGTCCCATCAACTATGCTAGGGTTTCTGGTAATTGTTGTAATTATAATTTGTTGATTTATAATCATAGCGAGAATGTGTACTTACCCTGGGTTTATTTCTTGGGTTAATCTTTTTAAATGTGGTCTTCATTTGTAATAGATTGTTAGATTCATCTGGGGTGGGGGGTAACACATACACTGTGTTTCTTCATAACTTTAAATTCAGAAAAAGTCAAGGTTTTCTTCTTCTGGGTTATAACTGTTGTAAAAGGTTTAAAATTTGAAGGTAACCTCTTGAAGTCCATCGCTGATAACTTCCCTAGCTTCCTTCAGAGCATTAGAAATATTCTCTGTCCTTATTATACAGTTTGTTATAGACTCTGATTCCAATCGTCTTCTTTTGGCTTTTTTTTTGACAAATAATGTTCCCTTAGTATTGTTAAGGCTCTTCTTCTTGTGCATCTCTTATCACTAATGACAGACTTTTATCGTTCAAATACTGGATGAGTTCAGTGAAGACAGTTGCATTCTTTTCTACGAAGTCAATATCATCACTCTGGTCTGTTGGTGACAGTATAATTTGATGTAAATGTTGAATTCTAAGATATCCAAGGAACTTCACTTCCCACAACTCATGCTTGGATTCATCGCCATCAAAAAATGTTTTGCTACTCTGGGCCCATAACCTATTGGAATTTGGGTAGCCATCTTGTTTTTAGTTGAGCGATAAAGGTACTCCCTTTAAGTAACGAGGTTGCATTAAGTCTAGACTATTATTTTGCTATTGTATATATATGCCTTAGTCACCTCTGATTGGCTAATCTACTGCTTCTACTTTAGTCACCTCTGATTGGCTAATCTACTGCTTCTACTGATGGGAAAGTCTATAAATATTTGGTGACAATTTATAGACGGCCAACACATATAGGGTTCCCCCCACAAACAATCTAACATGTATGGACAGGATTTAGTTTTAAATAACCTACAAAGGTTGATATGTCATAAAACCCAATCAACTTACAAGGGTTGATATACTATAAAACCAAACCAACCTCCAAGGGTTAATGTGTCATAAAACCCAACCAACTTACAAGGGTTGATATGTCATAAAACCCAACCAACCTACAAGGGTTGATATACCATAAAACCCAATCAACTTACAAGGGTTGATATGTCATAAAACCAAACCAATCTACATGAGTTGATATGTCATAAAACCCAATCAACTTATAAGGGTTGATATGTCATAAAACCCAACCAACCTACAAGGGTTGATATACCATAAAACCCAACCAACCTACAAGGGTTGATATACCATAAAACCCAACCAACCTACAAGGGTTGATATACCATAAAACCCAACCAACCTACAAGGGTTGATATACCATAAAACCCAACCAACCTACAAGGGTTGATATACCATAAAACCCAACCAACCTACAAGGGTTGATATACCATAAAACCAAACCAACCTACAAGGCTTGATATACCATAAAACCAAACCAAACTGCATGAAGCAGTCATTAAAGTGTTTTGATAGATCCTTTATAGCATTTCTAACCACGAAGCAACAACCTTTGGTAACTGAGAATAGCTAGCAAACAGAACTTTAGTTGAAATATTTCTTTGGAAGTATCTTTATTAGAAAAGCAGAACTGATATTATGGAGAAGATTCTAATAATGCGTTGACAGGGGTGGTGAACAGGTAGAGACTTTGAAATCATAATATCATAAGGGAACTCCTATTGAAGCGTTAACATTTTTTTAAACATGCTTTATGATATATATAGGAATATTAGTGTCTCTTACCGATCTGCCCAATATCAAGAACTAAGTTATTTCAAACTGTATGTTATTGTGGAAATTTATTTTGTCTTTTTTTTTCCAAATGATTTTTGTCTCTTGTTAACATATTATTATTACAGTACTTGATAACAAAATAGATTTTAAGATTTCAAATGAATTTTTTTTTTCTTTAGGTTTTTGACAAGAAACTCAAAGAAATCAATGACAACTTAAAATCGAAAAGCCCAAATGCTGGATATGTTACTTAACCATCTGATATTGAGGATTCAGTTCTGAAGATTTGGGGAATGTGGAGTACCCCTTCATTGCCATTACTTCCAGGTCCACTCTAACCTGGAGTAGTAGTACTTGTTAGGGTCGCTTCTATAGATCAAATAGAACTGTTTAATCAAACAAATGGCTAAAGTTAAATTGAATTGTTAGTGTTACATAATGGTCTTTGAAATTGATTAACTTTGTGCAAATAAAACTATTTCTTCGTGGTTTTAGAAGTCTAGTCGAAGTAGAATCAACCTATTGGGGGGTAGTCAAATTATTTAACACGCAAAGTAAACTGATGGATGTTCACTAATCAGACATAAACAAAATACTGCCTTTTTTTCTACTTCAAACTTAGTTTCTTATATGCTCATTAAATCTCGCCACTTCACATCGGCTTATCATATTCTCTGCCATAAAACAAGTCACACTTCTTGCGTCCTTTTCTTTTGGTTTTCGCGTGTTGGTTGCTGAGAGAGCACACCTTCTGTTTCTTAGAGGTGAGATTGTTTGTGGCATTATACTACACTATTATTAGATCGGAATACTTTAAACCATTTATCTGTGTGCAAAAATTGAATTATTGGTATTACATAGTAATACTTGGAACCATTTAACTGTGCAAATGAATGAATAATGTTGAATATAATTATTAGTGTTGAGTAGCAATACTTGAAACAATTGTATGCAAACAAATGAACTCTGGCTTGTTTAAATGTTATCTACAGACTATGCAGTTACAAATTATATATCTAATGTAAATATGTATAAACAGGATTCCAACAAATAATATTGAAAGAATTGGTTGTTAGATTGGAATACTTAAAACCATTTAACTGTGTGTAAACAAATGAGCTCTGGCTCATTAAAAAAATTTACCTACAAACTATTTGCTTATAAAGGATATATATATATATATATATAAAAAGAGGATTTGGCATTAAATAACCTACAGTGGTTGATATGCCATAAAACCCAACCAAACCAAATCTTATATATTTAATGTATATGTATAAAGAGGATTTGACATTAAATAACCTACAATGGTTGATATACCATAAAAATCAACTGGCCAACCATAAGTAAAATTATTAGTGTTAAATAGCAATACTTGAAACCATGTAACTGTGTGCAAACAAATTACTCTAATTTTTTTTAATGAAAATATCTACAAACTATTCACTTACAAATCATATGTTTATATCCATTTAACTGTGTGCTAACAAATAGTTGATGTTTAGTAAAACAGTTTAACCATTTAACTGTGTACAAATAAATGACTGATGTTGAATTAAATTTTTAGTGTTAGCAATATTTAAAACCATTTAACTGTATGCAAACAAATGGGCTCTGGCTTATTTAAAAATGTTATCTACAAACTATTTGTTTACATATATTTGATATATGTATTATTGGAATTTGGGTAGCCATCTTGTTTTTAGTTGAGTGATACAAGATACTCCTAAGTAACAAGGCTGCTTTAAGTCTAGACTGTTATTTTGCCATTGTTTAGATATGCCTCCAATTGGCTAATCTACTGTTTCTGTCTTAGTTGCCTCCGATTGGCTAATCTACTGTTTCTGTCTTAGTTGCCTCCGATTGGCTAATCTACTGTTTCTGTCTTAGTTGCCTCCGATTGGCTAATCTACTGTTTCTGCCTTAGTCGCCTCCGATTGGCTAATCTACTGCTTCTACTTTAGTCACCTCTCATTGGTTAATCTACAACTTCTCCTGATGGGAAAGTCTATAAATATTTGGTGACAATTTGTATAGGGCTGACATATATAGGGTCCCCCCCCAAACAATCCAACACACCCCTTGTTTGAGGGTATAAGATGGAATTTTCCACCTTTAAAAGAAATACATATCAAAATGAAAAAAATGTGAATAAATTTTTTTTTTTTTTTTTTTAATTATTAGTATTAATACAATTTTTGTTTGACACAAAACCATGATTAGTGATTCATTTTTTTTGGTTGTTTTGTTCAGATTAGTTGGCTGGTTTATTGTCATATCTTAGACATTCATTTGGGAGAGTTTCACTCCTCTGCTGAGATGCAGTCGATGTATTTTTCTGCCCCAGTCGACTGGGCTATTCATGCTTAATTTACTAAGTTATGAATCAATTACCTACTTTAATTTTTCTGAAAGTGTTTCATTTTATTCCTGTCATTTGCTTTGTAAACACGTTTTTCTCTGTTTCAGTGTATTCTAAAAGAATTGACCCTTTATTTATTTCATCATATATAAACTGAAATTTTATATCAATGTTTTTGATCTTTGATGAATGACTGGGTTTTTTGCCAAAACAATACTGGACTGATTACCACAAATAGTTGTTGGGTTCTTCAGTGACTCAAGTTCTGTCATAGTTCTCAATAGTGCTCTAAGATACAATGTTTCTTGGCTTTCTAATGATATAGCTATAAATTCCGCTTAGCATGTTGACAAAGTGACTGAATTCTGCTTTTTAGATTTCCATGAAATCATTGGGTTATTTTCTGCCAATCTAAAACAAAATCTGCTTATGTTTTTTCTGTCATCTAAATTACCCCAATCCCAGTCACAAAACCCTTCTAATTTCAAAGGTTTCTGTAATTTTTAAACATTAGTGACTGATTGATTGTGCCTTTTAAATAATGTTTTGCCTTCCTTAAATGGAAAGAATTTGCTTTTGCTAGGTCTTGAGACAACTAATAACAGTATAACAAATATCTAGTCTTGTTGCAACCATTATATATATTAGACTGCCAATAATTTCAAGATAAGGTTTGCTTTCTATTAGAATGACTTAGTCACTTGTTTTCATTATATCCATTTCACATGGAGGTGAGCGTGGTTTGCAATTTCCCATGCTGAACTTTGATAATATCTTCTCAATGTATCTAGATTGATTAATTTTAATAGTATTATTTTTAATTCAAATTGTATTCCTAAGAAACAGGATAATTGCCCAAGATCCGTCTTTTTGAATCTTGAGTTCAGTCTTGTCTTAATTTGCATAAGGTGTGCCTTAGTTTTTGAAGCTATTAACATATCATCAACCCACAATAAAATGATGGATATTTGATCGCACATACTGTTATTGACAGGTGATTGGATGAAATTTTGTGTAGTTAAATAAGTATGGAATGTTTTATTCCATGTTGAACTGCCCCAAGTTGAACTGCTCCATATAAGGATTTTTAAGTTTCCAAACATAATTCCTATTCTTACCTTTAAAGCCTTCAGGCGGCTGAGCATACATTTCATAGTCTAAGGGGGCATTTAAATATGCACTCTTAACATCCATATGATGAATTAACAAGTCATACTTGACTGCTATTTGCAGTAGTAATCTCATTGAAGCGATATTTGTTGTCAGGGTGAAAGTTTCTCTATAATCCTTACCATATATTTGCGAGTAACCTTTAGCTACGAAACAAGCTTCATACTCATGACTTCCGTCACTTTTACTTTTTATAGTAAAAAAACCATCAACTCCCAACAGTATTTTTATTTCTTGGAGCCTTCTGCCATTCAAAAGTATTATTTTCTACTAAGGAATCAAATTCTTCCCTCATTGCTAAAATCCATTTATTTGAATCTGGAGAATTTACAGCTTCAGAGTAATTAGCAGGAATCATACACAGAGTACAACAGTAATCAACACTGCCCCTCTCCTTTAATGTTTAGGTTGTCTTTTGGTTGTACATCATATGCAAAGTACCACAGTAATCAACACTGGCAAATTCAACATTTTCTACAACAACAAAAAATCAGGTCTTTTTCTCTGTTGGATGGGATAATGGGTTATTTGCCCCTCCCCTTTTAATGTTTAGGGTGTCTGTCATATGTGATTAAAGATTCTGGATTTTCGTTTATTATTATCTGGTTTCAAAGGTAAGATATTATCATAAAAGTCAGTAAATTTCACACACCTAATTCTTTTAATAGCCATTGTTTCCGGAAAGTAAATCAAGTAAGCTGAATTTTGTTTATCATAGCTGACAAAGATGCCTTTTTCCCCAATGAGGATCCAATTTCATTTTGTTTTGTACATAACAAAAACAAGTCATGCCAAAAATATGCATCTTAAGTTAAGTTTTGAACTGTTAAAACTTTCATATGGAGTTTTTCTTGTGTTTTTATTATAATAGGGATTTCTAATATATGCTGAAGCCATCAATGCGTAAATCCACAAGTTTTTGGGCAATTTTGACTCATTAAGGAGACACCTTGCCATAGAAAATAAAGTTCGCCATGACCATTCAATGGCCCCATTGTGATGCGGAAAATAAGTAGCTGACCGCTCATGTTTGATTCTATTAAGTACAGATAACCATTGAAAAGGTTCAGGAGTGAACTCCATTCCATTGTCTGTCTGTAAACATTTTACATGGCCATAAGGGGCGATGTCATCTAGACATTTCTTTGTGGCAAGCAGTGTCAGACTTTTGTTTTAAGAAATATAACATTGTAAGACCAGAATAGTCATCAATAAAATTAACTACATATTTATAACCATCTTTTGCTAAAGGTTGTATGGGGCCAGTGAGTACAAGTGCAAGGATTTTTGTTGCCTTGCTATCCAAAGTCTTATTTCTGTCATTAGATATTTTCCCTTGAATACATATATCACAGTTAAGAGCATAATTTGGTGTCAGTTATATCTTCATTCCTTTTATTAATTTGGGTAACTTTCTAATATCAGATTCATTACAGTGGCCTGTGTTATGTTGAAAACTGTTCCATTAGGGTAAATTAATTGACAGTTGTCACATTTAAAACTTATAACTTATGTGTGCACCATTTTTTGTTGCTGCTTGTACTGAAAATATATTTTGTTTAAAAGTTGGTATATATTAAGCATTTTTTAAGATACATCTACACATGTGTTCTTTGCTATTGCGTAGATAAATGCAGGCATCTCCTCTTTTCAGCACTATGTTATTCGCTTGGCTCCTGTCAGCTAATTCAACAAAATGGTTCCCTGGTTCAAAATTTTGACTTATCAGTTATTACATGATTGGTAGTCCCGCAATTGACTTATAAATTAGTCTTGTCTGAAACAATATCAGCAAAGAAATAGGTTTGGCCTTTAGTGTAGGTTCTTATATTATGACAAAAATCACTTTGCCTTCTACTTTTACAGTCAAATTCTTTGTGACTTATTCTTCCATAAACATAACAAATAATATTTGTCCTTGCTGAGGGGGAAAATTTATAGTCCCATCAACTATGCTAGGGTTTCTGGTAATTGTTGTAATTATAATTTGTTGATTTATAATCATAGCGAGAATGTGTACTTACCCTGGGTTTATTTCTTGGGTTAATCTTTTTAAATGTGGTCTTCATTTGTAATAGATTGTTAGATTCATCTGGGGTGGGGGGTAACACATACACTGTGTTTCTTCATAACTTTAAATTCAGAAAAAGTCAAGGTTTTCTTCTTCTGGGTTATAACTGTTGTAAAAGGTTTAAAATTTGAAGGTAACCTCTTGAAGTCCATCGCTGATAACTTCCCTAGCTTCCTTCAGAGCATTAGAAATATTCTCTGTCCTTATTATACAGTTTGTTATAGACTCTGATTCCAATCGTCTTCTTTTGGCTTTTTTTTTGACAAATAATGTTCCCTTAGTATTGTTAAGGCTCTTCTTCTTGTGCATCTCTTATCACTAATGACAGACTTTTATCGTTCAAATACTGGATGAGTTCAGTGAAGACAGTTGCATTCTTTTCTACGAAGTCAATATCATCACTCTGGTCTGTTGGTGACAGTATAATTTGATGTAAATGTTGAATTCTAAGATATCCAAGGAACTTCACTTCCCACAACTCATGCTTGGATTCATCGCCATCAAAAAATGTTTTGCTACTCTGGGCCCATAACCTATTGGAATTTGGGTAGCCATCTTGTTTTTAGTTGAGCGATAAAGGTACTCCCTTTAAGTAACGAGGTTGCATTAAGTCTAGACTATTATTTTGCTATTGTATATATATGCCTTAGTCACCTCTGATTGGCTAATCTACTGCTTCTACTTTAGTCACCTCTGATTGGCTAATCTACTGCTTCTACTGATGGGAAAGTCTATAAATATTTGGTGACAATTTATAGACGGCCAACACATATAGGGTTCCCCCCACAAACAATCTAACATGTATGGACAGGATTTAGTTTTAAATAACCTACAAAGGTTGATATGTCATAAAACCCAATCAACTTACAAGGGTTGATATACTATAAAACCAAACCAACCTCCAAGGGTTAATGTGTCATAAAACCCAACCAACTTACAAGGGTTGATATGTCATAAAACCCAACCAACCTACAAGGGTTGATATACCATAAAACCCAATCAACTTACAAGGGTTGATATGTCATAAAACCAAACCAATCTACATGAGTTGATATGTCATAAAACCCAATCAACTTATAAGGGTTGATATGTCATAAAACCCAACCAACCTACAAGGGTTGATATACCATAAAACCCAACCAACCTACAAGGGTTGATATACCATAAAACCCAACCAACCTACAAGGGTTGATATACCATAAAACCCAACCAACCTACAAGGGTTGATATACCATAAAACCCAACCAACCTACAAGGGTTGATATACCATAAAACCCAACCAACCTACAAGGGTTGATATACCATAAAACCCAACCAACCTACAAGGCTTGATATACCATAAAACCAAACCAAACTGCATGAAGCAGTCATTAAAGTGTTTTGATAGATCCTTTATAGCATTTCTAACCACGAAGCAACAACCTTTGGTAACTGAGAATAGCTAGCAAACAGAACTTTAGTTGAAATATTTCTTTGGAAGTATCTTTATTAGAAAAGCAGAACTGATATTATGGAGAAGATTCTAATAATGCGTTGACAGGGGTGGTGAACAGGTAGAGACTTTGAAATCATAATATCATAAGGGAACTCCTATTGAAGCGTTAACATTTTTTTAAACATGCTTTATGATATATATAGGAATATTAGTGTCTCTTACCGATCTGCCCAATATCAAGAACTAAGTTATTTCAAACTGTATGTTATTGTGGAAATTTATTTTGTCTTTTTTTTTCCAAATGATTTTTGTCTCTTGTTAACATATTATTATTACAGTACTTGATAACAAAATAGATTTTAAGATTTCAAATGAATTTTTTTTTTCTTTAGGTTTTTGACAAGAAACTCAAAGAAATCAATGACAACTTAAAATCGAAAAGCCCAAATGCTAATCGGTAAGTAATAAATTTGTTAGCCTCTTAAATCCAAACAACTCCAACTGTACCTTATTTATTTATATTATATATAAGCTTAGGTGAGCTAGAAGTTTGCTTTTTGTGTATATATATATGTATATATATATATATATAAAACTGAACTTCCAGCTCACCTTAGCTTATTAAGTACCCAATCTCTGTTGATGGGGTATGAATACACAAACTACATCTTCTGCACAGAGGTAAGACCCATCCCCACAAAAGGTTGCTCTTGGTATAACACTAAACTGCATCTGATGGTGAGGCTACAGTTCTGAAGATTTGGAGATTGTCAAGTACCCTTTCATTACTCTCAGGTCTACTGACCTGAACTGAAAGTATCTGTTAGGGTCTCATAGCTTTGTTTGAATATTTGTATTAGATAGGAGCCATACTTGATACCATATAACCGTGTGCAAATTATTTGTGTTAAGTTATTTGAAACTATAATTGTTTACTATTTACATGAAAACTATAATTGTTAACTATTTTTGCGGAACTATATTCACTTACCATTTACTTTAAACATATAATTGTTTACAATCTACTTGAATTTACATTTGCTTACTATTCCCTGGACTTCTCCACTTCACCCTTGATCCTTACCTTATAATACTGAGTGCTAAGCAAGGCAGTATCAAGTACCATTTTTTGAGTCTTTAGTATGACTTGACTTGGGATTGAATCCTGGCTTCCTGGACCATTGGCAAACGCTATACTTACATATTGTGACTTTTTGAGACCTAAATTTTAGCCTAATATTAGGGATTCACATCATACACAAGATATAAACTTTGCATGTGTAAATAGTTGGCCAAGGCTAGGCCTACAATTTTAAGCTGCAAAAGGTTTCAATATAGGTCTCCGAAAGTTGCATGAAATGTGAGCATATACAGTTACTTTAAACAATATAATTGTTGATATAATAAGAATACTAGATATCATATAACAAATCATTATACACAAATAAAAAAAAGGGCAGTTGAACATGGAAAATATAGTAAGAATTACAATCGTTTATTTAAGAATGAATCCAATTCCAGCATTAAATTATCCATGTGGAATTGATATACCATTAAACAAATAAAACAAACCTTTTTTTTTTTTTTTTTTTTCTTCAGGGTTTAATTTTTGTTTTCGTATAGGCACTGGCTTTTCCTTTTTTTCTTTAATGGCGTATCAACCTTTGTGAGTTATTTAATGCTAAAGCTATCCTTGTGGAACAGTTATGGTACTATTTAACTAATCACTGGAGGGATTAAGGGATTCATGCCTTTCCCAAGGCTATTAGTTTGAAAGTGAGCATAATAGTGTGACTGGAGTTTGAACTCATTTACTCCAATGTCACAGTTCACAGCACTTTAACTCCTACAGCATGAAGGAACACCGTCCCCTCTTCTACTATGCCATGAAGACTCCTCTCTTTCCTTGGGTTTTGATTTCAATATCTCTCTAAGTGCATATGATAAAGGACTAGCTTTTCATCACTGCTAATGAACATTTCTAGAAATGATTTGGTGATGTCCAAATGAATAGATGTTGACTCTAATTCAGTTGATGGTGAGGCTCCAATTCTGGCAATCTAGCGAATGTGGACTATCTCATCATTTATAGATTATCATTGCTCTATTGATTTGTATTAGATTGCTGTGCTATATTTTTGTGCTGTCGGTTTAGAGTTTTTTTTTCAATGAAGGAGTGCTTGATTATCAAGTGAAGTGGGTCATCTAGAATGAGAGGAATCTTTGAGGGTGAGATCTTCTGATTAAAATTGAGTAAAATATCAGTGGCATTTCCTGACATATCAGATTTTATTTCCATATTTCTCCATATTTACCCAACCCCTCCGCTTGGGCAGGATATGACACAAGGTAAATTTTAAAGCGGAGTTTAACAGGTTTGAATTCAGAGTTTTCCTTCTCCTAGACTAGTTGCCTCACCAAGGCTGAAGAACCTAGTCTGCCCTACTATTTACCCATAGCTGGAGGGAGAATAATTGGATTCATACCTTTCCCAAGGGTATTAGTGCTATGTGAAATGCAGTCTCGTCCAGGATTTGAATTCATGTCGTCGTGTCCATTTCCTACGACGATAACCATTACACCACGGGCATCTCCCAAAATTTCCATATTTCTCACTGCTTTTGATGATGTTGATGACCCCCTTTCTGAACCCAAAGCATGTAATTTCTCAAATGGATCCCATCCAAACTCCTTTTTATTTGTCATATCAATTTAGAAATTATTCAAGATGACATTAAATACTCCTGAAATGAAAGAAAAAACAGCGGGACTTTAAGTTATATGCATAAATAGACTTTATATAATCATCATCAAGGTGTCCTGATAGCATGGATTCCCTTGACTTTTTCTTGCCATCCGTCCCTATCTGACATCACTCTTAGTAAGTCATCTAGATAGCATCTAATGTCCATGCAGAGCTGATGAATGTAATTTTTTTCTAGTCAGCCAACACTGGTGTGTCCATGTGTAGGAGTCCATAGAAGAATGTTGCTATTCCAGGATTTCTTCAAAACAATATGTAGCATTTTTTTATTGTATAATTAAACAACTTTAAAGTTATCTGCAAAACAAGCAACTGGACTTTCTTTCCAAACTAATACATAATAATTGTATGTTGATATCCCAGGTCGAGTCATACCAAATACTCAAAAACTGGTACTTGATGCCACCTTGCTTAGCACTCAGCACTATAAGGTAAGGATCAAGGGTAAAGTGGAGCAATCCAGGGAATGGAGTAGCGCCCTCCCCTACACCTTGGTGTAGTAGCTATTGAAAAGGGAGCCTTCGGGTCACCCTTGACTACAATCACCAACTTACTATATAGGAAGTTATGATTAATTCAACCCATTTCATAATAATTATTTAAACTTAAAAAAGAAAATAATTCATAACTTTAAATCCACGTATGTGAGGTTATTTAAAGTTATTAACTGTTTAGAGAATGTGACAGTTTCTGAATTTTTCAGTAGTTTGACATTTTCTGTCCCCTTCATTTGTATTTATATCACTTAAAATTAGCCTATCAAACTCTTATTTCTGTTATTATGAACCTATATAGTAATGTTTTAATTACGACTATGTTTTATACCAAGCTATGGTTTAAATAGTACTACCACTGTCTTTCTAAAAGGATGGCTTTGGTATTAAATAACCCATGAAGGTTGATATGCTATCAAACAAAAAACAAACCTTTGTATTTTTAGGAGCACTTTTGATTATATTACTGTAATCTTAAATGTAGGTACCATATTTAACAGCTTATAAGGCATTTAGAGAAAATAAATAATCTGGTTTAAACTATGTCAGGTTTTTACCTGACATTTGTAGCCCTCTCCATTATAAGGTACTTTTTAAAGTTTTATATGTATTGAAATTCTAATCAAAACCCAATATTTTACATTTAAACACCATAATAGCTTTATTTAGGTACATGCATGGTTAAGCATTGTTACTTAATTTTTCTTCCTGACTGGCATTATTTTATATGAAGTACCGTTAAGTACTATTATACATTGTTACCTTAGAAAAAAGTTGCTGTTGTAAATGTAAAAGTGATCATCACCTTGTTTACGTGGTGCATTCAATAAGTTTCCAGACTTTTTTTGTACAGGCATTTAAAATTGTCATAGACTCTTGAAAATTCAATATGTTATTGCTATATGTCTTATGAGATGATTGACCAGTTTTTATGATTTCAGGTTCAAATAAACAGCTACAGCAGCAATTGGAATACACCCTACTAAAGCTTGATTGTCACAGCTGGTGAATTTCAAAAATGCAATCTGGACATGAGAACACTTTAGAAGAACGATATGGAATAAAATTCTGTTTTGAACTTGGAAAAAATGCCACAGAAACGTATGGAATGCTTCAGACTGCTTTTCGACCATCTTGCATGAATCGAGCATCAGTTTTTGAGTGGCATAAGAGATTCAAGGAAGGCAGGGTTCTGGGATGATGAGAGGTGTGAGAGGAGTAAGGAAGTCAATACACCAGAGTTGATTGGCCAAAGGGTTAAGGTTACTATGTTGAGGTTTTAAGAGAGTTCAGGAAGAGATTCCGTCGAAAGAGGCCAGCACTCTTCAAATTGGGTCAGTGGCATTTCCATCAGGACAATGCACCAGTCCACAACTCCATCCTTGTCACAGACTATTTGAGCAAGATGGGCATCAAGACAGTTCCTCAGCCTCCCTATAGTCCAGTCCTTGCTCCCTGTGACTTTTGCTTATTCTTTAAGCTCAGAGGTTGTCGTTATGAGACAATTAAGGAGAGGAAAGAGGCTGTGATGAAGGTCAAGGACATGCTCACACAAGAGGACTTGAATGGGGCCTTCCAGAAGTTGTTGGAAGTGTACAACAAGTGCATTGCAGCCGAAGGAGATTACTTCGAAGGGGACTAGAGTTTCATGTGTGTACTATCAGTAAAAGTGCCCATACGAAAAAAGTCTGGAAACTTATTTAATGATCCTCGTATATTTACAAAGATGTTTGTAGTTAAACTCAAAGGTCACTGCAGCTCTAGAACTCCATTAGTCAGGAACCCAAAGTTCATCCTTGAACCTATAGTTAAACCATCTGATGCCCTGGAGATTTGGGAAATGTGGAGTACCCCTTTATTGCCATTGCTCCCAGGTCCACCCTAACTTGGAGTGGTAGCACTTGATAAGGTCCCCTCTATGGGTCAGATAGAACTGTTTAACTTTTAAACTGTGTGCAAACCAATGACTTGCATTAAATTGAATTGTTAGAAATACAACTGTTTGATCATTTAACAGTATGTAAATGAATGACTAATTGAATTGTTAGAAATACAACTGTTTGATCATTTAACAGTATGTAAATGAATGACTGTCTAATTGAATTGTTAGTGATATATAGTGATACAGAGAACCACTTAATTGTGTACAAATGAATGAGTAATGTTGAATAGAATTATTAAATAGCTATACTTGAAACTCTTTAACTGTGTGTAAAAAAAAAAAAAAAAAAAAAAAAAAAAATGAGCTCAGTCTTTTTTTTAAATGTTAACAAAATATATGTTTGATATATGTATAAAGATGATTTAGCATTAAATAATCTTCAATAGTTGATATATCATAAAACCAAACCAAACCATTTTAAGATGCAGGGTGATTTTCTGGAACATTTTTTCAGGAAAAAAAGTGTCAAATATGGTCTGCCAACAAATATAGTATCTAATATTAAGCTATACTGAAGGGGACTTGTTTCAGTAGATTTTTATCATTGTGGCTTCTGCAGATGTTTCATAGGGTAATAACCCTATGAAACATCTGGTGGAAGCCACAATATAACGTTATGGTACTATAGCTTCATGACACCTAGTTGGCCGCTGGTCTTGTGATTACCACATGTGTCAACTGGTCTTTCTCTGTTTCTTTCCACGCTCACATTGCTTTAAGATCCGAGGAAAGAGAAGATGGATGTGGTCCAGTCGATGAAGGTTGGAATTCGTGTACTAATAAAAACTTTAGGTACAGAAAAAAACTATATTACCCTTTTACTATATCCCCATATATGGGTCATAATTTGTAGAGTTTAGAAGGCCAAACTTTATAATGGGGAATTAAGCACTTACACCTTGTTTTCTATTGATTATTTTTGCACTGTTGGGGTGGGGACTGGGGTTCAGAATATGCTGATTGTATCCCCAGCATAGAGGTAAGACCCCATTCAGCACACAAAAAGAAAGTGTCCTGGGTATAACACTGCATCTGATGATGAGGCTCTTGTTCTGGGGATCTGAAAAGTGTGGAGTACCCCTTCATTGCCATTAGCATGTAACTCAGATTGGTAGTACCTGTTAGGGTCTCGTCTACGGGTCAAATAAATCTGTTTAAAAATTATTTGTATTTAATAGGACCAAATGCAAAAAAAGAAATACCTCTTCAAAAAAAAAAAAACTATTTAAAAAGATGTAAATAGGAACTCACAATAAACATGATTCCTAAACTTCTAGGCATAGAATAAGTCTAGGTGGGTTGACATGATGTTAAAATCAATCTCTTGATTATTTCAGATAAGACTTTTGAATTGAAATTTAATTTCTTATTAGATTTCTATATTACTTAGGAATGGTATTATTTTAAGGATTTAGTTTTAACCACCTCCAAAAAAACAAAACAAAAACAATGTCATCACTGCGAAGTAAGTCAATAGTCTTGTGAGGATATGAAAATAAACGTAAGTCAATAGTCTTGTGAGAATATAAAAATTAACATTCTGTTAGATCATGTTTCTTTGATAGTTCTGTTAGAATGAATGCAGTTAGATAATTTGCTATGTTTCTAAAATTTTTATATATTTTTCCTATGGATTCACAAACTAGTTGAACTCAAATTATTTTTTATAATATGAGACAAGAATGAAGTATTCTTATTGAATACAAATAATTTTTTAACCCCTTGATGAGATTAACAGATACTACCACTTTGGATCAGAGTGGACCTGGGAGTTATGGCAGTGAAGGGTTCTTCTCACTCCTCCAGAACTTTTTTTGAGGTGGGGAGAAAGTTAGCTCTTGGGAATGTAGTCAGCATATTCTAATTTCTCTCAACTTGGCAGCCGAAGAAGAGGAGGAGGAGGAGAATCCATAATAAGAGTAGGAGTAAGATATTAGGAACAACAAGGGAAAGATAACACTGGTTTACAAAAATAAATTTTTGGTCTGAGGCAAGAATGGGGATATGTGTTTTTTGTTAATTTGGGTGTGCTGAATTCAAATTTATAAATAGTTTTGCTCTATCACCTCTAGTTTTCTGGCTTTTAAATAGTCTCATTTTAGTATAAACAGAGAATATATGTACATATTTCATGAGTTGCAGCAGCTTATAACAGATAAAACAGGATAGATAAAGAACACTGATTGAATCAATATACTTGGATGACACAATTACACAATTCATAGTACCAAAATCAAAAGTGTGTTTTCTTAGAAGATCTAGTGTATTTTGCCTCCGGGATGTCACGCAAGAGCATCCAGCAGAAGTCTCCCATCATGCCGGGGTTCCATTTGCCTTGATAGTTGCTCTCTATCTTCATAATGTCTTGGTGGAATCTTTCTCCATGCTCATCACTCACTGCTCCAAGGTTTGGTGGGAAGAAGTTCAGATGGGAATGGAGAAAATGAATCTTGAGTGACATTCAGCACCCCATATCCTTGTAAGACTTTAGCAACTTCCCAATACAGGCTTGGTAATCTGGTACACGTGTGTTACCAAGGAAGCTACTACAGACTGACTTGAATGCTCTCAGTTCCTTTAAGTTAAGAAGCTCCTCAAAATCAGTATCCTTCAGCACTTCTCGGATCTGAGGTCCGACAAAGATGCCCTCTTTGAGCTTAGCAGCACTAAGACCTGGGAACACAGTAGACAAGTGTTGGAAGGCAGCACCATTTTTGTGCAACGCCTTCACGAAATTCTTCATCAAACCAAGCTTGATGTGAAGAGGAAGAAGCACCTTATTCATGTCCACCAGAGGATTCTCCTTGAGGCTGTGTTCGCCAGGAACAAAAGTGCTTCTAGAGCCCCAGTCTTTCTGCTTGTAATACTGGGATACAGCTCGACTGTCCCAGAGACAGAGAAAACAACAGTACTTTGTGAAGTCTGCTTGCATACCCATAAGAAGACCAATGACCTTATTTGTTCCGATTCCTGAAACTGGTGATCCTTACATCTTCCTGGACTAGGTTCCACTGTTTAAGCCGAGAAGCTAAGAGCTCTGACTGCTGTTTTGACAGATGCAAATCACGAGCAAGATCATTCAGGTCTTCTTGCGTGATCCAGTATGGCTCATTGCCACTTGTTCCTGAATATGTAGACTCAATATCTTCCAAAGATATTGACTCGGCAGAATCCTCCCTTGAAGGCATTTCTTCATCTGATGAGGAAAGAAGATCCTTATTTACTGGAGGTGTGGGTACAGGAAGATCATCTGAATAGGGAACGGGTCTCATAGCAGATCGAAGGTTGGGATATTTGATGTTTTTCCTAGAAGATGCATTGAAACCAGTTATATTAGTTAAACAAAAATAACAATCATCTGCGTGGTTTCGCAGCTCTCTCCAAACCATTGGGGCTGCAAAGTTGAAAGCTGCTTTCTTGCCATTAAACCATGCAGTTGGTCCATTGTAGCAGGGTTTACAACAGATGTGTGGAGCCCAAGACTTGTCCTGATCACCAATTTTACAGTCAAAATAGTGAAAGTAGGCGGTTCTGAGGAGGGAAGTGATGGTTCAACGCTGTGCAACTGTTGTGAAGTTCTCACACATGTAGCAGAAAGAATTGGCCTTGTTGAGGCATCCTCGACATTTTTACGTGCTTGAAACCATTGGAGAATCTGAAATTATAACAAAGTAAAACTAAATGTGCATTTGAAAATGTAATACTAATATTTAGTAACCCAAAAGATGTATAACTATATATATATATATATATATATCAGTGGTGACTCTACCCTGTTTTTGCTACTCGTGCCCCCCCCTCTGTCAACTTGAGTTCCCAACCCGTGGTCTGTGGACCCAAAGTAAGTCATCATAGTTGCTATTGCGTGATTCTCCATTGTATAGCACAGATTGACAAATGTACCTTGCATGGTGTTTTTTTTGTAAACAATCAAGATACTATATAATTTGTAGTCTTGTTAATACAGTAGATAAGATAATTTTTTTTCCTTTCAAAAGTATAGAAGAAAAGAGAAGATGTTCATTACTATGACAAGATGTTTATTAGAATAAAGAAATTGATGACAATATACACAGACACAGCTAGTAGTTTCAATTTCGCTTAAAATAAAGATTATTTGTTGAAAATGTATTCAAATAAACAAATTTTAGTTACAGAATGTAATATATGCAACATTCATTAAAGAAATAGAGATCTGTTAGTGAATAAATGAATTAAAACACGCCGTTTAACCAACATTTACCATAGCGATGATGGTGACGTCTGCGACGGCTATAATCTGCTATCCCCCCCTCTCTCTCTCCCTCTTCCCAAGACAGTTGTCAGCAGTCACATTGTGCTAATTTTTTTGAGCACGGTATTCTGGCTTGCTTTTTCTATTGGCTACTGCTAAAAGCGAGATTTCGCTAACATTACTGTTATTATAAGGGTCTAGTGCCTGGCACAGATTACGCGTGTTGAACATTATAGCCGATTTTAGGGGATGTTCAATGGATCTGACGGTGGCCGGACAAAGACCATCCGTTCAAAACAGCATCGTTGTATTATTCCCAGATATATTTATGAACTTTTGGCTACTTAGTTATCGAAACTTGAATAGATATGTAATTTAATTGAGATCAGACTAAGTATGTTTGCTTGAAATTAATGGATGATTTTTAATCCATTTTGAATAACATTGGCACGTGAATATTTCTCATTTGCTCCTGTCATCTCAACAATCACCCATCGATATTGTGAACTATTTTATATCCAAGTCCTGATGATGGTTATTATAGCCGAAATGTTAACGTCGACTTCACATCATGATATATTCACCTATTTGGATTATATTTTTTCCTGCTACCTTCATACTGTCGGATTTTATCCATATTTACTTTCATACTGTCTTTTCGAAAAAACTAATACCAAATACATTCTTACATAATATTTAACATGGATGATTCCTAATGATCTATACATATGAAAACTTATTTGTTGCGTATTTCTCAATAAACGGGAGGTTTTGTCTCGTTTCTTTGAAAAATCCTACATTTTCTAATATTTTTCCACGTGCCAAACACGTTCTGATGACTTTTGAATTTTGAACGCTATGTGCATGTTTATCTATCTTTTCGTTGTATATTTCTCATTTGCACCTGTCATCTCAGCAATCACCCATCGATATTGTGAACTATTTTATATCCAAGTCCTGATGATGTTTATTATAACCGAAACGTTAACGTCGACTTCACATCATGATATATTCACCTATTTGGATTATATTTTTTCCTGCTACCTTCATATATATATATATGTAATGCTATCACTTACATTTAGTGCATAATAACTAAAAAATAAGCCATAAGTCTCACAATATTAGAATTAACCCTGAATTCATATATGCCTTTATGTACCGTATATGCACTCTATGCATATCTAAAAAACTAGAGGTGATGAGTAAGAACGGATTTCAAATTTGAATTCAGCACCCTCAAATTAGGTAGAAACGGGTATTTTTGTGCTTGCAACAAAAATTAATTGTAAAAATGTTTTTTTTTAAATTTTTAACCCTAACCCCTCTGGTTTAGGTGTGCAAAAAATATCTTATTTTGCGTTTGTTTGTTGTTTAATGACATATCAACCTTCTTGGGTTGTTTAATGCTATATCCATCCTTCCAGAAAAACACTAGTGGTACTATTTGACTCATAGCTGGGAGGATAAGAGGGTTCATACCTTTCCCAAGAGTATTTGTCCGTAGGTGAACATAAGAGCTCAACTGAAGTTTGAACTTGCCTACTACAATTCCATAGTACAGCACTTTAACCATTACACCCCATTTGTGTTTAAATATATAAAAAAGAATTTGTTCATAAGTTGGATTGAAAAGTAGATTGTATTTTGGCATGGGAGAAAATTACAATTTTATTAGTTTTAATATTTGTTCAAGTTTTTAAATTTAATAATTTTAATGCTTAAATGTAGAAAGTTAAATCCTAGAAAAAAAGAAGAAAAATAAGGCAAGGGAGATAACTTTAACATCTTGAAACTATTTTCTTCAAAATAGATTTAACAAAATACATGAGACACAATTTGTTAAAAAGTACTATTTCATTAATTAGGGGTGCCTGAAATAATATAGTGGTTAGTAAGCTAGACAAGCAGACCATTGTTTGTGAGTTTGATTCTCACTAAGTGTCCCATACTTTAGGACTTATGACACAACTAAATAAATTTTTGGTGCAGAGAGCAATATGATTCACCCTTCATGCATAAGGGCAAGATGCAACTTTAGTCTAGATTATTTAGAAATTTGGGCTCTTGTGCAATATACCCACTAAAAGTGTCTCTTGTTTGATATATTCTGATCCTAAAATTTAAAAAGAAAAAATTACTTTATTACTTCTAAATCTTTACTAAAACAGTTGTTTTTAGAATTATCAGTAAATAAAAAATTCTCCTATAAACTCTCTTGTATAATAACCCCACCCCCTATCCAGTAGTGTATTATTGTATTGCAGTATTGTGATTGTGGTATGTCAATTTTTTTTTTTGTTTTTTTTTTTTTGCTTTTTTATTCTATGGCCAAAAGTGCATTCCAGCCATTAAATTTGTTGCTCACTGTGCCACACCTAAAGTGAACAAGGTAGTTTGACTGGTTGGTTGGTTTTATGGCATATCAACCTTTGTAGGTTATTTAATGCCAAATCCATTTTTATACAAATAAACAGTTCTATCTCAGTTCAGTTTAGCATGAGTACACAGTTAAACTGTCAAAAACATTTCTATTTTAAGTTATTCAGTTTAGTCAAACAGTTCTTATTAAAACAACTCAGTTCGGTATAAGTATAGGTTTTGTTTACACACAGTTAAATCTCAAAACGGTTCTATTTCAAACAATTCAGTTTAGCATTGGTAAGCTGTTTAATTGTCAAAACAGTTCTATTTGAAACAATTCAGTTTAGCATTGGTAAGCTGTTTAATTGTCAAAACAGTTCTATTTTAAACAATTCAGTTTAGCATAAGTATGTAATGTAGTTCTATTTAACTCATAGATAGGGCCCTATCAGGTACTACCACTTTGGGCCAGAGTGGACCTGGGAGTGATGGCAATGAAGGAATGTTCCAGCATCACTGGAACCTCACCATCAGATTGTTTAGTATCATATCCAGTACACTCATTAGGGGAGGGGTTATCTTAGCCTTCTGCAAAGTTGCAGTCGGTGTATTCTACAGCCCCAGCCGACTGGGCAAGAACAAGGTAGGAATACTTGAAACCATACACTGTGTACAAATTCTTTGTATTAGATATGAATTCTTGATATCATATAACTGTACGAAAAAACTCTTAAGAAACAATTACACAAAAAATGTAAATATGAAAGTACAATAAATGCAATTTCCTTACCTCTAGGCATAAAATAACCGTAGACAGATTGAAAAAAATTAATCAGTCTTAGGGAATAAGAGAGATTGGAATTGGCCCATTTGACGTGCATCTCGAGTCACTATAAATCACAAAAGACATGGGAACAATCCCTGAAAATTTCTTGACCAGTGTTGAGTGTTGTCTGCATTTAATGAAGTGATATAATTTATCACTTCATCACTAGATTCACAAAGCACAGAAATTGCTTATGGAATGTTAGTTGTTTCAGCATTTCATGATCAGATGACAAGATGCGATGGAAATGCAGATCAAACCCTACTGAGCTTCAGCCTCCTCTTTGCACTGATAGTGGATTTCAAGGGCTAGGAAACAGTCAATATCAAACCCTCTGCTAATGAGAAAAAAATTCCCATTGATTTTAGCCATCACTGATAATGAGGGGTAAAAAAACTGCTACTATACATTGTTTGTAAAAGAAAGACTGTGCCCAGGAAGACCTTTCTGAAAGGAATAGATGTGTGTGTTCATGAGAAATGTAGTTTTTGACAGAAGTATGGTGTATGACTGTAAATATGAATGTACAATGAACATGATTCTCTAACCTCTTGGCATGAAATAACTCCAGATGGGTTGACTTGCCATTAAAATCAACCTTGGTGACAACTTTTTTTTCCCAGACAATAATATGACAATTATTGTGATTTGCTATTGACTGTTTTTATTTTTTATTTTATTTATTTATTTTTTTTTTCAGATTGTCTGGGGCTTTACAAGAAGACACGCAAAGAACTCCTTACCAGCCCCAAGTAAAAATTTTAAAGAGGCAGCCAGGCACGGGGGCTAATACAGATCGTATTGGAAATTCTGCAAAGTAAGTTATCTACTTCATCTCAGTGAGTGTTATCTGGACACCATTACTTAAAATAAAATCTTGTGAATCTTGGTTAAATTAAAAATTGAAGTAAGCCATATGCACTGAATATCAAAGAAAAATACTCTGTTGTTGATTTTTCTTTTACTTTCTCCTGAAACAAAATGAAATTCAACTAGAATACTCTAGATTAGCTTGAAGGTAAAGACTTGGATTGCAAAGATGGCAAGACTAACAGTCAAGGAAGAATTCTTGTGACATAATGGCTTAACTGCTAGACTGCAGCCTTGAAGTAAATGAATTCAAACTCCAGTTATGCTATGTTTCTTTTTAGACTAATACCTTTGAGAAAGGGCTTGAACTCCTTTATTCCTTTAAGTTGGCTGATCATAGTTGAAGGTGACCTGAAGGCTCCCTTTTTAATAGCTACTACACCGAGGTGTAATGGAGGGTACTACTCCTTTTCTTGGATTTCTTCACTTACCCTTGATTCTAACCTTATAATGCTGAGTGTTAAGTAAGGCGACATCAAGTACCATTTTTTTTTTGAGTCTTTGGTAAGACTCTACCTGGGATTGAACCTTGGTCTCCCGGACCATTATGCCAATCAATGCTGTAATTCATGGTTGGTTTTGACACAATGAAGGTTGATTTGCCATTAAACAAAGAAAGCTAACCAAACTAACAGCCAAATGTCAAAATCCCCTCTTTTTTAATTTTCTAAACAATGTCTATTTTACTGTTTTGGTTATCACTTAAATATCTTATTTATTTGTACTGTTTTGGTTATCACTTAAATATCTTATTTATTTGTACTGTTTTGGTTATCCCTTAAATATCTTATTTATTTGTACTGTTTTGGTTATCCCTTAAATATCTTATTTATTTGTACTGTTTTGGTTATCCCTTAAATATCTTATTTATTTGTACTGTTTTGGTTATCCCTTAAATATCTTATTTATTTGTACTGTTTTGGTTATCCCTTAAATATCTTATTTATTTGTACTGTTTTGGTTATCACTTAAATATCTTATTTATTTGTACTGTTTTGGTTATCACTTAAATATCTTATTTATTTGTACTGTTTAGGTTATCACTTAAATATCTTATTTATTTGTACTGTTTTGGTTATCCCTTAAATATCTTATTTATTTGTACTGTTTTGGTTATCCCTTAAATATCTTATTTATTTGTACTGTTTTGGTTATCCCTTAAATATCTTATTTATTTGTACTGTTTAGGTTATCACTTAAATATCTTATTTATTTGTACTGTTTAGGTTATCCCTTAAATATCTTATTTATTTGTACTGTTTTGGTTATCACTTAAATATCTTATTTATTTTTTAATAATGATTAACTGAAGTTTTGTAATGTAAGAACATGGAGTTCTTCATTGCATTGGTTTGGTTTGGTTTAGTTTCTTTGTTTGATGGCATATCAACCTTCATAGGTTATTTAATACCAAAGCCATCCTAGAAAAACAGCAGTAATGCTATTTTACCCATAGCTGGGAGGATAAGGGGGTTCATATCTTTCCCAAGGATATTTGTCCAAAAGTGAAAGAAATTCTACAACTGGGATTCAATCTTGCTTATAACTCTTCTGCAGTCCAGTGCTTTAACCATTACAACATGAGGACAACCCCCTTCATTGCATTGTTTGTCTGTGACGTTATTAGTTGATGGTAGGTAGCAATACTTGGAACCATTTAACTGTGTATAAACTAATGAGTAATTTGAATAGAATTATTAGTGTTGAATAACAATACTTAAAACTCTTTAACTGCGTGCAAAAATTGATTTATTGATATTACATAACAATTCTTGTAACCATAGCAAACAAATGATTAATATTAAATAGAATTATTAGTGTTAGATAACAATACTTGAAACAATTTGACTATATGCAGACAATAGCAATACTTAATTATGTGTAAACAAATTAGCTCTAACTTTTTTATAGGTGAAATTGGCTACAAACTATTCACTTACAAATCACATATGTATATTCATTTAACTATAAGCTAACAAATGACTGATGTTAAATTAAATTGTTAGTGTTTGATAGTAATACTTGAAACTATTTAACTGTGTGCAAACAAATGAACTTGGGCTTATTTAGACTGTTACCTACTAATTATTCTTTTACAAATCATATAAATTTTATATATATATATATATATATTTTTTTGGGGGGGTCAATTAAAAACACTTAATAGCTACGATAAAAATTTTCTTTAGCTTTATCTTATTTAATTATCTTGTTCCTAATTAAATTAAGAGGAATATCTAGGATAACACCAGCTGAGATAATTAACAGATGTATTAAGAGTAAATGTAAAATATATATTGGGATAGTCATTTGTTCTATGATCGTAGATTGTTTAGAAAATTGTACCTGCGACGGGACCACTGATAAGTATGTAAATTGGGATGGGTTAACCTACAGAGAAACCCCACTCTTGTTTCTTGATGCTTCTAACACCTAATATTTTGCCCCCCTCTGCCCTCGCCTGTGAATTTAAAGAAATTTTTTTTTTTTATTTTTTTATTCTTTTGTTTTTTATTTTTTAAATACGACTGTAATTCCACATTTGCTGTTCTGCAACTTTGAGAAAAGCTTGTAAAAAATCATATGACGTGACGGAGAGTGTAGTAATGTTCTCCGCCGAGATAAATTTATAATGACCACTTAACCAGGTTTGAGTTTCCATCTGATTACACTATATATATATATATATATAAACAGAATTTGGCATTAAATAACCTACAGGTGTTGATATGCCATAAAACCTAACCAACCAACCAACTTTATATTATATGTATAAAATATTAAAAAATATTTAGAAGATTTATTCTTTATATAAAATTTGCCAATGTTTTAGTCTATACAGGGCAGTGTAATTGATGTTTAATTCATCTGGAAAAATAATTTTCAACTAAAATAATGACATAGTTTAAGTAACTTTGTTTTCCAAATTGTTACGTATTCTTTTAAAACAATTAAGAAAATAGTGATATTGCATTTGAGAGCTGATGTATATTCCATCCCTTGTAATATGTATAACATGATTTACATAGGTGAAACTTCTAGGGCAATTAAAAAATGTACTTCTGAATACATCTGAGGTTTACAATTTAGAACATGGTTTTAATTTTATGGAGTTCAAAATATTAGCTAAATACTCTATCATAGTTAAAAAAATCAACGCAGAAATATTGTTGAATCTAGCATTATTTTTAGATGATATTATAATACTATCAAAGACCAGGTTCTTTTAAATTAGTTCTAAATAGTTACAATATCCGTTATTTAAATTAGTTTTTAGTAATTATAACTTAATTATGCTTACATTCAGTATTTTTGCTATGATTCCTAAACTATAAAGATGTTATTTTTGTTAAAAAAAAAAAAAAAATTAAAACTAGTTTTAAATAGAATGGGATTAATGTTGTAGAGTGCAAAATAAATTTTTTTATTGTTCAGGGTTTTCGGACGATTGTTTTCATTTTTATTGTTATATTCACAACATTTCGGCCGATATGTCCTCCAGCCTTCTTCATGTGTTTGTTGAACTCAGCTTCAGAGTTCGACAAACACCTAAAGGGGTGTCCTCGTGGTGTAATGGTTAAAGCGATGAACTGCGGAATCGTAGTACGCGAGTTCGTACTCCAGTCGCGCTATTACGTTCACTTTCAGGCAAGTACCCTTGGGAAAGGTATGAACCCCCTTATTCTCCCTCCAGCTATGGGTAAATAGTAGGACGGACTAGGTTCTTCAGCCTTGGTGAGGCAACTAGTCTAGGAGAAGGAAAACTCTGAATTCAAAACCTGTTAAACTCCGCTTAAAATTGACCTTGTGTCATATCCTGCCCGAGCGGAGGGGTTGGTAAATAGTACCTAAAGGAGGCCGGAGGACATATCAACCAAAATGTTGTGAATATAACAATAAAAATGAAAACAATCATCTGAAAACCCTGAACAATAAAAATCAACAAGCTTGGTCTCAAAAATTCGGACAACTAAAATAAATTTTTTCATTTGAAAATTATTTTTTCAGATAAATTATCAAACATCAATTAAACAGCCCTGAAGATGGTTGTATAGATTGAAACGTGCGAATTTCCTATAAAGAATACATTCTGCGAATATTTTATTTTTATGTTGTACGAGGTGTGTACGATAAGTTTCCAAACTTTTTTCGTATGGGCACTTTTATTGATAGTACACACATGGAACTCTAGTCCCCTTTGAAGTAATCTCCTTCAGTTGCAATGCACTTGTTGTACCATTCCAACAACCTCTGGAAGGCTCTGTGGAAGTCCTCTTATGTGAGTGTGTCAATGACCTTCATCACAGCCTCTTTCATCTCCTCAATTGTCTCATAACGACAGCCTCTTAGCTTAGGGAATAAGTAAAAGTCACAGGGAGCAAGGTCTGGACTATAGGGAGGCTGAGGAACTGTCTTGATGCCCATCTTGGTCAAATAGTCTGTGACAAGGATGGAGTTGTGGACTGGTGCATTGTCCTGATGGAAATGCCACTGACCCGACGGAATCTCTTCCTGAACTCCCTTAAAACCTCAACATAGTAACCCTAACCCTTTGGCCAATCAACTCTGGTGTATTGACTTCCTTAATCCTCCTACACCTCTCATCATCCCTCACTGACTCCCTGCCTTCCTTGGATCTCTTAAGCCGCTTAGAAACTGATGCTTGATTCATGCAAGATGGTCGAAAAGAAGTCTGAAGTATTCCATATGTCTCTGTGGAATTTTTTCCAAGTTCAAAACAGAATTTTATTGCATATCGTTCTTCTAAAGTGTCCTCATGTCCAGATTGCATTTTTGAAATTCCCCAGCTGTGACAATCAGGCTTTAGTAGTATGTATTCCAATTGCTGCTGTAGCTGTTCATTTGAACCTGAAATTATAAAATCTAGTCAGTCATCTCATAAGATGTATAGCAATAACATACTGAATTTTCAAGAGTCTACGACAATTTTAAATGCCCATACAAAAAAAGTCTGGAAACTTATCGTATGCACCTCGTACAACATAAAAAATAAAATATTCGCAGAATGTATTCTTTATAGGAAATTCGCTAATGTTTTGATCTATACAACCCACTGTTCGATCTAACCCACTGTCTTATTTATTTCCATCATTCCATGTGTGTGAATGAATGTAATCAAAGGAGAGTAGTGGTAGAAGTATTCTCAAATTAGTTTGATTCATAAAAAGAGAGGCCCTTTGGTTTTGAATTCAGTTTTCCTTCTAGACTTGTTGCCATATCAAGGTTAAAAAGCCTGGCTGAAGGGGGGATAGTTGGATTCTGACCTTCCCCAAGAGTATTAGTGTGATTTGAAAAGCAATATTTAAATAAATTTAGATATATATATATATATATATATCTAAATAAATTTAGATAAATATATATGTAAAATATAGAGTGTAGACAGAAGTGTTGATTTTTATTTCTTTTTTTTTCTTTTTTTATCTTTGCAGCAGCATTTCAATAAATCGTCCAGTGAAGACTTTAGAACAGCGAGAAGCTGAATATGCTGAAGCTCGGCTAAGGATTATGGGATGTGCCACTGGTTATGATGGCCAACAGACTCAAACCCCAGCAGATAATAGGTACTTTGCTTTATGCATGATTGCACCCCCCCCCCCAAAAAAATTCTGAAATTAATTTTTTTATTGGTGCATGATTTGTCATTGTTTTGTATTTTATTGATTCTTTCGGAGGTGTGAGTATTATTATGGCTATTGTTGTAGAAAATGGAAGCAATTCAAATTCCAGATAAGGTTCTCTGTGTTTCGGTTTGTACAAATGCACTTAGGAAAGGCATGAATCCATCCTTTCTTGGCCCAGTTGGCTGGACCTGTAGAATACACTGACTGCATCTCTGCAGAGGCGTAAGACTCCCCCAATGAATGTCCTAGATATGACACTAAACAGTCTGATGGTAAGGCTGCAGTGATGCTGGAGCTTTGGGGAATGCAGAGTACTCATTTATTGCCATTGCTCCCAAGTCCACTCTGGCACAAAGTGGTAGCACCTGATAGGGTCCTATTTATAGGTTAAATAGAACTAAACTGTGTACTTATGCTTAACTGAATTGCTTGAAATAGAACTGTTTTCACAATTAAACTATGTACTTATGCTAAACTGAATTGCTTGAAATTCGGCTGGGGCTGTAGAATACACTGACTGTATCTCTGCAGAAGGGTACGAGTGTCCTGGATATGACACTAAACAATATGATGGTGAGGCTCCAGTAAATCTGCAGCTTTGAGGATTACAGAGTACTCCTTCATTGCCCTTGCTCCCAGGTCCACTTTGGCTTGGAGTGATAACACCCACTATAGTCCTCTTGTAGTCTCGTACTGTTTGTATAACACCGATAGTGATCTGCTCTTCTGGCAGCAAAATCTCTGTACTAATAACGGTGAGAAGAGTCCATTATAGTGAGATGGGTAAGGTTCCCTCAACAGTTAGTGAGATTCTCCTCAAAAAAACATTCTAGTTGAACATGACCTATGTCCATTAGAGTAGGAATAAAGAAGTACTTTCTGATGAAACTTTGAAATTCCATCTTATTTAATATGGATAAAAATTAGCAAATAAATGAGCTCTGACAACTTGTTTTAAAAGTTACCTTCAAACTATTCGTTTACAAATCTTATATATAAAAACAGGATTTGGCATTTAATAACCTACAGAGGTTGATATGACATAAAACACCAGCCAACCAACCAACATATCTTACATAGATGATACCTTAATCAATTTGACTATGGAAGCCTAATTGGTTAAATGGTTCAAACCTAAATGGAAATATTATGTATATGAGAAGGAAAACTAACATGATCAAAACCCTACAAGCGTCGTACCAAAGATGTATAACTCCATGACAATAGAATTTGTGGCTTCCATAATTATTCAGTCATCTAGCTTTGGTTTGTTACTGTATATTATATTCCGGGGAAGGAGAAGTTGTTATATGTACATGTGTTTCACATTGGAAACCATAGGATGCAGCATGGTGGATTTGGACTAAAGTTGATGAATCCAAAAGTGAGTCAGTGGTGCATGTCATCTAATACTGGCTGGAGTAGCCATATAGATTAATGGCCAGGATCAAATAGTCCAGTTTGGAAACTTCTGTTCCTCGTCTGTAAGAGTGGTGTCTTTTGATGAGAAAAACCATAGAAAGATAACCATAACTCTAAGATTCTAACTGATGTTCAAATTGCATTGCTCTTTGTGCAACTCAACAAGGAGCATGTTCTGCTGAGGTAGGAGCTCTGGCCCCACTGTTTGAAGAAATATCAGTGTTTGCTTAAAAAAAAAAAAAACAATTGAAAAAATTTTTTAGTTGCAATTCCAATACTGCTGTAATATTTTAGGGAACAGGTGTCATGGCTAGGTTATTATGGAGGAGAGCCAGTGTATTAAGAATTCATTCTGTTACCAGTTAACTGACTCTTAGTTGTAAAAGCCTCTATGTGTAGATTTCATTTAACCTTGTCCATCTGCCTCTTCCATTACTTAGTATGGCACATGCTAATTTCTGTGGATGAAGGTTGGTATACCCAATCCCTTCAATAGGGACAAAATGTGATACAAGGTAAATTTTTAAACAGTGTTGAATTCAGAGTTTACCTTCTTCTAGACTGGTTGCCATACCAAGGTTAGAGAACCTAGTCTTCCCTGCTATTTACCCAACCCCTTCACCATAGCTGTGGAGTGGAGGAAAGATAGATTCATGCTTTTTTCTAGAGTATCAGTGCAAAGTGAAACACAAACAGCCTCATCCAGAATTTCAACTCCGGTTGCTGATTCCATGTGTGTGAGATGGCATTCACTTGATGTGGGTTAAGCTGGTTCCACGTGTTATATGTGAAGTTTTTTGGGGATTGGTATCTGAAGGTGGTTTCCTGCCACTTTTGTGATCCTCATTGTTTGCAACTGTTAATTGAGTTTCCAGTTTCCCTGCTTATTAGTTGGGGACTCTCTGACTGCACATAGATGCCAATGGCCCACAGGCAGGCACACTAATAAGTGACTTCCTGCAGAATACTCACAGGGCATTGGATCCCTGGCAGACACAGTTCTGTATTTGTGAGTATTGGAATGGTTATAGTGCCAAACACTTGCCTTGTAACTGTATATTAGATTCTGGGGTGGGGAGAAGTTGTTATATGTACATGTGTGTCGCATTGGAAGCCATAGGATGCAGCATGGTGGATTTGAACTAAAGTGAATGAATCCAAAAGTGAGTCAGTGGTGCATGGCTGGAGTAGCCATATAGGTTAATGGCCAGGATCAATTAGTCCAGTTCGGAAACTACTCCACCACCGCCATGATGAGCTTCACAATGACCAAAATCTCTCCAACCACCACTATTCCTACAGGGGCACCACCATCAACCACCCCGTAGTACCTCACAGTCTGTGGAAAAAACAAGCAAACTTTCTCTTGGTGTCACTTAGATATAAGAGCAAGAAATGTAATTTCATAACCAAGAATTTTGTGGGTATATATATATATATATATATATATATATATATATATATATATAATTTTCTTTTAATCTGTGCATGGATGAATGGATGAGAGCTTTTGTGGATAGTTTACTGATACCATAAGGGGCTATTTTTTAAGTCAGTGTAAATTCATCCTCAAAAGCCTGACCCAAGCTGTGCCATTCCTTAAGTGTATGATTTGTAAACACATTTTGTTGATAACATTTGTAGACATGCCTGAGCTCTTTCTTTGCACATAGTTAAATGGTTTCAAGTATTGCTATGTAACAGTAACAATTTACCTGCACTCATTTAAAGAGATAGACATATGTGATTTGTAATTGAATAGCTTGTAGGAAATTTCATTTTTAAATGAGTTAGAACTAATTTGTATGCACACAAGTATTGCTGTTATTTCTACATAGTTAAATGGTTTCAGTTATTGCTGTCTAATTCTGTTCAATATTAATCATTTGTTTGTACACAGTGAATTCATAACAAGTATTGCTATTTAACACTAATAATGGTTAGAGTGTTTGCCAATGGCCTGGGAGACCTGGGTTCAATCCCAGGCTGAGTCATACCAAAGATTAAAAAAATGGTACTTGATGCCTCCTTGCTTAACACTCAGCATTATAAGGTGCATATCATGAGTAAAGTGGAGCAGTTCAGGGAAAGGAGTAGCGCCCTCCTCTACACCTTAGTGTAGTAGCTATCGAAAAGGGAGCCTTTGGGTCACCCTCGACTATGGTTGCCAACTTTACTTACTTTATTTTAGTGAACACTATTCATTCAAATGCTTCCAAGTATTGCTATGTATCACTAACAATTCAATTAAACATTTGTTTACACACAGTTAAATGATGAAGCAGTTCTATTTCTAACAATTCAATTTGGCATTTCGTTTGTTTACATACAATTCAAATATGAAACACTTCTATTTGATCCATAGGTGCTACCACTCCAGGTCAGAGTGGACATGGGAGCTATGGCAGTAAAGGGGTAGTACACATTCCCCAAATCTCCATCACTGGAGTCTTGCCATTGGATTGTTTAATGTCATATCCAGAATACTTGTTTGCGGAGAGGGGCTTACCTCTGCAGAGATGCAGTCAGTGTATTCTACTGCCCCAGCTGATTGGGCTACATTTCCTATGATAATAACCGTCATGCTCAACATGCCTCTCCTAGATAAGTATATAATTACAAAGGTATTGATAGGTATATAATTACAATGATATTGATATACAGATGTGTGGGGGAAAATCTTTTAATCAGAGTAGTTTTTAAGATTTGGTTTTTGGCTTTTCTCCTTTCAGACCTGTCAAATTACTACAGTCATTTGATTTTCCTCCATCAGACAATAATATTGTGCGTCAACCAAAGGGTCCGGACGGCACCCGTGGATTTGTCACCAGTCAGAGGTAGTCATCTACAAGCTGCAGAGAGAAGCCGTTACAATGGAAAAAGAGGAGCCATTGCGTCTTTGTTTCATAAGTCTTTTGAAAATTACTCTGTGGAGTCTTTGTCAGCATTTGTTGTCATTGGATGGAGTCCTGCGCCGCCATTACCACCACCGCCATGATGAGCTCCACAATGACCAAAATCTTCTCTCCAACCACCACCACTTCTACAGGGCCACCACCATCGACCACCCCGTAGGACCCCAGTGTCTGTTGAAAAAAACAAACAAACTTTCTCTTGGTGTCACCTAGATATAAGAGCAAGAAATGTAATTTCATAACCAAGAATTTTGTGGGTATATATATATATAAATATATATATATATGTATGTATGTGTGTGTATATATATATATATATATATATATATTTTTTTTTTATAGGTGGGGGATGAATTTTATTGTTTTATTTTTTGCTGAAAGTTTTGTCTCATATATTATGAAACTGTTCTTTAAAATTTAAGATGTTCTTAGTAAGATCTTTTTTTTTTCTTCATTTTCCATGTCCATTTCCTTAAAAAAAAATTTCTAATTTATTTATTTTTTCTTTTCCTTATAGATTAAATATCCTTTTATTTCAAAGAATTCGTGATCAGGTTCAATATTTCTCCTTTCGATTTAGCAGTCAATAGTATTGTCTGAAAATCAATACAATAACAACTACAGAAAATAAGAATAAAAAATCTGAACTTATTTATGATAGACTGCTAAGTTCAGTTTTTTATTTGCAAAAATAGACCCAAAAACTCCTATCTACCAATCTATTCCATCCAATCATACAAGACATTTTTTTTTTTTTTTGAAGAGATATTTTTTCCAAGTAGAAACACCTTTTGAATTTTTCTAATTCTTTATTTTCATGTTTTCTTATGAGCTTTTCTGGAAAATATTTCAAATGTAAAATATCTTATTTTTAATATATTTATGTTGATTCATCATGTATGTATTATTGTGATGGGTTTCAGCACCTGCCCACGCATACACACATACACACTCAAGTGTGTGTGTATGTGGGTGTGTTTATATAGTTGTAAAATATAAGACGTAGTAGCAGTTCACACACACACATATATATATATATATATATATATATATATATATATATATATATATATATATATATATATATATATTGTTATTTGTGAAAATTATATTGATAAAAAAACATATTTTCCAAATTTGATTCTTAAGTTAATAACTAGAATGATTGTAAGTTTTTGTTGTTGGGGGTGAGGGGATCTTGGATTAGATAGTTTCATTTGTAAAAGATAATTGAAAAAGAAAAAAATATGCACTATAATCTGTGAAAAATAAGCAAGTTTTATTTTAATTTTTATTTGCCTCTATTTTAATACATTTTTTTTTTATTCAGTTAATTTAAAAATGCTTATTGTTAACTAATTTGCATAGCAATTGTGGTGCTGACTAATTTGCATAGTAAATGTACTGACCTGTGTCTAAAAATGTAGGTATACAAGCTCTTTACTTAAAAGTGTAAAGCTTATCTACCTCTAATTTTAACCAAAGGTCACTTGTGATTAGTTAGTGGCCCAACACCACAATTGCTATGCATATTAGTTAATATCCCCCTTTTTTAACAGAGGTGAAATCAAGATCAATAAGGATCTCTGGTACTCTATTAAGTGTCTTAGTATATTTAAAGAAGGCCGCCTCTTTTAGTTAAAACATCAACAACCTGATGTTTTTATGAAACCCAGATAATCTCATCCAGTTCATTATTACTCAATATTTCTCTGAGAATGGCCATCTTGATTCTCAGTTTTTTATCAAGGGTCTGAGTAGTTAGTGAATGATGCCATGCAGTCCAGTCTTGTAAATCAAGAGAAATTTGGACAAATCTCTATGTTGAATTACGCTAGAGGAATATCTATATAGAATATACAGCCCTTAAGCAAGGTCAATCAATGCCAAAGTCTCTGCTACTTGTGTACTTTTGGCTACCGTTCTTCTGCATTATGAATAAACTGGAAAGTATTTGCTGTTGATCCCAACGATAAAAATAATGTAGTTGCTCCCCTTTAAGAAGTGCCGTCCCCCGAATTGGCAAAAGATGCATCACTGTAAGCCATTATGTATAGTTTGTATAAAATTGCCATGACCTCAAATACAAATCTGTGAAGTCGCCGCCTTAGCCTTCCTGATGTTCTTGTCGGCTTGTCTTATGCATTCCACCCTTCCTTTTTTCATAAGCAAAGGAAACTTGATAACTACGAAGCTGAGATTAGGCCAAGTCTGTGTGGCTGTCAAATTCAACCTGCAATTGACTTATCTCATCCACAGGACTCTGTTTCTCATCTCTAACAATGGAAAGGACAGAGATAGGTTGTAGGTCTGGCACATATCTGTCCTGGTTGATAGGGTGACAGTTTTATCACCCTGTTGCACAATATCTATATATCAGGATATTTGAAATTTGAAAAATCTTCAGATTTCACTACAAGAGAGTGTGTGTGGGGGAGTAGTCGCTGTGGTGTTAGTGACTAATGTGCTGGACTGCGACACCAGAGTAAGAGAGTTCAAACTCCAGTTACACTATTGCGTTCACTTTTGGACTAATACCCTTGGGAAAAGTGTAAACCCCTTGCTTCTTTTCCTCCCCCCCAGCTATGGGTTAAATAGAACCACTACTGTTCTTCTACAAAGATGACTTTGGCATTAAATTACTCATGAAAGTTGATATGCCTTTAAACAAAGAAACCAAACCAAGAGTGGCCTTGACTTTTTTCTATAACAGACATCCTAAAGAATTCAGAGCCACTTAGCAAGTCATCAACATGTGTAGAAAGATCTGTATTAATTTTCTATAATAAAATCATGTGAAGATAGCTTGGTCATATTTTGACATCTTAACCTTCATTTGCAGCAGTGAATCCCTCACAGTTAAAACAATATACACTCTTAATGAGCTTTCAAAGTTTGTCAATCACTGACAACTTCAGGTGAATAGACTGGTCTGTTACTTTTCATACTTAGAAAGAAAGCAGTTTTTATATCAAGAGAATTGCAGGATCATAAATTTGTGGTTATGACTGCCAACACAATCATAAAGCTCTCCTTCAAACATGTTGAGGGAGTCAGGTCTTTACTGATCCTGCAGCTTCATCCAGAAAATGCCAGGTGACAAGTGTGTGTGACTATCTCATGTTGCTGCTGAAACTCTGTTGGAAAATAATGACTAAATATCTTCAGCCTTCCCCTTCAAGCCCTGTACAGAGAGTTTCATTTTCATGATTTTTTTTAAAAAGAAAGTTTATTTTTCAATTTTCTAAGAATTTTATTTCCTTGAGAAAAGACTGACCTGCAAACCTATCTCTGTAAATAAGTATGTTTTGCTCGTCTATTCTAAAGAATTGAGATATCAATAAATGCAAAGGTGACTGGTTAGACACTCTCTTAGGAAGTGTCATAGTGAACCCTCAAAACTGCTTGGAAAATGTTGGAGGGATTCCATCTGTACTAAAATCAATAGAAGTGTCTGTTCCTTCCCGGCTGGCCGGTGATTCTGGAAGTGGAATCGGATACTGACTGAAATCATGGGAAGAACGCCGAGGCAAGCAGATTGAAGCCTCTAATCTTCATATTGTCTATAAATTCCACAGAAAGGGCATTATCTGAGTGGAGGTGGTAGAGCTGTCCGTGATGAGTAACTGAGGGGTGTATAACTATGCAAGATAGAACGCCGCGAGTTTGTTATGAAGGAAATGTGGCTAAACTAAGATCGTTTCTTAGACTCTTGCAAAACTACATTTTCTTGTGATTGGAATAATCCTATCTATTTTGACAACAATTTTTTTTTTGTATTGTAATGTTTTTCAGTTTTATAAAAACTAAATGATAAAACTACTGCATTTAATCCTGCGTTAGTCTGCTGTGTCATTCAAAAATGGTTGATTTGCATATAATGCTACTATTATTTAACAAATACTCATGCTACTGTTGTTTGAGTATGTCTCTGCAGTGGATGGACAGATTGCTTGCCTTGTAGCTGGTTGTTGTTCATCTTATATAATACGATAAAATGAATTATAAAAAGAATATGAATCTTGATCACAGGATATTCTATTATGATTTTTTGATGATGATAATTGATACAAAAAAATAACATAAGAGTCAGACAGAGTCTGTTTTGATATTATATAAATCAATTCTTAAACTAAAACTATAATTTAATTGAAACAATGATTACTATGAATTTGTCACATGAATATATATTGTCGGTTTTAATATATCTTAAAAGAAAGAAAGAATGTCTATATGTCACTGCAGCTGAGCTAGGACTCTGCCACTCTACATGCTTAATACCTTCACTTTATCAGTAAAGTACTGGAAAGGAAAGAAATAATCAAGTAGCCAGTTAGGAATTATGAGCATATGAAAAAAATGTGGGGTGCCAAAACACCCCAGAGGACTAACGCAGGGTTAATGTTGTTTCAGATGCATTGGGAATCCACTATAGGTTGATGGATAGCTTGTCTCTTAGAACAATTTGATAGTGTAGTGAATTGAATCCTCTTTGGGGATTCATTACTCTAACCCTGAGCTTAATAATAGGTTTATGGTAAAGTTACACTGATAAATGCTGAATTTAATCATATCATCAAACCAAAGATGGGTGATAGAAATACCAAGTACTCTAAGCAGCTTTTGACCTTGTACCAGACTAAGCAAGAGTTAATAAAGTGTATAACAGTATGGTTGATAAGTTGAAATTTCAGTTAGAATTGTTCAAATTAAGGAAAAAGTACAAAAAGATTTTTTTTAAAAAAAGATTGTCTAAAAATAGGACACATGATCTGAACCAAATTTTGGCCTTCATCTTGATTATAAAATTTTTACTTAACATATTTACTATTTATAATACCTGTACAAATATTATTAATAACAAACAAAATTAAATAAAAACATCAATACCTTATCTAAATGTTTTTGTTTAGGCATTAGGCTATGTGAAAACACATTGGGTGAGATTAATAGGAAGTTAGACAGAGTTATGTGTACAATGACTATATTGTTTATTCACAATATTGCATTGATTTTGATTTTATTACAGTTGTTTTAAAAAGTATAAATAAGTGTTTGAATGTTTTCTCTTTATGTCATTGGATGTTGAAGGGATATTTTTGTAGGCTAGCATAGTTAAGGGTTGTTCATTACAGGAAATATATGATAAAAACACTTTTTTGTGGCTAAAAATTAGGGCCAGTTCATGACACAATTGTTCGTTACTTGAGTATTGCGTGTGTTCATTCTTGGTAAACTCAAACAAGGATGTCTTTTTAAAACCCTTTATTTCCAGTCCGTTATTGAAGCTATGTTATTAACTGCTCTTGGGGTAATAGTTTCATTTTTTTTTTTCTAGCTGCTTTTAGAATATTCAACAATTGAACCTTGATATATTCAATGCCACCCTCTTCACATTGAAAGTTTGGAGGGGGAGGGGGGCTCTTGAAAAACTTATGAAACTTCCTACAACTAATCTCATTGTTAGTGGAAATTAAGATGAAAGAATGAGTATTCTATTTATATCAAGTGAATAAATGTGCTCTTGTACACTCGGGGTGGGGTTCTTTTCATTGTTAGTCTTGACAGACCATGAAAAATAAGAGGCACTATCCAATTTTATTGAGCATGATTTATTCCTCCATCAGGGTAAACTGAATTGTTCATCATGAGTTTTTCTCATTGAATGTTCTCCTTCTACAACATAAAACAGCTGATTTGGTCTAGCAGTTGCAGTTAAATTAACCATAAGATGTCTAGAAATGACATCATTTATAATAGATGGAAAAAAAAAAGACTCTTTGAATATCTTATCAATTATTTGCTCTTATTGAAATCAGTTACCAAATTTTGTGTATGTTTGAAGTTGTTTTTGAGGCAGTAGATTTTTCTGTGTAATTCCCTCTAAAGAAACTTGACATTGTGAATTTTTTAAAATACCTGAAAATTTATTACTTTATTTTTAGAGGTGGGTTGAACTTGTATGTACAATTTTTTTATTATTTCATTATTATTATAAACTTATTATTACTATTAGTAGTAGTAGTATAATGTTAGTATTATCATTTTAATATATTATTATTAGTCTTATGATTTGTTCATATCATTATAATATTATTTATTATTTTATTTTGTTTAATAAATTTATTTCTTTTACCAGAAGAATAAAAGACTTCATTCTGAATCACGAATATTTAATGGCCAATAATTTTGTATCTTCCTTAGCAATAAATTACACTTTAAAAATTTTTTTTAGATATTTTTTTTTTGTAAATAAACAAATTTTAATATGAAATAGATCAAAATTATTTCTTCACCTAATTTTTTTTAAATACATTTGCAATAAAATGAAAAGTATTTAAAAATAACCCAATGTTTCCCTCCAGAGAAAAAAGACTGTCTTTATTTTTTACAATTTTGTATTTTTAAAACCAGAAAAAAAAGGTAAATAACAAATTGTATATGAACAATAATTTTTCTTGCTTCATTTTTCTTTTGCTATTCCCCTCCTTTCTCTCTGCTTTTTCCTCTTTCTCTCTCCCACCTTCTCTCTTTTCTGCAGCTTTTTCTATCACCTCTGCTTCTTGCCTGCTTTCTCTCTTCTTTCCCAGTCTCTCTTCTGCTTTTTCCTCTTTTTTCCTGCTTCTCTCATTGCTTCTGCTGCTACTTCCTCATATCTCTCCCTCTTTATCAGTTTTAAAAAGAAGACATTGTGTGTGTGTGTGTGTGTGTGTGTGTGTGTGTGTGTGTATATATATATATATATATATATATATATATATATATATATATATATAGACATGGGGTATGTATGCACATATATATATAAAAAGACATGGGGTATGTATGCATATATATATATATATATATATATATATCCTTGGCTTGGCTTTGCAAAGATTCATGAAGGCACTCTTTAACTGCTGCAGACACACTGGTGACTGATGAAACCTATGTGAGATAGGCAGAACCTTCCACAGTGGCTGCAGAGGAAGGTCTGAGAAATTCTTAGTTCTATTGTGACACAGTCTGGTCTATGAATATCATGAGAAAGTGGTAGCTTTCTTGTGGATAGAGCTAGTCTCATTGCGAGACCAGAAAGTTTCAAGACTTCTGTAAAGCATTGTGTGATATTCTGCAGTGCATGTTATGTGTATGCAATAAGAGAAATGTTGGTGAATGACAATTATCGCATGAATTGTGCCAAGATTTCAGAGTAGGCTCACCATCAGTTCAGAAATAGGTGGACACACCATCTTAGTTGTCCATGTCTTCATTCGCCTGTTTCAGTGTCATGCTGAAGAACATGAAGAACCAGGTTGGTGCAAGGATATAACTCTGTTTCACTCCATTGAAAATGGGGAATGACTATGTCTGAGCTAATCCTGAAGAGATTGTTTAGACTAGTGTCTCTGAATTGCATCTTTGTTGATGAGAAACTCTGTTTTATTTGCATTCTGCAGGGGTCTCTGGATTTGGTGTTAAATAACCTACAAAGGTTGTTTTCCATAAAAACCCAACCAACCAACCAACCAGGTTCTCTGGAGCTGGTACAGCTTTCAGAGTTTTATAGAAACTACCATAATTGCCAAGGTCAACTCAATGCTGAATTTATCTGCGAAGTTTGCCTGCCATATGTTCTGCATATTGGGGAGATTTTCTTGCAGAGTACTATATACCTAGTGGAAGGTTTCCTTTATCAGAGGGCAGGATGGTTTTACAAGGTATGCTTGATATGCAGAATTCTTTGCCATTAATTGCTGGAACTTCTGATTGTCCTCTTCAAACTAGTCATGGTTTGACTTCTTGGCAAATCTTTCTCTGATGACTGTAGGATGGCTGACCAACTGAATCTGCTTTTGGAGATTTATTATTTGGACAGCTTGAGTTTTGGAATGAACTGAGAGTGAAAGTTCTGCTGAAAGGTAACCCTGAGTCCTTCATTTCAGAAATGAGGAACAGTATTTTTTACTAGGAATGCCTCTTTCTTTGACTTCAGCTTGAATTTGAAGCTGAGTTTGCAGTGTATAAATCAGTATTCCATGTGGCATTCAAGTTGCTTTGCAGTTATTTTTCTGTAGGAAAACAGTTTTTGTCATGCAAAGCTCTTATTCTGTATAGAATTCTAAAAGCCATCACCCATTGTCACTGCATTTGCCTAGTTTGTGCTTTCCTAGCAATCATTTCCATGCCTCCACAGTATGGACATTTCAGCAGGTGAGATTTATCCTATTTTTGTCTTTATGGCTAGGTAGAGTACCCCTTCTCAAGTTAGTTTTTCAGTTGCTGGGAAGATGCCCCTTGGCCATGGCTTGCCTAATGAGAGAAGTTTGTTTGGATCATATTTTCTTGGTTTTTCTCTTGGTAGAGCAGGCAGTTTTGTCCTTAAAGAAGGCTACCTTCTCACTCAAGGTGCTGATGGAAGATGCAGTCATCTTTGGATCTAGATCAGGTGACCATTTGCAGGATTGAGACTGACTGCCCATATCATCTTTCACCTGTTGTTTTTTTCCTCTTTCCTGTTGCTTCAGGGTTCTTTAAAGAGGAGATTGTGCAGTGAAGAATAGGTGGAGTGTAATAAGTGAAGGAAAAGGTTCAGTGTCATCGATTAGCAAGCTGGAACTGTGACAGTCAGGTTCATGATCCCTAGGTTTTATATCAGTGTTCTTCTCCCTGGCAGTCATCAGCTAAGATTATAAAGTTTGCCTTCCTGTGAATGTTTGTGTGCTTGATGGCAATTGACACTACAAAAGGTGTTCATCAACCTTTGATAAGTATTACATTTTTGTTCTACTGGGTGTCTGGCCACCCTTCTCACTAAGAAAGCTTGGTGGGAGTAATACTTTAGTCGATAATTACTCGACTGTACAATCAGTAGTACTAGATTACATAGTACCATTAGCGAATTTTAGGTAACCTGACTTATATATATAAAATGAGAAAAATGAAAATAAATTCAGCAGTATGTACATATGAAAATATGAAAAGAAATATTCAGAGAATTTATTTATTTCTATATGATTATATACCAATGTTGAGTGTTTCATTTTTTGTTAAATCCTCTTCAAGCCAATTTTAGATTGCTTCAGCTGAAACATTAAATGTTGGCATGTTGTCATATATAAATACATCCTCTTAATATTCTATTTTTTCATATTTTTATATTTACATATAAATATATGTGGGTGTATGTGTGTGTATATGTGGGCAGCATTTTTTTTTTTATTAATTTATGTTTAGTTAAAAAAAAAAAAAAAAAAAAAAAGACACGAAGCAGTGTATGAATTTTTAAAAGTTTTTTTTGTTTTTGGGAATAAAGAGTATAATTCCAGATTGACTGTAGAAATTATTCCCCACCTCCTTGCTAAAAAAAATCAGGTTTCTAACAGTTGATGACACAAAATACACTGGATAAAAAATATACCTAACATTTCACTAAGAAACCAATGAAGTTAGATGGGTATTACATCTAGATATTCTGAACCCAGAATGACTTTAAAAATTAAACCGCCAAATTATTAATTCTTATAAATTGATTTATCTGCCTTGAGGTAAGAAAGCAGAAACAAACAAAAAAACAGTTCAAATTACTTAAAAAAAAACAAAAAAAAAACAATGTTCTCATTATCAAATGAAATGTTATTAAAAATGTTTGATTTTTTTCCCTACATACATGATTTTTTTCCCTACATACATGAACAGTAATATTTATCTGCCTTGAGGTAAGAAAGCAGAAACAAACAAAAAAACAGTTCAAATTACTTTAAAAAAAAAACAACCAATGTTCTCATTATCAAATGAAATGTTATTAAAAATGTTTGATTTTTTTTCCTACATACATGATTTTTTTCCCTACATACATGAACAGTAATTTTAGCCTATTAGCAGATTTTGAGTGTTTTTCTTTGTTTCCAGCTATTTTCAAGAATTTGTTTTTATTGGAGTTAAACATGGTTAATTTTCATCTCAAGTCACTTAAAGAATTGGGTGAGCAGGCTTTTTGTACTATTTAAATGAAGTTGGCTTTAGTTGTTCAAGCATTAGTTGATATATAATGGTCCTGATTCAAACAAAAATAGTTTTTCCCAAATGAGGTGCCAAGTAATGTTACACAACAGTGAGGAGAAAATGTGGAATTATTGTTTGTTCACATCATTCTTTAAATAGCTTGAGATGATGAAAATTAACTTTATTAGAATTAACTTTATTTAAATCCTATGAACACAAATTGTATCCTTCTTGAAAATGGCTTGCTGTAACACAGTTGAAAGTGCTAAAAAAATACTGAATTTTTCAGATAATTTTTACATTTGTTCATGAACAAAATTTTTTTTTTAAAGTTAATACATTTTTTGTCTGTTCTTTTTGACTAAACATACCTCTTTCATGGAATGTGTATTTCCACTGAAATAGTTGTACAACCGTCACTTAATTATAATTATACACACACATACACACAGAATTTATACTGTCAGATATTTCTGTCTGTCATTTTATGGTATTTAATTTTTTTTATACATAATTTTTGACCTGATCATGGAATTTCTTTTTATTTTATTCTACTTTATTTTATATTTAAACTGAAATTCTTACCCCCAATCTTTCTTTGTTTGCAGAATTAAACCCGTTTCTTGTGATGAAAATTAAAAATATTTAATGGTAAACATCATGAAAAAAAGAATTGATGCAAAAATAATCTACCAAGAATTTTATACTTGACATAAAAACCAAGTAAATTAAAAAGAAAAAATTTAAATAAAATTTTCAGTTCCGCAAAGTTAAAAAAAAAAGAAAAATTAACCTTAAAACCCTGATCATCTCATGACCATTGGCCTTGCATCCTCGGCTCCTACCTTAAAGAAATAGCTGAAAAAAAATGTTGTAATTTATTATGTAAAGAGTTTACAGGTGGTTAAATAACTGGTTACAACATTCTATAGACAATTTAAAATATAATTAAAAATAATTAAATTATATATAAAATATAAAATCACTACATTTTATTGGCTATAGTGATGTAGATGTGGGCAATCTATGGTCGAAATTCTGGCTGTTCAGGTTTATGTTTATTGTTAGTGGCACAAATGTGGAAACAAATTTATTTTCTCAAAGATAGCCTTTCCAAAATTTATTAATTTTAAAAAATAAAAATAAAGTTCTAAATTTTTCTTAGCTTAAAAATAAGTATGTGTATAATTTATATATAACTTATTCATTATTTTTGTTACTGCTTATATATATATATATATATATATATATATACTTTTTTAAGAGCATTCATCATATTTCTTCAGTCTTAAAATGGAGGCTAAAAATATTTTCTTTTTAATTGTTCAACCCTCATTTTATCGTCATTGTGAAAATTGATTTTGTTATTTTTTTATTTTTTTAATTAACGTACATTTATATATTATATGGTTAGTTAGGACTTTTTAACTTTTGGAATAGTTAGTGTCTGTGATACCAACATTACAACAGTAATTTAAGTGTGGTACCTGTGGGTTATTAATCAAAATAGGTGACTGTAAATGTGGTTGGTGTTTGCAAAAATATGTGTGTACATACATACATAAATGTATGTTGAAAAAGGTAAAATTCACTTCTCTCTCACACACACACACACACACACACATATATATATATATATATATATATATATATATATATATCTCAAGTGGAAATTTTCACTAGATGTGGCTGGTACTGCAGTAGAGACAAACCAATGAACAAAATCTTCCCTACACCCCATGAAAATAAATTAGATAAGATAGAATGTACACAGGGCAATCCCTGTGGTGTAGTGGCTAACATACTAGACTGTGACTTTATAGTAAGAGAATTCAAACTCCAGTTGCGCTATTAAGTTCACTTTCCGACTAATTTTCTTGGGAAGGGTATAAACTCGTTTATCTCCCCTAGCTGTGGGTTAAATTGTACTACTCTTCTACAAGGCTGGCTTTGGTATTGAATAACTCACAAAGGTTGATATGCCATTAAACAAAGGAACCAAAAAATCTTCAATATAGAATTATTTTTTAAAAGTGTGTGTGTGTGTGGGGGGGGGTAAAATGTACTTATTTTAGTAAATTTTTTCATTTTTTTTTTTTTTTTTTCTCAAATTGATTATTATAGCAATGAAGTCTGCGCTGAAAGAGTTGTTTCCCTTGACTGGATTGTTATTTTTTATCAGTCTGTTTTAGCAGGTGACATGTAGTGGGGTAGATATATGTACACCTGTTTCTACCTGTCAGAAAACACTGCTCTGCAAAACAAATAATAAAAAAAAACTACACACACTCATACTAACCCCCCTCCCCAAATAATAATAAAAGATGACAAAGACTCAGAAAATATTTTTGAGATTCCCTGATCTCCCTTCCCTATTCTGTTACCATTAGTTTGGTCCCATGTAAATCTTCCTCTACTTTTAATTTGTCCGACCTATCATATCTTCAGCTGGAGAATAAAGAAAGAAAGGTAGGCTTACCATTTACTCTTTTAGATCTCCTCAAATCTGAGATGCCAGGATTTTAAGCAATTTGTCGCATACCAATCCTGGTTTGTTGTATACTTGTAAAATCTGTAGTATCACAGGATACAACTATTGACCTCATCTGGGAAAAAATGGCCATGGTTCATCCTTTAAAAATATTGCTTTTCAATCAGCTTGCTTACCTACTTTCTCTTTGGAGCAGGCCTTACTCTGTATGGCCAGTTATGTTCTTTTAAAAAATCTCTAATATTCCATTCTGTAACTATCTCATTTTGCTGCTGAAACCTACTGAAAAGTAATTGCCAAAAATCAACAATCTCCATTCCTGTTTTTTGCTTCACCCTTTAAGCCCAGTACGGAGAGGCTCAGTTTCATAATTAAAAAAAGAAAATCATTCTTTTAGTTTTCTAAGCATTTCATTTCCTTGAGAAAAGACTGACCTGCAAACCTATCTCTGTAAATAAGTATGTTTTGCTCGTCTATTCTAAAGAATTGAGATATCAATAAATGCAAAGGTGACTGGTTAGACACTCTCTTAGGAAGTGTCATAGTGAACCCTCAAAACTGCTTGGAAAATGTTGGAGGGATTCCATCTGTACTAAAATCAATAGAAGTGTCTGTTCCTTCCCGGCTGGCCGGTGATTCTGGAAGTGGAATTGGATACTGACTGAAATCATGGGAAGAACGCCGAGGCAAGCAGATTGAAGCCTCTAATCTTCATATTGTCTATAAATTCCACAGAAAGGGCATTATCTGAGTGGAGGTGGTAGAGCTGTCCGTGATGAGTAACTGAGGGGTGTATAACTATGCAAGATAGAACGCCGCGAGTTTGTTATGTAGGAAATGTGGCTAAACCAAGATCGTTTCTTAGACTCTTGCAAAACTACATTTTCTTGTGATTGGAATAATCCTATCTATTTTGACAACAATTTTTTTTTTTTTTTTTTTTTTGCATTGTAATGTTTTTTAGTTTTATAAAAAATAAAAAATAAAACTACTGCATTTAACAGAATATAAGATGCATTGGGTACTGGTACTGACTCTAGTTTGATGGATAGCTTGTGTTTTAGATCTATTGGCTAGTATAGTGAACTGAATCCTCATTGGGGATCCCTTACAGTAACCCTTTATAAAACTAATCTGAGTTTAGTGAGAGGTTTATGGTAAAGTTACACTTATACACTCTGGATTTTACCATTTCACTGTTGGATAATTTTTTAAGCTTTGTAGGGTGAGCAAATTTTCTGGAAACTTGCAAAATAGAGATCATGTTCTTATAAGTGAATTAATCTTATAAACGATTGACTTATTTGAACATGACCTCTATTTTGCAAACAAATAAAACCTGATAATTTGATCAGCAATTGTGTGTCATAATACAATATAATGAAAACAATAAATCAGTTTTGATTATATTTTTCAAAATACCCAGTGGGACCTTCGAGCAATATTTCTATATTATAACATTGAAGTGGTCAATGAGCAATCAATTGGAAAATGCCTTGAATTGAGCTAACTACTAAAAACAAAAATTTTGCTTTGCCTGTGTACTGTTGGTGACAAAAATATCGCTCTGCCTGCAAAAGTATCATCAAACTCAGTTGCTATTTAGGTGGGTGATAGAAATATCAAGTACTTTAAGCAGCTTTTGACCATGTACCAGACTAAGCAAGAGTTAATAAAGTGTATAACAGTACAATAGGTGGGTTGAAATTTCTGTTAGAATTCTTTGAAGGAAGAGCTAATAGTGAAAAGATTTTAAAAATTCTCTTTCATATAAAAATAGAACATTTGATCTAAATCCAATTATGATCTTCATCTTTATTTCATAATGGCCATCATAAAAAGTAACATTTTGATTTACTGCCATGGTATACATTAGCTGATACAATCTATTGTACACATAGCCCAAAGATAACATTTATATGACAGTAGAATGTAAATTGAAAAAAAAAAACTCAGGAAAGAATTGTATACAGATTGTCATGAAGTATTAAGAAAAAAAAAAACTCTCTGTATAGTGTGAAGTTGCTGCACAGTTGCATCGGGGTGCTGCATTGAAACATTTGCAAGGAGGTTGCCTTTTTACAGCTGCATTTAAACAGTTCCTTGCTTTAATTTTACTCAAAAGGGAATCCATTGGATCCTGGGGTCCATCCGACTCAGAAGGGCTTGTTAAGTGCTACTTAACTTTACATATGACTCAACTCAAATTGCTGCTTAGCTCTACATATTACTGACCTCAAGTTGTTGTTTAGCGACATGTTACTGACCTCAAATATCTTCTGCCTTGTTTGCAGTTATTTTAATAAAAAACAATTTAGGAATTATCAATCTTTTATGTATTCCAGAAGTTGAAATAATGCAATTTAAAGAAAAAAATTATTTTGATAGCTATTTTGAAGTCAAGATGGTGGCTGGATTGTCTGTTCTGTTTTAATAGGAGGAAAGGCTATAAAAAAAATTGGATGTATGTTTTCTGTATGTTCTGAATTATTTTTATTTAATCTACTTTCCCAGAAGGAAAAAAAGAAGTAACTTAGCTATGTAACCCCCCCCCCGTCAACCCGAACCATCTTTGCTTTATCAAGGGACATTTTGAAAAGAATCCAGGTTTTAAAAAAAGTCACAGGAAAAAAAACAATAAATCTTTTTAAATCAAAAGTGTTTCAATTCAAGAAATCCTTTAAATCTCACTTGAATTCAAAACATATTTCTCTACAAAATTTAACCCTAACCACCATCATCATCATCACCATCTTCAAATTACACTGACAGCACGGATTTCCTTGACTCTCTCTTGCCATCCATCCCTATCATCCATCAAACCTGGCAGGTCCTCTAGGCTGCATCTAGTGTCCATACAGAGCTGATGTAAATCTTTGCTGGTCAGCCAACACTGGCACGTCCATGTGTAGGAGTCTATAAGAGAACATCACTCACGACTTCGTCCTGTTTCTCCACCTGTACCTTGCATGTCTTGTTTGTCTTACTTGTATGGTTTATGAGTTGGGAGGCAGGTGGCTGTACAGCTGCTCTTTTGTGAGGTGCTGCTTCCAGGATTTGTTCAAGACAGCACACAACATTCTTGTATAGTTTGCATCAAGCTTTTTCTCTCTGTTTTGTTAGTGTCCATGTGGTGCATTCATATAGTTGTATGGATACAGTTACAGCTTGGAAGAAAATCCTAACTGGCCACTATAAATTAATTGTGACTTTTTCCCTTGCCAAAATTGAGACTTTTTTTTTTCTTGTGACTTTATTACTGGCTAGATTTAAAAAATACCAGTAATCAGTGTTAAGTACTGGCTTACAAACAGTTCCTACCTTCATGTATGATATATAGCAACTGTTCTTGATAATATCAGTGTGCTGGGGTCTGGAATAGCTGGTTAGTTGCAAAGATTTGTGAATTTTTAACTTTAAATGATATTAAAATTATTTTTTTAAACTTTGCAAAACAAACAATAATCTATATATGAAATAATAATTTTATCAACAATATAATAATTTGATACCAAATTATTCAATAATTTTAATATTTTATTTTACTACAATAAATTATTTATTTTAATAAAATTTAATGTTTAAATTTTTCTTTTTACTTTTTATTTCATTTTAATTTAATTTAAAAAAAAGATTCCCCCCAAAACAAAAGAAAAACAAAACGCACAATCAAGTCTAGGGTATTATTTCTTAAAAATGTAGCAATAAATAAAACATCAGTTTGTGTTTTTTTTAATTAAAACAAAACTTTTAAAAACTAAATTACTAATCATTTAATAAGTTGAATTAAATTAAACTGTCACTTGATTTTTTTTTTTTTTTTTTTTTAGGCACTGGAATTTTGATGTAAGAGTTTGGAATTTTCTTTTTCTTTAAATTAAAATTTTTTTCTGTCTTAATTTTTTTTTTTTTAGTATGTCCAGACCCCAGTGCTCTGATAGTATCTTTTCCTTTTTTAAATACTCAAGTACATCTTTAAACCATAAATACAGTAGCTGCTCTTACTTAAATTTTATGATATCAAACTTTATTATCCTGTCCCCACCACACAACTAAGTATTATGAAAGCTCCTTTTTTTTTTTGTTCTTTTATTTTTCATCTTTTTTAAAAAAAATTTTTATCGTTAAGTTGATGTTTCAGTTCAGTCCCTTGACCTTTGTTTGAAGTAGAGGGGGAAGCACTTTGGGGCAGAAGAAGCTAAGGTCTTTTTCCATACCTTCTCTTTGTTGTGCCCTTTCAGTGGGTTTGTGAAAGCAGCATCCATCTCCTCTGAAAAATTTAATTTTAGAAAATGAGTTTTTTTTGTTTTTTTTTAAATCCAAATTCTGCTGGAGCTCTCAAACCAAAATTTGATAAATTTTGAAATCTTTTCCCTAAAGAAAAAAAATAGATGAATAAATAAACAAATAAATAAAAATCCAGGTAAAAAAAAATAAAATAAAATTATCAGAACAACATGATTTGGGAGAACAAAATCATTTGTCATTTTTGTTTCTCCCTTAACATTTTATGGGAATCTGACTGGCTGCTTAAACCCTTTCACTACCAGGTTTTGCTTTTTTAAGTTTTGGTTATGCAGAACTATGCTGTAAGTACAATGTTTTAAAGGTTAAAATCAAGATGAAGTTTGACTGGGTCGCTAGTGTCCCAATGGAAGTGAAAGGGTTAAAACCATCCATTTATTTGCCATAAAGTTGTTAGAACAAATATTACTGATAAATTTTTGGTCTTTAGATCAATCTTATTTAATATCATCATTTCATGTTTGCCCTTTTCAAACTGAAAACATTAGAATTTTGTCCATAACTTTAAGAATCATCTATCTTCCAGAGTTTTTTTTTTTTTCTTTGGATATTTGAATCGCATCTTTGTGGCTTTAATATTGTCAACACAATATTTTGACTGGCATGGGTTTAGAATTGGGTGTCTGTTCTGCAGTGTTCACAAAAAATTATGTGATCACTCTTATTTGCATACAAGATGAAAATAGGAAGTGCTCTTAGTATAAAGGTTATCATCGTAGGAAATGAACCTGGAGACATGAGTTCAAACACCTTTTCTTTTCTAGTGAATGGTATTTCTATACCTGAAAAGAAAACAACATTAAACATAGATTTTTCAGTCGTTTCGACACATGTTGTTAAAATTTGAGATCATTTGAATGAGAATTGGTGAAATTATTAGCTTACAAATTGACATCAACTTTTCTGAGACACCCTGTACATCTCATTATATCAATTTTTCTGAAACACATTGTACATCTCAAAAATGATATCAATTTTTCTGAAATACCTTGTACTTTAAATCCTCTAAGATGCAATGTATGTAATATTGATTATTTTATCTTTTTTTTTAATTATGGATACAGCTTTTTCCAATATTTTATATGGAGATGTTTACAAATCTTCATTAAATTTTTTAACACTTTTTTTGTTGAGCAAAGAAAGCTATATAGTATATATGTATGTACTTGGCAGATAAGCTGATATATAAAATCATCACCAAGGCATGCTGACAGTATGGATTCTCTTGACTCCTTCTTGCCATCCATTCCTATCAGTCATTGTTCTTGGCAAATCCTCTAGACAACATCTGATGACCATAGCTGGTAAGTTTTTGCTGGTCAGCCAACACTGGTGTGTCCATGTGTAGGAGTTCATAAGAGAAAGTCACTGATAATTTTGTCCTTACTTCTCCAGCAGTGTTCAGCATATCTTGCTTGTCTTTGATGGTTTGTGAGATGGGAGGAAAGTGGCCATTCAGCTACTGATTTGTTCAAAACAGTACACAGCATTCTTGTATAGTTCCCATCTAGCTTTTTCTCCAGGCGTTTTGTTTGTCCAAGTGGTGCAACCATACAATAGTACTGGCATGGCTACATCTTGACATGATATCTTCTGTTGGTTATTCTAACTGGTCTGTAAGTGTTGCTGTGGGATTTCTTTAGTACCTTAGTTTTTTTTTTTATTTTAAATTCTCATCTCGTTACATTTTCAGGAAAAACGTTTTTAATACAGACAAGTCATCTGAGAGACGCTATAAAATGGATTGGATGAAATATTATGATGACAATATCAAAGACATAATTTGGAGACCCTTGAGAATACTTTTAAAATCTTATTTATGTATTTTTTTGTTTGCTTTCTTTTATTTGATTTAATTTTTTTCCTGCTTGTACATCTGATTCTACATTAACCCTTTTGGTGCTGCATATTTAGTGACATATTTAATGGCTCGAATGTACTTTGGACCATAAAATAAAAGAAAACTTTGCAAATAAAAAAGATTATTGGAGTTTTACAATTACAATATTACAATACACTACTGGTGTCAGGAGAGGTGGGAGTATATTCCACGTGTGTATAAGAGATTTTTTTTTCTTCACTCATACTTCTAAAAATGACTATTTTACTAAAGTTTTAGAAGTAATAAAGACTTTTTTTTTTCTTTTAAATTTTACCGCTGATGTATATTGAACAAGAGTCCCTTTCAGTGGGGTATATCGCACAAGATTCAAAATTTTAAAGTAAGTGGACTAAAGTTGCATTTCAGCCACATGCATTAAGTATATTTGGGTGACTTAAGTTGCTCTCTGCACCAAAAGGGTTAAAGTTGTAAATTAAGCCAATAAAGAAATCCACATATTGGATTAAATTTTCTCAAAAGATCCCCCCTCCCCCAGTCCTGAGGAGACTTGCCCCTGAAAGAGAAGAAAATGATTGTAAGACTCACTTAGCCACCAACCCATTCTGAGTGAGTTTGGTCTCCGGATTTGACTGAGTAGATTTGTACAGACCAGCTGTAGTCGAGTCAAACTCCTATAAACTGTGGTGTATGTACAATTGATTCTTAGTCTGTCAAATGATTATCCCTAAGAAAGTAAAATTAAGCAATGAACAAAACTAAATGTAATTTGTTTTGTTCATTTACTAAAATCGCATTAATTAAATTCAATTGTTAAAAAAAAGACTTTTAATTAAATGTGCTATAAAAAAATTGTAAAACTTTAATTTTGATTTAAAACTGTTTAAGAAAAAAAATAAATTACATCAGAGTATTCCTTAATTTGCATATTTTCTTCTTTATTTATTTTTGTTGTGTCAAAAAAAAACTGGTGAGTGATGGATGAGTGAAGATGTGAATATGAATGAATACTTTGACTGCATCCCCCCCTGAATAAAAATGGGGATCCTAGGTAGGACACTCAACTGTATCTGATGGTCAGGTTCGATTGCTGGAGGTCTGGGAAGTGTGGAGTACTCCTTGATTATCATTACTCCCTGGTTCATTTTGAATGGTAGTATCTTTTAGGGTCCCATCTATGGGTTGGCTCAGTCGGCTAGGGCTAGAGAATACACCGGCTGCATCTCTGCTGAGGGGTAAGACACCCGAAATGAGTGTCTTGAATATGACACTAAACAATTTGATGGTGAGGCACCAGTCTTGGAGCTTTATGGAATTTGGACTACCCCTTCATTGCCATTACTCCCAGATACACTCTGGCCCGGACTTATGCTAAATTGAATTGTTAGGAATAGAACTGTTTGATTATTTAACTGTATGTAAACGAATGACTGATGTTTAATTGAATTGTTAGTGATACATAGCAATGCTTGGTACCATTTAACTGTGTACAAACAAATGATTAATAGTAAAAAGAATTATTTGTCTTAGAAATATTTGAAACCATTTAACTGTGTGCAAAAAATGAGCTCAGGCTCATTTTAAAATGTTAACAAAATGTGTTTACAAATCATATTGACACTATTGATAGTGGTATACAGACTTGGCTCTATTACGAGTGGCGTTCGTGCTTGTGTATATGTGTTTATGGTTGTGGATTGGCCCTGAGATGTTTGTCTCTCCATATAAAAAAGGTAAAACAAGGGACAGTCAGAAGAACAGGGTTAGATAGTCATAGAGGTCAACCAAAGCACAGTTAAAAAAAAGAGGGGGGGTACCACCGGAAGTGGAAGGAGACCGACGCAATAAGAGAGACGCAGAAGGGACTTGAACAGGCTAGAAGTCAGTAGGAAAGGACCATGTCAGTCAGAAGACAAGAACTTAGCCAGCTACAAGACTTTCTAAGAAAAATACAAAGACAGAAAAGATGGGAGCGGGGGATCAGAGAAGAAAAGAACTGAGATAGACTTATACGTAGATATGCTGAGAAGTTTATTTTTCATTGCAAAGGGTCACACTTCTCCCCCAAAACACTTATTCAACCCTTTTAGGTTTTCGCCTTGTTTCTTTCTTTGTGCGATCGTTCCAGGCATGCATTTCAACCCAACTTGTTGAGAGAGTCAACACAACAAAGGGGGCAGACGATAATGTAATGAATGTTTTTGTTCTGGAGCCGGGAGTGCATGATCCGCAGTTATATATTACCACATATATATAAAAATGATTTGGCATAAAATAACTAACAATAGTTGATATACTATGAAACAAAACCGAACCATCTATGGGACAAATAAATCTCTTTAAAATTTATTTACAATCGATAGGATCATGTACAAAAAATCTTTAGAAAAAACTTCACAAAAATGTAAATTTGAATGTACAATGAATGTGATTCCCAAACTTCTTGGCATAAAATAACCCAACATAAGTTGACATGTTAACAATCACTCATTATCGAATTTCCATGTCTTGACACTGGAGCTCAGGCTTGAGTACAATATCCTATATGAAGTCTTATTAGGGTTTTATATATCTTTAAAACAGCATTTGGCTTCCTTGAAATAATATTTCTTACCATCCAGCCAATTCAATTCAGTCAGATACTATTTACCATTTACCAACCCCTCCGCTCGGGCAGGATATGACACAAGGTCAATTTTTAAGCGGAGTTTAACAGGTTTTAATTCAGAGTTTTCCTTCTCCTAGACTAGTTGCCTCACCAAGGCTGAAGAACCTAGTCCGTCCTACTATTTACCCATAGCTGGAGGGAGAATAAGGGGGTTCATACCTTTCCCAAGGGTATTTGCCCGAAAGTGAACGTAATAGCGCGACTGGAGTACGAATTCAGTCAGATAAGGCTGTAGAATATACCGACTGCATACCTGCATGTTATAGGTATAATTAAGATAAGGCACATCCTAGATTAGTCTGCGTTTCACATAGGGGTAATGCCGTTGTGAAAAGTATGAATCAAACTGTTCTCCCTCCAACTACGGGTAAAATAGTTGGGTAGCCAATTCAATTCAGTCAGATAAGGCTGTAGAATATACCGACTGCATACCTGCACGTTATAGGTATAATTAAGATAAGACACATTTAATCCCATTTAATCCCAGCATTGACGGCTGGAGTTGTAGAATACGCCGACTGCCACACTGCAAAGGGGTAAGACCTCTCTTACAACGAGTATTCAGGATATTACACAAAACCACTTGATAGCGAGGCTCCAGTTCTGTAGATTTGGGGAGTGTGGAGTACCCCTTCATTGTAATTACTTCTCAACCCACTCTGATCTGGAGTGGTAGTACGTTTTTGGGGTCCTATCTATGGATCAGATAGAACGATTAAATCATTTACTATACTTGAAACCATCTATGTGTAAACAAATGAACTCTGGCTCGTTAAAAATGTTTATTCATAAGCAAATTATACACTCCCCATATATATATATATATATATATATATATATATATATATATATATATATCTCCAGTCAGCGTCTGAAGACAATGGGTGTGGATTATTCGCGTATAGAGTATCAGGAATTTCATATAAATCTATGAGAGTGCTCGAAAGTGACTTGAATTGAAATCCTAGATGAGTCTGCGTTTCATATAGGGGTAATACCGTTGGGAAAGGTATGAATCCAACTGTTCTCCCTCCAGCTACGGCTAAAATAGTTGGGCAGACTGAGCTCTTTAGCCTTGGTATGGTAACTGGTCTAGGAGAAGGAAAGCTCTGAATTCAAACCTATTAAGGTCTGCATAAAAAATTGACCTTGTTTCGCATCCTCCTCGTGCGTATATATATATATATATATATATATATATATATATATATATATATATATGTAATGCCAGAATCTGGCATTAAATGATCTACAATGGTTGATATGCCAAAAAAACACAATAAAGCAACATCCAGCCAATCATTCCATATACCCTTGATAAGATAGACAACATATGATTGTCAGCTTTAAGTGTATCATCAAAGCCAAGTCCTACAGAATAAACAAAATTTTCTTTGTTGTTTTATTGTAGACAAGCATCTATCTTATTTATTTATTATTATTTTTTTTCAATTTCATGTCATTTGTAGATGGTTTTCTCGAGGAAGCCCAGAGACGAAGTGAATTTCCTGATTCATAAATAGATAAATAAGGGAGGTAATTCAGTCAGAAATATTTCCTGGATTTTGATCACGGGATAATAAATTGGTAAATGAAAAGAAAAAAATCAAGGAAAAAGAAATAAATTATATAGATACCAAATTTACAAAAAAATTATCAACTGTCGGAATATACGAACGGGGCAGGCATTTCGCAGGCTGTTGCTGGTTCTTAGCAGGTCGAGCCGAGATGCGTGGATCCGGGACGGTTCCACAAAGAGAGAACAAAGCAAAAACAAAAAGTTAAATTAATGTTGTCTAAATTTCTTAGACGAAGCTTGATAATTTTTATCATTTTCGGACTATTGCCTTCATCTTTATTGTTATTTCCACAACGTTTCGGTCGATATGTCCTCCGGCCTTCTTCAGGTGTGTGTCGAACTAGGGAACCTTCACGGAACTTTGAACTACGTCCTTTATTGAATCCACGGGGATCGCCTGTTCTGATTCCGTTAGCCATAACCGGGTACAAGTGTTATGCATTCCTGTATTGTTACTCGCCTGCAGTCAGGATTGAACCTGCAACCTTCAGATGATTGTCTCCTTAGAAGCTTAGGGAACTAACACCGATAACCGTTGTGCTATGCGTCCTGCTTGAATTAATGTTTTAAGGAGAGGAAGAAGTTCGTGTGGCTCTTAACTACAAACTTCTCAGCCTATCTGTATGTCTGTCTCTGAACTCCATTCTCTGGTCCCTATCATCTCTTCCCATCACTGTATCTGTGGTCCCGGCTATCTATACTCTCTGCGTCTGTGTACCTTCTGCGTCTGTGTACCTTCTGCGTCGGTCTCTTATCCCCTCTTGTAACAGACTGACTCTTTTTCATTCTCTAGTCCCTCTCATCCTTTCTGTATCCGTATTCTTCTACACCTGTCTCTTACTCCTTCTTGTAGCAGATTCACTCTTCCGACTGACCCTCTCATATACATGCAGAGGCGAACATTCTCACTTTTGGACCCCTGGCTACCCCCAAAAAGGCTGGAAGATAATCAGTTTCCATGGGACCCTAAAAGGTGTGATAAAATTTTTAAAGTTGTTGATCCTCTTTAATTTGATATCCGTGTTTATTACTTGCAGGGCTGAATCAATGATTCCCGCTCAAATATATCTCGGCCCTTATATGGACATAAACACATACGTACATACATACCTATGGTCAACCTGCAACCACACACACGCATACACCCGCACACACACACATGCTCTCATATGGAGCTAAGTCGTATATAGCGTCACAAAAATATTAACAAAGGAAACATATTTTCCATTCTCTCTCTCTCTCTCTCTCTCTCTCTCTCTCTCTCTCTCTCTCTCTCTCTCTCTCTTTCTCCTTCTATCTGTAGTGAATTTATATTTCTTTTTTATTGCTTATTTACAGAAGTGTAGCGAATTTAATAAAACGGTGGTAGGCAACAATCCAGCAAGTAATTTTAGTTCTTCCTTCAGATCTCGAAACTTGGGTGGGACTTTCGCATGCTTCTTTCACCGTGAGAATAACAAATCACACAGCCGCTACCGTATAAATTTGAATGGCCAAACAAGAAAAATATAAGGTAAACGACTACTCATGTTTAAACCAATGCAACAGGAGAAAAATTGCGTTTTAAATTCTACAGCTACTACATCCCGAGGTTAACACAAATCCTTCCTCGATGTTTCTGCGTCTTCTCTTCACGTCTCGAACCAAAAAGGAAGAAAACCGCGCCTCGAGAAGGCTCGTTGCGCATGCATCACGAGACTCTCGCACCCTTACGTTTTTTTCCGGCGAAACACACTATCATTTTTCTCCTTTCTCTTTACTTCTTTTTGTGTATTTCTTGTCTTTTAACTCTCTTCCTCGATCGCTCTCTTTCATACATGTATATATTTTGTGTACACATACATATACACACATATACTTAGTGCGTATAGTTTAATCTGGCTCAAGGCCATACGTTTAGAGCTTTTGAAAATCAAACTGATTTTATTTTTTAAGAGTTGTTTTTCCCTACTACCCAAGGGGATATCCCCGTGAGATAATGGAGATTTGTTAAAAGAGCCAATTTTTATTTGGCAAGAAATAACAAGAAATATGTTTGAGGGAAATTCCTGTTTACGTCAAAAGAGTAGACTCCATTGTTTGAATAGCCCAATCGGCTGGGGCTGTAGAATACAGCGACACCATCCCTGTAAAGCAATAAGCCCCACCCCCCATAACGAGTGTCCTGTGGCCCGGTCTCCTGGGGCTGTAGAATACACCGACTGCACCTCTACAGAGGGGTAAGACACCCTCCACCAACAAGTGTCCTAGTTATGACACTAAACAAATGTTTATAAATGGTTATATTTTGAGTTATTTTGAGGGGAAAATAAATCAACTCTGTTATATAAGCTGCATACAGACTACTTTTTATTGTGTCAAAGTGTCATTTTGTCAGTGTTGTCCCATGAAGAGATATACTTAGATATCTGCAGAAATATGAGGAGTGTATTCACTTTTGTGATACACTGTACATAAACTGTTCACAGAACCAACAGGCCGATAGCGGCGGTTAAAACTTACATTTTTCTGATGTAAGGAAATGCTGAACGAAGGATAATTTGCACGCATGTGCTGGTCGGTCGTAAAAGTGGAGACGAAAGAGAGAGGCATCCTCTTCGTCTGGTGTCTGGTACCAAAAAGTGGTGAAACTCACTTCTCAAAATGTCACATGACCAAACGGTCACATGATTCTCGGAAACTCCGCCAAAAACTCCCCCACCAAAAACAATGTTTAGTTCGCCAACATTCATGTTGGATAGAAATACTTAAAACGATTGAACTGTGTGCAAATAAATGAGCTCAGGCTCATTTAAAAATGTTATCAACAAAATGTGTTTATGATCATATATATTTGACATATATGTGTAGATGGAGTTTGGCATTAAATAACCTACCATGGTTGATGTGCCATAAAACCCAACCCAACCAAACCATCTATAGTTCTTGACAGTGTGTCTGGATGATACTTGAAATGTTTACTGGTATATCTACGTGGCCAGGTAATCTGCAGACGAGTTGCTGAGGTAAGCCAATCGACGTCTCGGTGGTTGAATCGGCAGCTAACTCGGGGTTTGTTTACGTTGGCAGCGAGTGAGCTAATAAAGTCGTTGCCGGTCCGAGCGGTGCCCACCAGCGAATACGACCTGGGTTACTTGGCGTCGCTGCACTAGGCTGGTCGATCTATTATTTTGGGTGTTGTTACATAGGGCTTGTTGGTCTGCCATGTTGAGTTGTCGCTGCATCAGATTGGCTGATCCGAAGCTGGTTGGTCCTCTAAGCCGAATTGGTGAGAAAGATGTTCTGAAAAGAGAAGTTATACGTAGCGGGTCTATTTGGATCTGCGTCGAGCTGGCTGGTCTGAAACTGGCTGGTCCTCTTAGCAGGATTTGCGAGAAAGACTTTCTTGTCTCGAAAAGGGGAATTAAAATAGCTGGCCTGCTGAGTTCTCTGGGCGTTGCTGGGAAATCAAAGTGGTGCTGTGTGTTGTCTGGAGTTCGGGAGGCCATACTAGTGATAGGAACAGTTAAAATGGGTGACACACTTCAATCCCTTTGCATCGGGCCATGATCAACTACCAACTGCGATTTATTTGACATCCCACCATGTCAGAATATGGTACAAAGGCCTTTTATGGTATGAGTCACGCACGAATCGAAACTCATGCGCAGCCGGAGCAAAAATACTTGACCCCGTTGGCATTCTCCAAATAAGGCAGTTCAGTTACCAAGCAATAAACATAGCCTTGCAAACTAGCAGAGACATAGAGATAGGCTCCCCCGCGGCCAAAATGTCATAGTTAGCAAACAACCGCTTAGTATGAATGACAGGCGGTAGCCCAAAAGGGCGTGGTTACTACCAACTAACGATGTCGTCTATAATTGCTGCTTTTATGACGAAGCTGTTCACTTCTCTGTCGGCTTCGAATATATAAAATTTTGGTAGGAATAAAGTAGAGTTGGTGACCGCAGTCGAGGGCGACCAGAAGGCTCCCTTTTCAATCGCTACTACACCGAGGTGTAGGGAAGGGCGCTACTCCATTCCTTGGATTGCTCCACTTTACTCTTGATTCATACCTTATAGTACTGAGAGCTAAGCAAGGCGGCATCAAGTATCCTTTTTGAGTCTTTGGTATAACTCGACCTGGGATTGAACCCTGGTCTCCCGGACCATTGGCGAACAGGCTACTCATTAGGTCAATGGCCGATACTCTAGTTTAATTTCTGTTGTATAATGAAACTGATTATTATACGAGTGAGAGAAGGTAGTAAATATTACCTGCTATATGTATCAGTCAGAAAATATCTCCAAAATGACTCACTGAATTAAAAGTCTCGGAAATAGTTTTTGGTTTGTTGTGAATGACGCTCTCATACATAACAACCCCGACGTGAGTAGCAAATAGCTACGATAACACACATGTAACACTATGTAGGTGGTCCGCCAAGCCGACGATCCCTTTGTCTGTTTTGGCGCGAAACCAAACAAAGGCCTGAGCCCGCGATCTCGACGTGACCGGAAGTGAGTAAGGGAAGGCGAGTAGGAGTTGGACAAGGGAACTCAGAGAAGGCAGTTGGCGAATGGTGACGCGAGTTGCCAGTCGACACCGGACAGCAGAGAGACCAGTTGGCATGAGTGAGGGAAGACCGATCAAGATGGGTTGGCGTTCCAAGTAGCTTGTAGAAATTTCGCTAGAAATCCACGCTAGCGTTAGTCTACATATGCACAAGGGAATGCAATGTTACATAACTCCTCTATTGCACTTTGAGTTAACCCAAGCATATTGTTTGTTTGTTCGTTTGTTCTTTTTTCCCGCTCCCTTGATTGTATTTCTTGTAGCTATGAAGAAATGTGCGATGCCCCAATCGGAACCACTAGATGATCACCGGCCAAGAAGTGAAATGGTTTAAAGAAGTTGATGTGTCGGGGGGCTGAGGGGGTATCGTCACACACACACACACACACACACATATATATATATATATATATATAGCCTAATGATAAGAAATTAATTGTACAGACCAAATATTCATTTTCCAAGTTAAAAAAAGTTTAAAAAATGAATTCACAGAACTTCTCTTCTGTTTGTCCATGCCCAGTCATCTGGGGCTGTAGAATACCCCGATTGCATCTTTGCAGAGGGGTAAGATCCACCTCCTTCTGTGAGTGTCCTAGATATGACACAAAACCATCCGATAGTGAGGCTACAGTCTTAGAGCTTTGGGAAAATGCGGAGTACCCCTTCGTTGCCATTGCTCTAAGGTCCACTCTTACTCGGAGTGGTAGTACCTGCTTGAACTCTCTAAAATCGCACCAGCGAAAATGAAGGGTGACCAAGCCAGCACGAATGAAACACGTGCCCTCGGGTTTATTTTTTATTCTTTCCACACGATTTATGTGAATGAGCGCCAGGTTCTCATTAGCAAGCCAATGAAATATGATATGGCTGACAATAGGAATGCAATATAAAAACGCACAGTCCAGTCAAGAAAGTAAGTAAATAAAGTTGGCGATCTTAGTCGAGGGTGACTCGAAGGCTCCCTTTTCAATAGCTACACCAAGGTGTAGTCCCCTACTCCATTCCTTGGATTGCCCCCCCCCCCTTTACTCTTGATCTTTACCTTATAATGTTGAGTTAAACAAGGCGGCATCAAGCACATTTTTTTTGGTATAACGACCAGGAATTGAACCCCGGTCTCCCGGACCATTGGCGAACACTCTATTCCTTAGGCCAACGGCCGATTGAGAAAGGATGGAGGCAATTTTTGTCTTCCTATCGATCTCAATGAATGATAGCTAAGTTCTGATTGGCTGACCAATCAGTAATTTCTTTAATAAAATATGGACTCTAAAACTTTTTTGACCAAAGAAGAGACTCCAAAACAACCGCTAAAAGATCTTGTCTCTTGAAGAAAAATCAGATGAAAGAAGTTCCAGGCCTCCAAAGTACTTCGAACAGTACCAAGACCACTTTTGTTGCTGAAAAAACTCCATGTATTAGCTTATTTGGTTGCTTTTTTTCCAGCATAAATCACAAAACAAAAAGGCCTGCCGAATTCCTCACTGTGTCTTTTCTTTCTTACATGGTGTACAGAACTTTTTATGGCAATGAAATAAACTTACATTGCTATTGTCAACGGAGAGTTGTCTCGTTCCTGGAATTGCCAACGTCTTCACTAACTCATTCCTCTTAATCTCCCGAACCATTACAAGACGTTCAAACCAAATTATGTCGATCCCCATTCTACGGATCTTTAAAAACATATGGGCGTAGAAAGTATTAACAAAGCAGCCAGTCGGAAGTGATTACACCACATTGCTATTTAAAAAAATCATCTGGTATTTGTACAGAATACACCGCCTCCATTGTCCAAGTTTCTTCAACTCTTCAGGACTCTTCAAAGAATTTGTGCTGATTTTAATGGAACTGTCATCTGCATGATTTCTATTCTTCCTCTGATCTCCAGTTCCCCCAGTCCCTTTTCCAGACCTTTGGAGACCATTCTAAGGTCACCAAGTAGGATTTGTGTCACATCCTTCTCGTGGTGGAGGGGTTGAGTTAATATATTCAATAGAGTGCATAGAAATCTTGCAACAATAAAAATGTGAAGATGACCGTCTCCAGAGCCCCGAAACATTAAAGTCATCAATTTTTTTCCCAAACAAAAGATTCAGCCCAGATATTCCATTTGAATTATAATAACATGTTAGATTATCTGCCCTTGTTTGCCAGGGTTGACATATATGTTTGCCATAAAAGTAAAGAAAATAGGTACGGCTTTCGCTCGAGGAGGAAGATGGGATTTTTCATCCAACTGTGAATGTTGCCTTCAAGGGACAAGAACTCTTATGGTATTGGCACAAGTACAAAAAACTTTATACATATTGATATAGGGGAAGTCTCTGTGGCGTAGTGGTTAATGTGCTCCACAGTAACATCGTAGTGAGTTCGAACGTTAGTCGCGCTATTACATTCATTTTTGGACTAATACCCTTGCTGAAAGGTATCAACCCCTTATTGCCTCCAGCTATGGGTTAAATAGTATAACTGCTGTTCTTCTACGCGGATTAAATACCCCATGAAGGTTGATATGCCATTAAACAAAGGCACGAAACCAAACGAAACCATATTGGCATATTACATAAGCCTGATACAATCAAGTATAACAATTTTGGTAAGTAGGCAAAATGGACCAGTTTTTATTTTTTTTAATTCACACCCACCTTCACTAACATACACACCTTTTCCTTTTATTTTTTTGTATCGTCGTCTCTGTTTGGAACAGTTATTACGTTCTAATCTCTTGGATTTCATCCAGAAAATTCATTATATGAGTTATAAATAGCAGAACGATAAATAATTCGACAACAGTGTCCTGGGTATGATACAAAACTGCATTCGGAGGTAAGACTCCTGTTCTGGAGCTCTGCTGAGTGTGGAGTGGTACTTTATCGTCATTACTTCGAGGTCCAATGTGACCCGGAGTAATTAGGGTCCAATGTATGGGTCGAATAGATCTCTTTGAGAAATATTAGTATTAGATAGGAATACTTGATACAACTCACTTGAACCATATAATTACGTATAGATTATTTATTAAGAATAGTTTCTTGAAGTTACACTTGTTTACAAATGATCATTTTCATTAGTTACTCGAAACTATTTTACTAATTGAAATACGAGGTGCATACGATAAGTTTCCAGCCTTTTTTTCGTATGGGCACTTTTATTGATAGTACACACACGAAACTCTAGTCCCCTTCAAAGTCATCTCCTCCGGCTGCAATGCACTTATTGTACCGTTCCAACAACTTCTAGAAGGCCCAATGGAAGTCCTCTTGAGTGAGCGTGTCAATGACCTTCGTCAGAGCCTTTTTCATCTCTTCAATTGTCTCATAACCACAGCCTCTGAGCTTAGGGAATAACCAAAAGTCACAGGGAGCAAGGTCTGGACTATAGGAAGGCTGAGGAACTGTCTTGATGGCCATCTTGGTCTAATAGTCTGTGACAAGGATGGAGTTGTGGACTGGTGCATTGTCCTGGAGGAAATGCCACTGACCCGATTTGAAGAGTGCTGGCCTCTTCCGACGGAATCACTTCCTGAACTCCCTTAAAACTTCAACCGTAACTCTAACCCTTTGGCCAATCAATTCTGGTGTATTGACTTCCTTACTCCTCCCACACCTCTCATCATCCCTTACCGACTCCCTGCTTTCCTTGAATCTCTTATGCCACTCAAAAACTGATGCTCGATTCATGCAAGATGGACGAAAAGCAGTCTGAAGCATTCCATACTTTTCTGTGGCATCATTTTTTCCAAGTTTAAAACAGAATTTTATTGCATATCGTTCTTCTAAAGTGTCAGATTGTATTTTTGAAATTCACCAGCTGTGACAATCAAGCTTTAGTAGGGTGTATTCCAATTCCTGCTGTAGCTGTTCATTTGAACCTGAAATCATAAAAATTAGTCAATCGTCTCATAAGATGTATAGCAACAACATACTGAATTTTCCAGAGTCTACGATAATTTTAAATGCCTGTACAAAAAAGTCAGAAATTTATCGTATGCTCCTCGTATGACTGACATTAAAAATATTAGATTGGAAAATATTCATATTAGATTGGAAAATTTGAAACTATATAACTGTGTGTAAATAAATGATTATTACTAAATAGAAAAAGTTTCTTAAAACCGTACAATTATGCCTAAACGACTTGAATATTCGAAACCATAAAACTGTTGCCCAGTCGGCTGGGGCTATAGAATACACCGACAGCACCTCTGCTGAAAGGTAAGACTCCCTCTATGAATGTCCAGTTGTCCAGTCGGCTGGGGCTATAGAAACACCGACAGTATCTCTGCTGAAAGGTAAGACTCCCTCTATGAATGTCCAGTTGTCCAGTCGGCTGGGGCTATAGAATACACCGACAGCACCTCTGCTGAAAGGTAAGACTCCCTCTATGAATGTCCAGTTGTCCAGTCGGCTGGGGCTATAGAATACACTGACAGCATCTCTGCTGAAAGGTAAGACTCCCTCTATGAATGTCCAGTCGGCTGGGGCTATAGAATACACCGACAGCATCTCTGCTGAAAGGTAAGACTCCCTCTATGAATGTCCAGTTGTCCAGTCGGCTGGGGCTAAAGAATACACTGACAGCATCTCTGCTGAAAGGTAAGACTCCCTCTATGAATGTCCAGTTGTCCAGTCGGCTGGGGCTATAGAATACACCGACAGCACCTCTGCTGAAAGGTAAGACTCCCTCTATGAATGTCCAGTTGTCCAGTCGGCTGGGGCTATAGAATACACCGACAGCACCTCTGCTGAAAGGTAAGACTCCCTCTATGAATGTCCAGTTGTCCAGTCGGCTGGGGCTATAGAATACACCGACAGCACCTCTGCTGAAAGGTAAGACTCCCTCTATGAATGTCCAGTTGTTCAGTCGGCTGGGGCTAAAGAATACACTGACAGCATCTCTGCTGAAAGGTAAGACTCCCTCTATGAATGTCCAGTTGTCCAGTCGGCTGGGGCTATAGAATACACCGACAGCACCTCTGCTGAAAGGTAAGACTCCCTCTATGAATGTCCAGTTGTCCAGTCGGCTGGGGCTATAGAATACACCGACAGCATCTCTGCTGAAAGGTAAGACTCCCTCTATGAATGTCCAGTTGCCCAGACGTCTGGGGCTATAGAATACACTGATTACTCCTATGCCGAGGGGTAAGACTCCCTCTATGAATGTCCAGTTGTCCAGTCGGCTGGAGCTGTAGAATACACCGACTGCATGTCCTGATATGATACTAAACAATCTGATGGTAAGGTTTCAGCGATGCTGGAGCTTTGGGGAAAGTGGAGCACCTCTTCTTTGCCATCGCTTCCAGGTCCACTCAGGCCCGAAGTTGTAGCACCTGTTAGAGCTCGATCTATGGTTTAAATAGAACTAATCTACGTACTTATGCCAAACTAAATTACTTGGAATAGAACTGTCTAGATATTTAAACTGCGTACTTATGCTAATTGGAGTGGGACATTGGCCCAGCGGTTAGAGTGTTCGTCAATGGCCCGGGAGACCTGGGTTCAATCCCAGGTCGAGTCATACCAAAGACTTTAAAAATGGAACTTGATACCACCTTGCTTAACACTCAGCATTATAAGGTACGGTTCAAGGGTAAAGTGGAGCAATCCTGGGAATGGAGTAGCGCCCTCCCCTACACCTTGGTGTAGTAGCTATCGAAAAGGGAGCCTTCGGGTCACCCTCGACTATGGTCGCTAACTTTACTTACTTACTTATGCTAAACTGAATTGTTTGAAATTGAACTGCTTTTGACATTGAAACTGTACTTACGCTAAACTGAATTGTTTAATATAGAACTGTTTTGACATTTAATTGTGTGTAAACAAAATCTATTCTTATACTCAACTGAATTGTTTGCATTAGAACTGTTTGAATAAACTGAATAGCTTGAAATAGAAATGTTTTTGACAATTAAACTGTGTACTTATGTTAAACTGAATTGTTTGAAATAGAATTGATTATTTGTATAAATATGAATTCGGAATTAGATATCCTACAAAGGTTGATATGCCATAAAACCCTGATAACTAACCAACAACTGTAAAACTGCGTGAATTAACATATTTCGGTATTGAATAAAATCATACAAGGTTGATATTACGTTCAATAAATAACCCTAGCTAAACGAATTCTACAGCAATGAAATAAGATGTATATAGCCAAACATCACAAGACTAATCTTTTTTTGTCTTGTGATTTGAGGTCCAGATCTCGTCGCAATAATAGCAATATCGAAAGGACCACTCTACAATGAGTAAGATATGAAGATTTAGATCGCAGAGATCTTGTTGAAATAATGGCAATGTCTAAAGCACCACTGAGCAGTGAGTGAGATCCCGAGACTCAGATCGCAGATTTGAGACCCAGATCTCGTTGAAATAACGACAATGTCTAAAGAACCATTCTACAATGAGTAAGATATCCCGACTTAGATCGCAGATTTGAGGCCCAGATCTTGTTGAAATAACGGCAATTTCATTGGGACCACTCTACAATGAGTAAGATCTCGAGACTTTGATTGCCAATCGTTAAAACTACAGTGAAATGATTCCTTTTTATTGAATACCTCGTCCAAGGGTATGGTGTGACACAAAGATAATTTTTAAGCAGTGTACTGCTGGTTTTAAATTCAAAGGTTTTCTTCTAATCCGGTTGCCGTACAAAACCAAAGAGTGTAATCTGCCGAAATATTTACCCTGAGCTAAGATGGATTCATGTCTTTCCCAAGGCTATTAGAATAAAATTGTGAGTGGCATTTCTGTAACAATAAAGTAACGCGAAATTCTTTGATATACTCTAAATTGCTGTGTATAAATCGATCTAGCATATTAGTCGACCTCAATATTTTTAGCTCAAAATTCTGGGTTAGATCTATACCTGCTGTATAGGTCGACCTCCGAACATACAGTTGGCTATAGTTGAGGTTCTCTCCCGACCAAAGACCCACAACACTTAAGAACACAGTGGTCACCATCGAACTGTGCCTTCATTCAGTGACGTGTCTTTGTTGTTAGGCACGGTTCCGCTTGAGTTGACGGCGTCTGTGTCTCTCACGACCTCTCTCGCCCTTCTTCCCACGCTGTCTGGATGTGATCACTGAAGTGCTGGACAGAAAGTCGGCTAGAATAATTCTTCAACAAAAGAAACAAAGTCCACTTGGGTTATAAGTGCATGAGCTTTGTTATATATATCGTTTGTTATATACAGTATTTTTAACTTTTCCCATTCTCGTATTCGTCATGTGACACTGGGGTATTCAGAGGCTGGCACAAGGTCACGATTTTAGGAGGTCTTTTCAAGTAAAGTGAACTCTAAGAGCAGCTGGAATAAGGCCCTCGATCAGCGAAAACTCTGCTTATATGCAGTTTACTTCCCAGTTGTGGTAGGTACAAGTCGCTACGGAACTTAACGATTCTAGTTAATTACGAAACAATTCTTTCTTAATGAGAGATCGGAAATTTGTTTCATCTCTTTGCAAAAACTCCAACTTAGTCTGTATTTCACCAAACCCCAGTCCTCTTTAAGGGTGGTCACTTTTTATCTCAAGATATTCTTACCGACGCTGAGAAAAATATCATTTACTAGTTTGTTTTTTTAATAAACATCATATTTCCCACTTTTCACAGGTTGCCAAGCTGTCTTAACCCTTTGGACCTCTTCACTAAAATGATACTATCATGATTTTAACTCACCAAAACAAATCCAGAACAATTGTTTATAAAGTGTCGACACTTTTCATATTTTTAAGTTTTAAGTTTTTCATATTATTGTGACGTTACCCCCCCCTTCGGCCCCCACGTTACATCAACTTCTTCGATCCATTTCACTTTACGGCCGGTGATCAACTTGTGGTTCCGCTCATTTCCTTACGGCTACAAGAAATACAATCGAGGGAGTGGGAGAAAAAAAGAACAAACGAACAATATGCCTGGGGTTAACTCAAGTGCAGAAGGAGAGTTATGTAACATTGTGCATGTGTAGACTAACGCTAGTGTGGATTCTAGCGAAACTTCTACAAAGCTACTGGAATGCCGACTCATCTTCCCTCACTGCTCTGGACCTCATCTCATCCGACTCGTCTCTCTGCTGTCCGGTGTCGACTGATCACTCGCGTCACCCTTCGTCAACTGCCAACTTCCAGTCCCTTTGTCCAACTCCCTTACTGGCGTTCCCTTCCTACTTCCGGTCACGCCGAGATCTCAAGTCCAAAACCCTTTGTCTGGTTTCGCTCCAAAACAGACAAAGGAATCGTCTGTTTGGCGGACCACCTACATAGTGTTACATTATAAATACTTAATATGAGCACTCAATATTTTAAGAATTTCACTGATTCTGACCAGTACACTCGCCTTTCACAAGGAAATGCTCTTTAAACCTTTAAATTAAATTTTTAAATTATCTTTTGATGTGAATATTGTTCTGTTATAAAATTTCACAGTTTTTTTTATCGAAATACTTTTGTCATTCAAGTCTGTTAGAGATTTATCAATTTCAACATTTTTGTTTGTTTTCTAGAGCCTTAGTCCCTACTAGGCAATAACAGTATGTAATAAAAAATACTGACATATTCAAATTGAAATACAGAATATAACCTTAATTAGTAATGTTTAATTAAATGTGAATAATTGTTTTAGTCAGACAAATAATCTGTTAATTTTTCATTGTTTGGAAATTCAAATTTTATACAATTAGTACATTTTGCAGCAACACGACTTCCGACTTATATCACAATAATAATATATAATAATTTTCCTTTATTAAGGACACGCTTTCGAGGTTCCCTGTCCAGTTGGCTGGAGCTGTAAAATATGCCGACAGCATTTCTGCAGAGTGGTAAGACGAGTGTCCAAGATATAACACTAAACCATCTGATGGTGAGACTTTAATCCTTGAACTTTGTGGAAAGTGGAGTACCCTTTTATTGCTATAACACCCAGGTCCACTGTGACCCGGAGTGATAGTACCTGTTAGGGTCCAATCTATGTGTCAAATAGACATGTTTAACGATTTAACTGTGTTCAAACAAATGACTGATGATAAATTAAATTGATAGTGTTACATAGTTTGTAGGGAACGAATAAATAAATTTAAAAAATTTAAAAATTAAATTAAAAAAAAAAAGCAGAAAAAGAAAGCTTTAAAATTTGCAGAAACTCCCAGAGGTCCCTAACAGGAAAAGGAGATGATGCATGAGTAAAAGAAAAAAGGCATTTCCTCTTGACAAAGGAGAACAAGCATTCTTTCTCTTTCAGGCCGTGCCCGTCGAACCAACAACATCATTTTGCTGTCTGGTGTTTGGGCACCACGCATACGTCTTTGGACGTAGCATCGGTTAGTCCCTTTCACCCAGTAGCAGCCCTCTCTCGGTCAACATTATGCTGAAATATACAAGACCCACTACTGAACTACAAACTAAACCCTTGCCGGACTTTGACAAAACTTCCAAAAGAAAACTAACCCTTATGGAAGCCCGAAATACCAAATGCGGACACCTACATACATGAAAACGATTAACGTATTTTTGACACCTTAACTGGGGGATCCAACCATTTCAATGTATTCAGGAAAAACTCCCTCATCCACGGAATGGTTGTTGAACCCAGTAAATAAAGGAAAGTATAAAAGAAACGTCTTCGTCTCTTATCTGTTTCTGTCCTTTCTTTTGTATAATTCTTTTTGGTACTTTATTGGGCAAGGCATTACACTGACCAGTCAACGTGGGGGTAAAATAATATAACCAAAAATATGGAGTCAGATATTCAAACGGCAACACAGCCTTGCCCATTGCCCCTGACCTTCAGCCATAAACCCCACAAGTTAAAACTATTTAACTTTGTGCGAACAAATGATTAATATTAATAAAATTATCAATCTTACATAGGAATACTTGAATCTATTTGACTATGTGAAAACCAATGAATATCGGCTTGTTTAAAATGTTACCTAAAAATAATTTTACAAATCATATATATATATATATATAAGCAAGATTTGGAATTAAATAACTACAAGAGTTGATATGCCATAAAACCCAACCAACCTCCATTCGGAATATTTTTTAAGAATATAATTTGTCAATCTCTTTTCTGTTATGTAGGTGAATAATTGTTTTAGTCAGACAAATGATCTGTTAATTTTTCATTGTTTGGAAATTCAAATTTTATACAATTAGTACGTTTTGCAGCAACACGACTTCCGGCTTATATCACAATAATAATATATAATAATTTTCCCTTATTAAGGACACGCTTTCAAGGTTCCCTGTCCAGTTGGCTGGAGCTGTAAAATATGCCGACAGCATTTCTGCAGAGTGGTAAGACGAGTGTTCAAGATATAAAACTAAACCATCTGATGGTGAGACTTCAGTCCTTTATCTTTTATTGTAACAATAAGCATTTGTATTTGAAAAATGACAACCAAGATGATAAAATAGTCAAGATTTGACCTCTGACCTAAATTGCTGAATTTGGAGCATAGAACATACAGTGTACTTCTTTCGTTTTCTTGTAAATAATTTATCAATTTCCAAGGGAAATAACTCATTGTAGCTTAATTTGACTTTTCAAACGCTTCAAGAAATTATACTTGTAGAAAATGTTTTAGAAAATATACAAGTCAATTAGATTAATTAAATACAACCTCTACGATCCAGTGATTTTTGTTCTGTTATAAAAAGGATTTATAAATTCAAAGTAAAAAATTTACCTCCCGTGAACTTCGATGCTTTTATTCACACTGCCAAAATTTTATTAACCTTTGGACCAAGATCTTGTTTTAGAGTTTTAGCTTAGAAAGTAACAGGCCGGAGTACCCAATTATGCCATGTCAGAAGGTCAAAACTTGGATTACAAATAATTTGTCTAATTTTTCTAAACAATGTTTATGTAATAAGTAATTGAGAGTACCCCCCTTATTTTATTATTACTGCCACCCCCCTTTGGGAAACTCTAGATAAGTATATAACAATAAAAGCCCAATACACATGTATCAATTATTCCAAGCAGAATAAAGCTTTCTCAAGACTTAGCGTTATTTATGTTTGCCCTTCTCATCTATTTTACAAGCTTTTATGTAAAATAAAAAAAATTACATCGAGCCATTGTTAGGTTTGGTTTCTTTATTTAATGGCATATCAACATTTGTAGGTTATTTAATGCCAAAGTCATTCTTGTGAAAGAACAATAGATAGATAGATTTGGTTTCTTTATTTAATGGCATATCAACATTTGTGGTTTATTTAATGCCAAAGTCATTCTTGTGAAAGAACAATAGATAGATAGATTTGGTTTCTTTATTTAATGGCATATCAACATTTGTGGGTTATTTAATGCCAAAGCCATCCTCGTAAAAGAACAGTAGATAGACTTGCTTTCTTTGTTTAGTGGCATATGAAGTTTTGAGGGTTATTTAATGCCTCGTCACCCTCGTGAAAGAACAGTAAATAGATTTGCTTTCTTTATTTAATGATATATCAACATTTGTAGGTTATTTAATGCCAAAGCCATTCTTGTGAAAGAACAGTCCTTTGTATTTATCTCTGCCTCCCACAAGACAGGATTTGAAACAAGGTCTTTTTTTATAATGAGGGTTTTAGAGAGGGGGGGTCGGGCACAAGCCGAGACTCGTGTCTTGCTGGTCTATACTGGTCATTGTCACACTAGGTGTAATGTGAGCCAGATGACCCTGCTGGTCTTGGCCTCACTAGATGTTGGGCACGTAGGCCTGCTCATAGCTTAAACTAGACCACCAGGGTCTAGTGCTATACAGTGTTTGTCAATGATGTCATCTCGCAGGTGGCCCAACCGAAGCCGGGGGTCATTCGGCCTTGAATCTATCGTTAAACTTGAGCTCCATCCGGCACAAATGCCAGACGGCCCGGCTAAAAAGCCAGGTACAACAAGCATATGTCTTCGGCCTCACTTGTAGAAGAAAAGTAGTTGATACTATCTGGTTGGTTGGCTGTTTTTTACGGCATATCAACCTTTTTTGGGTCATTCAATGCCGAATTAAGTTATTCATATCAAAGTTTCAAACGATTCAATTTAGTATAAGTACAGTTTTTTTGTTTATTCAGAGTTAAAAAACAAAACAGTTCTATTTCAAACGATTCAGTTTCACACAATTACGCAGTTTGAATGTCAAAACAATTCTGTTTCAAACAATTCAGTTGAGCATGAATACAGTTTTGTTTACACATAGTTAAATATCAAAACAGTTCTATTTCAAACAATTCAGTTTAACATAAGTACAGTTTAAACACAGTTAAATACAGTAAAGTTGGCGACCGTAGTCGAGGGCGACCAGAAGGCTCACTTTTCAATAGCTACGACACCGAGGTGTAGGAGAGGGCACTACTCCTTTCCCTGAATTGCTCCACTTTACCCTTGATACGTACCTTATATTTCTGATTGTTAAGCAAGGAGGTATCAAGTACCATTTTAAAAGTCTTTGATATGACTTGACCTGGGATTGAACCCAGGTCTCCGGACCATTGGCGAACACTCTACCTACTTGGCCAATGAGCCAAATTACAAAGTTTAGTTCTAGTTGACCTATCAGGGGCTACCACTCCTGGTCAGAGTGGACCTGGGAGCGATGGCAATGAAGAGGTACTTCGTATTCCCCTAAGCTCCAGTATTACTGAAGCCTCAACCTCAGATTGTTTAGTGTCATATCCAGGACACTCGTTGGGACGGGGTCTTACCCCTCTGCAGAGATGCAGTCGGTGTATTCAACCACCACAGCCAAGTGGGCCATGATACCATTTAACTCATTGCTGGGGGTTGGATAAGGGAGTTCATATCCTAAGAATATTAGTCCGAAAATGGATGTAATATTTCGAATTCGCTTGCTATGATGTCGCAGTCCAATATGACAGGGAGATTTCCCGCCAACCATTCATGAATGGTTGGCGGGAAATCTCCCTGTCAAATTTTTTTTTTTTTTTTTTTCATCATACAACGTGTGGAAGCACGTACGATACCCTAGCCTCATCAGCCGCCAACCAGGGTGATAACACAGTTTCGGTAGCTCAAGGCGGTACTGCCAGGTGTATGACGAAAAAAAAAAAATTGACAGGGAGATTTCCCGCCAACCATTCATCTTATATTTATAAGATGAATGGTTGGCGGGAAATCTCCCTGTCAATCCGCATAATCGAAAAGTGTAACGTAAGTGAATGATGTAGGAGTGTAGCCACTTTTAAAAAAGTATTTCATGTCGACCTACATAAATAGATAAACAAATGAAGGAATAAGTAAGACTGTTATGCTAATTAAAATAAAATTATGGTTAAAATCTCCCTAATGGTAGACTTTGTAATTTTTCTTTTTGTTGTTGTTGTGAGTGGCTGCATTACACGACTCTCAACTGAGAATATTGTGTCCACAGAGAAGAAGAGATTGCGTTTACTTTCTGGTAGGGGAGCGAGGCTCTTTGATCGCACCCCCAACTTAAGATTTCGTGAGATTTGCTAAAAAAAAAAAAGAAAAGGAAAATTTGCTATGAACAGACAACCACAAAGGCCGCTCCACTGGATTGAAGATGAGCTCCATGCACATTTGAATGAGCAAATTGAAATAGCGGTGAGGAGGCCCCGATATTTCGTGAGATTTAATGAAAAAGGAAAATTTGCAATATATACACACATACAAACAATTGATGATCCCCCCTCAAAAGTTGATCCATTGGATTAAGGATCAGCTTAATGTACATACAAGTTAAATAATGAGAATATTAGGTCACCTGGTCCCTTAAGGTCCCCCGTTTTCAATCTATAAGATTTTTATGTAAATGAAAAAATAACAATGTTGCTAATAATACTACTAGTGTAAAGGATATCTCTTAATTGATCAATTTTTTTTTTTTTGGTGGGAGGGAAGAGCAAAATGTTGATGCATTGGATTAAAGATTAACTTTATGCACATCTGAATTAAGGAAAGAACAGATTGGATTATAAGAACAATTGAAAATGGACATTCATGTATGCACAAATACATTCGCGTTGTTATTTCCTGGTACACAAACCTTAGATTGTTTATGGTGCTTGCTTTTACGAAGCGGTCACCCATCTAAGTACTGACCAGGCTTATCATTGCTTAACATGAACTGGTGCTTTCAACATAATTTGACCGTAAGTCTAAAAAAATTAACCGTAGATTAAATTTGGCACAAGGTCGCAATTATGAGGCACATAGTGAGAATCAAACTCACTACTCTAGTTATTTACGAAGTTTAGATTAGTTTTGCACAAGGCTAGAATTTTGAGGCCTTCAATGAGAATTGATCTCAGTGCCTTGCACGTTAATCACGAGAACATCATCATGCAACCCAAAGTCATTTCTTAAAGCGGAGTTTAATAGGTTTGAATTCAGAGTTTTCCTTCTCCTAGACCGGTTGCCAAACCAAGGTTAAAGAGCCCAGTCTATCTCGCTATTTATGGACAAATATCTTTCGCAAGGGTGTTAGCGCTATGGAAAATGCAAATAGCCTCATCTAGGATTTGAACTCGGGTCGCTGTGGCCATTTCCTCCGACTGTAACCATAACGAACGCAACATACTAAAACTATATCACAGTTTTTTTTTTTTATAGTGAAAATGCCGTGGGTAAATGAGTATTCATAAAGCTTTTTGAGAGGAGCCCTATTCATAGGTTGTTTGCTAATCGGTCCCTTCCTCAGTACGTCCATATTGATTTTTTGTCTTTCCTCATTTTTTGACTGCTTTTTTGAATTGCAAATTTATTAGACGATTTTTTCTTCAGCAGTTACTGTAAAAAAAGAAGTAGTTTCCAACAAGGCTGGAATTCGTACACCTAGGAAAATCGTCTTTTTCAGATATTTATGAGCATGCAGAGTTTAAATTTTTTTTTTTTTTTAGATTACTCTGTTGTAAACAGTGTGAAATCAGAATAACGAAGTCGCTTTCGACCAGATTCAAACACTCACACCTCAGAAGCTCGTCTTACATGGCCAATGCTTTAATCATTTCAGCCACGGAAAATCTGTGATTGAATTTGATGCCATTTCTGGATACAAATTGTTGGTCTTGCTATGTTTGTTCCAAAGTGCTGATTTTAGATGACTGTTGAGGTGAGGTTTGGTACGTAAGGAACGTCTGATTGAATACTGGCAAGGTAATAGGAGTGGGCTAATATTCTGTTTCATAAATTAAATTAAATTGTAACAATGACATTTTTACTTTTTTAAACACATTAAAACATTTATTTTAATTTTTAGATGAAGCATTGTAAACCATTATTATGATAAACTTTAACAAGTACTTTCTGACATTTTGATTAAATTTTTTTCCCATCTGAACTCACACGGGTTGTCAATCTACGTCAATGAGGAAATAAATAATAATAATAATGATAAAATTTGCAAAGGCTTGGAAATGAGGCTGGAAGAGTTGGAAATCGGAGGACGAATTAAGACCATCCAGACTACAGCATAGTTAATAATACTGAGAAGAGTCCTGGAGACCTGCAGTTACTCAGACTCTTGCAGAAGACCATCAGCTCAGACTCGCAAGGAGTATAATAATAATAATTGTGTAGGGCAGACTGGGTTCTTCAGCCTTGGTAAGGCAACTAGTCTAGGAGAAGGAAAACCCTGAATTCAAACCTGTTAAACTCCGCTTAAAAATTGACCTTGTGTCATATCCTGCCCATGCGGAGGGGTTGGTAAATATGATAATAATAACAATAATAAAGATGATGGTGATGGCAATAGTAATTGGAGTCCTGGTAACCGTCTCTAAGAACCTGGTAAAAAAAAAAAAAAAACTGGGTGAATTGGAGATTAGAAGAAGAACTGAAACCATCCAGACCACAGCATTGCCAGAATCAACAAGGATACTTAGAAGATTCCTGGAGATTTGCAGACACGTGCTGTCACTTTGACTCAGGTGAAAAAAAAAAGTCACCAGTTTAAGCTGGTAAAAAAAAAAACTAGCAATGAGTAAAATAATAATCGACAATGCTTCATCTAAACGCCAAGAAAATCAGTAAAAGTCGTTACCAACACAACTAGTGTAAAAAAATAATATCAACAAATATGTCTTTGAGATTGATGAGTGAAAAAGAGTAAAAAATGAATTTTAAAAAAGTCTGATTTCCTGACAACCAAAGGCTCTTCGATGCTCTAACAGTCACAGCAGTTGGCGCGTTTAAATTGGCTTCCCCGAAGGAAAGAGGGCGGGAGTTTGAATCTCACTGAGAGATCATCCGTTATTATTTCCCAAATTGCAATTTCTATCTTTCGTAGGTTGACTGTTCGAATGAGTTGCGATGAAAAGCAACTAAAAATTAAGCTAAAAGAAAATACTGGTTGAAATTATTTATATTAACGCTGAAAAATTGTTCCATTAGTTGTCAGGGTAGCGTTAGTAAGTTTTTAGGTATCTTTAGAAAGTATCTAGAATTTTTTTCAGTGCAAGTCAAGGTACAATGTATTGATAGAAAAAAAAATGTTGGCAGGAACTATAACAGATATGGAAACCTGACTTGAGATTCGTTTCTTTGTTTAATGGCATATCAATTTTCATTGGTTATTCAACGCTGAAGCTATCCTTGTAGAAGAACAGTGGTGATACAATTTAATCCATAGCTGGAGGGATAAGAGGGTTCATACCTTTCCCAAGGGTATACATCCGACAGTGAACGTAATAGCACGACTAGAGTTTGAATTTGCATACAACAATGTCGCAGTTCAACATTAGCCATTACGCCAAAGGTTCTCACCCGAGATTTGACTTTAAATTTATCACAATTTTGAATAAATAAACTAAGTCTCTTTTAAAGCTGCAGTTATTGTGAACTTTGATACTTCGCTTCATATATTTTTTTCCCATTTTATATTTCGACAAACGAGCTGTACAGTAATTCTAAAGATGGCAGCCAAAATAAGTTCGAAAACCTTGGTTGTTTCCCCTGATAGCGTTTTAAAAAATTCAGGTTGCACGAAAAAAAAAAAAAAATGTTATGCATAGATTCAAGCAAAATTCGTAATAACAAATTCATAATAATTTTCATTTATTTTGATGATAATTTTCATTCATCTTAATTTTATCTGCTTTGTATCGTCATTTTTCAGAAACCGAGGAACGGCACGTATCAAAGCCCGTTTCTCTATGGTAACTGCTTGACCACTTAAGCTACAAGAGCTAATAGTATAGCAGGAGTCTAAATAACACCTATAAAACCATTGAATATTCTCGTCTCCTATTTGTCGGCGCCATATTTTTTATCGTTTTTACGCGCCAGCAGTGTTAATAAGCATATTTTTATTTAATTTTTTACATAAAGTATTATCAATTATTATTATAACTATTATTATCATTATTTTACTCCTTCGGGAGTTTTTCACACCAACGTTAGCTGATGGTTTTTCACTGGAGGTTGAGTGACAGCAAGTCTCCTCAAATATACAGGACTTTTCTCAGTATTCTGAACGATCTTAGTAATGCTGTCGTCTGGATGGTCTTTACTTGTTCTCTGATTTCTAAGTCTTCCAGACCTTTTACCAATTCTTTGGGAGATTGTTCCAAGTGCACCAACTACAATTGGTATCGACGTTACTTTCATGTTCAATAACTCCTTTAACTCTTTAGCAAGGTCCAGATATTCATCTCTCTTTCCACCTACTTTTAATCTTACTCTGTGGTCTGCCGGGACGACAAAGTCAACTATTCGGCAGGTTCTCAGTAGGTTGACTAGTTCTGGTCGTCTGGCCGAGATTCGGTGATATTATTATTATTATTATTATTATTATTAGTAGTAGTAGTAGTTTTAACAATTATATTTTCATCTTCTTAATTTTAGTTGCTTTTTTTAAAAGAAACTTATAATTATTAATTTCGATTCGTATTTTTTCATTTTCTTAATTTTAGTTGCTTTTTAAATGGCAAATCATTCGAATTGTTATTTAATCGACAGAGAGGAACAATGCGTATAAGGAAAATAACAAAGAAAAAAGCCTCCGGTGAGGTTTGAACTCACGCCTTCTTTTCTCATAGAGAAATTCGCGCACACACACAAACACACGCACACAAATGAAAGATTATGATCCGAATAGATTTTCGAATGGTGACGATATCTTATTACATAAAGAAACTTGACCGTATTTATTTCTTAGAATTTTAAGTCTTTATCAAATTTCTTCTCTTCCATATTGTACAAAAAACGGCAGGTAAGAACTCATGAAGCAGTTTATATACGTGACAAAGGCATAACAACATTGAAGACATAACAACAGAAGCTGACTTGCTTTGGGGTTAATTTTTGAGGGAGGATAGTTTTGAAGAGTTCATGTTTATCAGTCCCTTGCTAAGTGCAGCCTTCGCCAAGACCTTTTCACCAATTAAAAAAATACTTGGTTATGATGGAGCTACAAAGGTTTCCATTGTCACAAATTTCTCATTGAAAGGTTGTAGACGCGGGTGTTTGGAACTGAGGCTTTGTATTTTAAAACTCACAAGAGAAACATCCTAGCAAAAAAGACGAAGTATTCTTTACGATTTCGAAGAGATGCTTCTAACAATTCAGAGTCTGAATTAGATTAGTTCGCTGAATTTGCCACAGTCTTAAGTAAAATATCTGCCCACCATCATAAAATGGCGGTGGGGAAGAGATACAGGTTATATCTTGATAAGGGAACCATGAATGTCTACCGTAAGAGATGAAATGGAAAGAGAGTTGTTTATTGAGAAAATTCGTATCATTTCTTGCAGATGGGAAGCCAGATTTGTGTATTATGAATCTACTGGGTATTTTTTTAAAAAGTTGTCGGTAGGAATTTGTAAGACAAATCTCAAGAAATACACTCAGGGAGATTGCCTACTTTTTTTTGTCCTCCACAACAGAAGAGTTCTCCCAAAATTACAATACAGCTTCCCATCTTCTTGACAGGATATTTTAAATATAATGAAAAAATTAATTATAAAATTCACCACTTATAGCTAGCGAGTTTGTCGTATTTCATTAGATTTGAATATTTTCACCATTTTTTTGATTTTTTTAATTAAAAAAAGGTTTAAATCTTGAAATGCAAGTCTTTGGGTGGTTTCATTATGAAGTGGTTCTTGAAATTCAAAGGATTGTCCGTTTTGTAAAAGAAATATGGGGGAAACAGGCTTTGCTAGAAAGACTTCTGATTCCAAGAATATCATAGACAAAAACAATTCTTATGGACTTTAATTTTCTTCTCAGCAACAGGTGCATTCCTGGAAACTGGCCATTCTGCAGAAGGAAGAAGTCTTTAGAAACTTACTGAATGCATGAAGAAAACAAAGAAAAAAAAAAGGGTTTCCAAAAAGTTCTTTGAATACAACCGACTCTTCTTTTAATTTTGATCTAAAAAGAATCACTCTTGAGATTGGCAGTTTTTGTAGATCGTCTGATTGATGAAGTAGCCTTATACAAATGACCTTCATAACAAAAGCAAATCTAGCTGATTAAAAAAAAAAACAAAAAACAAAAAACTGGCTGACAGATGAACCTAGGGAGACTTACTAATCTGCAAAGAGAACGCTTTCAATGTCATTTCCAAGCAGAAAAATTATTTAAAGGATCGTACGATTCTTTAATTTGATTTAGACCAGCAGCAGCAGACGGTCTAGGAGATTTGGCATCCTTGAAAAGGAAATCCTTGAGGGTCGGTTCTATAAATTAGTGGGAAAAGAATTAAAGATAAGTACTTTGTCCGTCTGTCAGCAGCTTGGAGGGCCAAGATGCTATCGTATTGCTACATAATATAGCAATCTCCCGTGGTTGAACGGATGCGAGTTTCGTTCATATCTTCGTTCCGGGTTTCTGCAATTTGATTGAAAAAAAAAAAAAAAAACAGAAAAAAAAAAAAAAAGATTTATCAGTGAATATTATTAATTCTTATGAACAGGCAAGTTTTATTCCAAACGTTAACAAGCCATTGGGAGTTCCCAGCTTGGATGAACTATGCAATAAACTTTGTTTTAACTGCTGTCCTCATCACTTTGGTCTTGAACTGAGGACCGAAATGGTGAGGGGTTTTCATTTGGTAAATCCAAATTATCATCATTTTTCTCTTCTTTATCAGATGAGAATGACTCTAAATCGTTTTTCGGGTCAGACATTTCAGATTCGTTATTAACCTCGCTGCTTTTGATATTGTCACTGTCCTCATCGGCATCATCAATATTTTTATTGATAATTTTATCTTTATAGCTTGGAGTAACTTCTAAAGTTTTACCGACTTTTGTTTCATCATCTTTGGCATTAAAAATATCAGCTCCGACATTCTCCTCGTCTTCATATTCAGTTTCGAATCCCCCCTTGACGTTAGAGTCAACAGTTTTGAAGCGACTTTCTTCCTCGTTCGCGTTCGAACCTCTACCGACATCTTCATCGCTGTCATGGACATTATCAGCGTCTTCTTCCTCGTTTTCATCGTCATCATCGATATCTCCATCGTTTTCAATATCACTGTCATCAATACTGTTTAGTTTGATACGACGAAATGTCTTCAGTTTTAATTTTGTTGTTTTAGAAGGTTGTATATCATCATCGTCGTCGTCATCATCATCGTCGTCATCATCATCATCATCGTCGTCGTCATCATCATCATCATCGTCATCTTCGTTTTTGCCTTCATCTCTGCTATTAATTAGATCTTCGTCTTCACTGATTTCCTTATCTGACAGATTTAGCGGATTATCTTGGATAGAATCATCCGAGGATGGATCATCAAAACAGTTATGTTTCCTGAAAGATTTTTCCCCTTTGACTTTTTTCTTGGTTCTGATTAGACTCGAGACCCTGTTTTTAAATGGTCGTTTGATAACACCAAAGTCTTCATCGGGTTCCTCTGCGAAGCCCTTCGTAGTTACAGCCTCATCAGCGATATCCAATTCTGTGCCGCTATCATCTGAACCGGATTTGACGTTCATGTCTTCGTAAGAGACGGCTGTTGACTTCAAGTCCACCATTGTTACGCCATACATAGAGATAAGATTATAAAATCGTTCGCAATCCATTGCTAGAAAGTCGGTCAGTTCGACATATGGATCCAGGTCAACGGGTGACCATTTTGTAGAGAGGCTGGATGGACCCGGTGAGATTTCGATGCTAATTACACGATCCGGATGCTTTTTAAGGCTATGTTCTCGAACTTCCTGTTCCTCAAGGGAAGAAAATGAACAACAGCCACAGTAGAAAAGGAAGCCGTCTAGATGACGACTGATATGGTCCTCGTAGTCCAAAATTCGGTTGGTGCTAAATGAGCAGTCCATACAAGCAACTTTCATGCCGTGGGTAAAAAAGTTATGCAAAGAGGTATGTTTTGTGAAACGATCGATGTCTTTAGTTTGGAATGAACATGAATGACAACAGAATGTCAACGAGGAATACAAGTCTTCAACTTCCCCAAGGTCGTCGATGCTATCGTTAAAGTCATTGTCTAGTTCCAAATCATTGGCGGTTTCAATTTCGCTGCGATTGTTCTTTTTGGTTGTCCCGGGGATATTCCCAAAACTGCTGTGAATTTTGTTATCTGGGTTCTTAGCCTCACTGGAAAGATGTGAGTTCTTCGCGTTTTCTTTTCTAGATTTGTTATGGCTGACCTTACTTTTCTGTTGTGGCATGGCAGCCAATACTTCTTTGGTCATTGGCGGATTCTTGTCACTGGCTTTCTTTGGCAAATTCGACAGATTAATGATTTTAATCATTGGTTCTTTATGGTATTTGCGGATATGGGCAGTTACTCGACACCTACAAGAGAAAAAGAATTAAAAGAATATCAATCAAAATATTAAACTGATAATCAAATTGTGGCAAGAGAAAAACTCTAAGCTATGATTTTACAAGCATGCAGCAGTAACTATACAGTAGTTAGACCAATCTCGAATAGACTCATTTTAATCAATTCTCTGTCTGTCTGTGGAATGTAAGTTTCTCAGCTTTCTTGGACGCTGGTCGAATTAAACTAAATTCAAATGAATCGTTATTGAAAGTGTTCAGACGGGAAATCACTCTTCCAATAGATTTTTCATTGTCTCAACATCAAGGCAATGCTCCTGCAGCCTTATATGTAACTAATTTCTTTACAAAACTAAATTGAGAGAGAGAGAGAGAGGAAAATTGGACGATCGTCAGTAAAAACACAAAATAACGTCACGAGCGTGTGAAAAAAAAGTTTGGTTTCTATGTTTAATGGCATATCAACTTTTATGGGTTATTTAATGCCAAAACCATCCTTGTAGAAGAACAGAAGATAGATTTGATTTCTTTGTTTAATGGCATATCAACTTTCGTAGGTTATTTAATGCTAAACCCATCCTTGAAGAAGAACAGTAGTAGTACTCTTTAACCCATAGATGGGGGAATAAGGAGTATTCATATCTTTCCCAAGGGCATTATATCAAAAGTGAATGTAATACTAGAGTTTGAATTCACTATGATGTGGCAGTCCAGCATTTAAGCTACGATGCAAACGGAATCCTGCCTCAAAAAAGGTTTATATCATAAGGTAATTCATGCCACAATTTTGGTTGTTTGGCTGGACTGGTTTCATGGAATGTCAAACCTTGTTGGGTTATTTGATACCAAATAAAGTCTTTTTTTACGCAATTACATGGTTTCAAGTAACTAATGATTTGAATTATTTGTAAACAATTATAGCTTCAAGTAACTATTCTTAACACTAATAATTGGCACACAGTTATATACTTTCAAGTAACAAATAATAATAATCCTTAGTAAACAATTATAGCTTCAAGTAACTATTCTTAATATTGATGATCTGTAAACAATTATATGATTCAAGAATAATAATTTGTTTACACACAGCTATATGGTTTCAAGTATCCTTATCTAAAATAATAGTTTTAATACAGTTATAGTTTCAAGTATTCCAATCTAATACTAATAATTTTAAGACATCTATTTAATCCATAGATAGGATCCTAACAAGTATTACCACTCTATAGCAAAGTGGACTTGGGAGTAATGGCAATGAAGGATAGTTTGGTGTAGTTTGGTTTTATGGGATATCAACCATTGTATGTTATTTAATGCTAAATTCACTTTCTACATAAATATTTAATATATATGATTTTGTTTGGTGGGGTTTTATGGCATATCAACAATTGTTGGTTATTTAATGCTAAATCCTCTTTATACATATATATTAAATATATAAGATTTAGTTTGGTGGGGTTTTATTGGCCTAGTGGGTTGAGTGTTCGCCAATGATCCGAGAGACCTGGGTTCAATCCAAGGTCGAGTCATACCAAAGACTTTAAAAATGGTACTTGATACCTCCTTGCTTAACACTCAGCAATATAAGGTACATATCAAGGGTAAGGTGGAGCAATCCAGGGAAAGAAGTAGCGCCCTCTCCTACACCTTGGTGTAGTAGCTATTGGAAAGGGAGCCTTCGGGTTCCTCTCAACTACGGTCGCCAACTTAACTTATAACATATAAAACCATTGTAGGCTATTTAATGCCAAATCCTCTTTATACATATATATTAAATATATATGATTTGGTTTGGTTTGGTTTTATGGCATATCAACAATTGCAAGTTATTTAATGCCAAATCCTCTTTCTATATATATATTAAATATTTATGATTTGGTTGGGTTTTATGGCATATAAACCATTGTAGGTTATTTAATGCTAAATTCTCTTTACACATATATATTAGATATATAATTTGTAAACATTTTGTTATTAACATTTTAAAACCAGTCTGAGCTCATTTTTTATATACACAGTTAAATGATTTCAAGTATTTCTATCTAACATGAATAATTCTGTTTACAATTAATCGTTTGTTTCCACACAGTTAAATGGTACCAAGTATTGCTATGTATCCCTAACAATTCAATTAGACATCAGTCATTTGTTTGTACACATTTAAATAGATATACATGATATGTAAGACATTGGTTTGTTGGTAATTTTATTTCTAAATTAGTTAGAACTAATTTGTTTGCACGCTATTCTGTCTACACAGTTAAATGGTTTCAATTATTGCTGTATAACACTTATAATTCTATTCAACATTAATTCTTTGATTGATCCCAGTGAAATAGTTTCAAGTATTGCTAACTCTAATAGTTCAATGTTTACTGAGTTAAATGTTTTTAAGTGTAATGGGCCGGGAGACCTGGGTTCAATCTCAGGTCGAGTCATATCAAAGTCTTCAAAAATGGTACTTGATACCTCCTTGCTTAACACTCAGCAATATATGGTACGTATCAAGGGTAAAATGGGGCAATCCTGGGAAAGGAATAGCACCTTTCCCTACACCTCGGTGTAGTAGCTATTGAAAAGGAAGCCTTCTGGTCGCCCTCGACTGCTGTCGCCAACTTTACTTACTTTATTTCTTACGTATTCTTATCTAATTTAAAACTAATCATTTGTTTACTCACAGATAAACGGTTTCAATGCTATTCAACACTAATACTATTCAATATGACATATTTGTTTGCACACAGTTTAATGGTTCCACGTATTGCAATGTATCAATAACAATTCAATCAAACATCAGTCATTTGTTCACATACATTTAAATGATCAAGCAGTTCTATTTCAAACAGTTTAGCATAAGTCATTTGTTTGCGCATAGTTTAAATGTTGACTCATAGATAGGACCCTAACAAGTGCTACCACTCCAGGTTAGAGTGGACCTGGGAGCAATGGCAATGAAAGGGTAGTCCACATTCCTCAAATCTCCATAACTGGAGCCTCACCATCAGATTGTTTAGTGTCATATCTAGGACACTCGTTTGTTGGGGGTCTTACCCCTCAGCAGAGATGCAGTCAGTGTATTCTACAGTTGTAATAAAAAAATAGCAACTAAAAATTAGGACGAAAGAAAATATGAGTGAAAATTAATAACAAATGGAGTTGAATGTTGTGTTTTGGGCGAATTAAAAATTTGAGGAAAAACTGAGATGGGTCTACATGGATAACGAGGACGGTGAGGGAATATTGATCTCCATTGAGATATCTGTTGCGAACTTGCAAACACAGGAAATAATAATAATAATAATAATAATAATAATTGTTTGTAGCTATGAGCTTGGGCTTGTATGAGGCACTTTCTTCACCACCTCGACCCAGATATAAGGAAAATAATAATAAGACTTAAAAATCCTAAAAAGAAAATACTCTGCGGTCTTCTACAGAACATGCTTAAATAATGACTTGCTAAGTATACAGTATATATATATGTGTGTGTAGTTAGGTAGTAGTCGTTCATTTAAGCATTTTTCATTAAATAATAAAGACAAATTTTGTCTGTATAATTCATTTAAGATCCTATAAAGTTTTCTGATTAGTGTCTTAGTTTCAGGTTGGAATTTCAACCAGAAACTAAGACACTTATCAGAAAACTTGAAAGGATCTTTAAATTATACAGACAAAATTTGTCTTTACTATTTAATGAAACATTATATATATATATATATATATATATATATATATATATATATATATATATATATATATATATATATATTATTCAATCTAGTAAATCCGGAGTAGGGAATAATTCCAATCAGGACAAATAAAATATTCAAAAATAGAATATTGAATTTAAATAATACTAGTAAAGAGCTCAATGTAAATAAAATATACAGAGCAAATAATTTTCTCTTTAAAAAACCGAAGAATATACATATATATATATATATATATATTTCTTTTTTTTCTCTTCAAACAAAAAAAAGCAACAATCGGTTAAATTAAGATAATAAATTCATTTTCATCCTGTTAAAAAGCATTGATATAAATCAATGCTCTAAAAATAGATCCATTTATTGTTTGATCTGAAGAAGTCCTGTTGATTATTTTAGACCATTGATTATATATTAATGTCTTTAACAGGATGGAAATAAATTTATTATCTTAATGTGACCGATTGTTGCTTTTTTTTTTTAAAGAGAAGATATATATATATATATATATATATATATATATATATATATATATATATATATACGGCGTAAAAGTCACTTCTTGGGGGAAGTCCATATGTCATAGTGGCTAACATGGACTGCGGCATTTAATACCCGAGTTTGAACTCCATCACACTCTCAATGTTCACATTGGGGCTATTACCTTGGGGTAAAGGAATGAATTCCCCGATGACTCTACTTAAGGGTTAAATAGTATCACTACTGTCCTTCTCCAAGGATGACTTTGGCATTAAATAAACCATGAAAGTTGATATGCCATTCAACAAAGAAAACAAACCAAAGTCACTAACCTTTTAAAAATTAGAACAACTTTTGAATAAAAAAGGCAAAGAAATTTTCTTTTAATTATATTTATTTTGACTCTTAGAAATTACTTTGAACTGATTTAGAATATAATAGTCCACAAAAATTCCGCTTTTATCGTAACATTTAAAGAATATCAGGCGTTTCATAGTCCAGCCTGGGCACTTTTACAATTTCAGCAAAAGTACCCAAAACTGCCAAATTGTACCTCATTTTACCTCAAAAACTTTTGACACCCTAGTATTTGAATTTGTTTGATTTATTTCTATTATTTTATAATCTTTGAATTTCATAAATTTTATTTTATCACATCACCGAGTGCGATGATGTTAGGATTATTTCTGGTGACATTACTAATATTTAAACAGTTATCATTTTAAAAACTAAACTTTTGAATGAAAAAAAGGTAAAACAAATTCTTTTAATTATATCTATTTTGACATGGAAATTACTTTGAGCTAATTATGGAATAAAATATCCATCAGATAAAACAGATTATAAACTAAATAATTATCTATTTCTTAAAATGGTGACTTTTTTGTACTACTATATATATATATCCTTTTTAAATATGGTACTTGATACCTCCTTGCTTAACACTCAGCAATATAAGGTACGTATCAAGGGTAAAGTGGATTAATCCAGGGAAAGGAGTAGCATCCTCCCCTACACCTCAGTGTAGTAGCTATTGAAAAAGGAGACTACGGTCGCCAACTTTACTTATATATATATATATATATATATATATATATATATATACGTGGTGCATACGATAAGTTTCCAGACTTTTTTTGTACAAGCATTTAAAATTGTCGTAGACTCTTGAAAATTCAGCATATTATTGCTATACATCTAATGTGATGACTGACCAATTTTTATGATTTCGGGTTTAAATGAACAGCTACAGCAGCAATTAGAATACACCCTACTAAAGCCTGATTGTCACAGCTGGGATATTTCAAAAATGCAATCTAGACGTGAGGAAGAACGATATGCAATAAAATTCTGTTTTAAACTTGGAAAAAATGCCACAGAAACATATGGAATGCTTTAGACTGCTTTTCGACCATCTTGCATGAATCGAGCATCAGTTTTTGAGTGGCATAAGAGATTCAAGGAAGGCAGGGAGTCGGTGAGGGATGATGAGAGGTGTGGGAGGAGTAAGGAAGTCAATACACCACAGTTGATTGGCCGAAGGAATTACCAGTTGCCACTTGCGTAATGCGAAGCTCTTCTAATGAATTGAGCACTCGGTAGTCGTAAGCGTATATATGTAAACAAAACAAAAGTGATACATATGCGTTAAAATCCCTTCGCTTACGTTGAGTTTGTTAGTGGGTGTACGGTAAAGATAACTGGCTGGCGTAAAGTCAGTCATATTTCAATCCCAGTTTTAAGCATCTCACATGTCAAGCCACACTGATGAGTTGTGATATAACGAAATAGTCTGTGGAAGACTATATATATATAATATATATATATATATATATATATATATATATTCCTCTCAAACAGAGCTTTGTCAGCAGGTGCTGTAGAATATATCGACTGCATCTCTGCAGAGAAGTAAGATCTTTAACAAGTGTCCTGGATATGACATATTTTTTTTATTACAACTGTAGAATACACTGACTGCATCTCTGCTGAGGGGTAAGACCCCAACAAACGAGTGTCCTAGATATGACACTAAACAATCTGAGAGTGAGGCACCAGTTCTGGAGCTTTGAGGAATTTGGAGTACTCTTTCATTGCCATTACTCACAGGTCCATTCAGACCTGGCATGGTAGTTAGAGTCCTATTTATAGGTCAAATAGAACTTTGTAATTATGCACTTTACTCTAAACCATTTAACTGTGTGCAAATAAATGACAAATATAAAATTGAATCATTAGAATTACATAGCAATGGTTGAAACCATTTATCTGTGCACAAACAAATGAAAAAATTTTCCCAAACTATTCACTCAAAAATCATGTGTGTGCTTGCTTGTGTGAGAGTATGGGTTTGTGTGTGTGTGTGTCTAACTCGGACGGCAAGTAAAAACAAAGCTCATCAAAATGCTTTTGAGTAAACCCCCAATCAAAACCCTGTTTAATAAAAAATAAATAAATGAATAATGCATCATTTAATAAAAGAATGAAAAAAAAACTATTTTTAATGTAAAAAAAAACTATTTTAAATGTAAAAAAACTATTTTAAATGTAAATTTTTGACAATTAGATCGTTTAATCTAGACTTTTAAAAATGTTATGATATCAGAGGTTGCGAACGAATTTATTTAACCGACATTATCGAAAACATTAGTTATTTTAAAAGGACCGAGTTGATACTTATCAAGGGAGGTAATAATAAAATTATCTCCCTTGGTTTACTCATTCATCATTCACACAATTCAGAAGGCACGTCTACCTAGAACACAAACAAAATCTTTTCCTAATTTTAACCTCGTGCCGTTCTTATTAAATATCCATTCTTTTCCCTATTTTAAACTTTCGTTTTTTTTGTTTTTTAAAAATTGTTCTCATTTAGTTTCGACCGTTGGTCATTGTCAGGAGAAAAAAATTTGTGAAGAAGAGTTTTTTTTAAGTTAAAAAAAAATATGTTTTGAAAGATAATTTATTATGTTATTTCATGCCACAGTAAGTTTTATTTTGCGAGTAATTATATAGTTTCAAGTAACTATTTCTATTTTATGATAGTCCTTTGTAAGCTATGATAACTTCAAGTAACTTATTTCGCTAATTTGAACAAACAATTTTCAACTATTCCTATCCAATGCTAATAATTTTCAAACATATTTAGTTGATTCATAAATGGGTTCCAAACAGGTCCTACCACTCTATGTTTTTTACTGGAGTTGGGGTGACTGCATGTCTTCTCATGTCTCTAGAACTCTCCTCGGTATTCTAACTGATCTCAGCAATGCTGGAGGGTCTTAATTTTCCCTCTGATTTCAAATTTCCCCAATTTTTCCCCCGCCCTTTGAGGACCATTCCAAGTGCACCAACTACAACTGGTATCATCGTCCCTCTCATGTTCCAAAATTTGTTTTTTTCGTACTCTGGCAAGGTCCAAGTATTTGTCAATTTTTTCGCTTCCTTTTATTTTCCTTTTATGTTCCGCCAGAACTGTAAAATCCACTCGATAACAAATTTTTTTTCTTCTCGTTAATCGATACAAGGTTTGGCTTTCTGGTCGGGATTAGATGATCCGTTTGTATCTTAAAATCCCAGATTTTGAACAGGTTCTGGTTTGTGCACATACCATTTGGTAATATGGTCAAATACCAATCTCTTGCACAATTCCCAGTGGATCATCTTTCCTATCCAGTCATACTAAGTCTTGAACTCCTTTGTTGCGACTTTGCTGAATTTGCTTTTATTATTATTATTATTATTATTATTATTATTATTATTATTATTATTCCCAAATAGATTTACAACTAGTGAAAATCTTAATCCTGTAATAAAATCCTTAAAAGCGTATTAATAAACTGACATTTAGAATATGAATAAAAAGGACTTTTCAAAAATCTTCTTTTTGAATACCTTACCTTGGATTGGCCCGGAACGGACAATAGCCACATTTGAAAGCAGGTGGCTTATGGGAGTAAGTATGTGAATTAAAAGTGGTCCGGTTGGTACTCTTGTACGAACAAATGGTGCATGTAAATGTGTGTCTCATGAGTTTCTCGTCAAATTCTCGGACACACATTTCTTCCATTCTTGTGTCAATGCTAATCAAAGAATCAGGTAATGCTTTCTCTGTACTCTTCCTTCTGTTACCATTGCTGTGTCGTCTAGGGGGTTGACCGTCTTCTGTTCTTCCGAGCAGTCTCGAGAAAATATTTTTGCTCTTCGTTTGCTCCTGAAGGTTGCTGTTTTTCGAACCATTACTCGCTTCATCTTCACTGTTTTCATCGTGGAAATTTAAAGAATCGCGAGCTTTAAATTTAGGGACGTTGATTAAATTTAGTTTGTTTTGAGATGGTGGGTTGTTCGTAAGTTGATCCGACAGGGATGAAGAGGTTGACGTTCCTAATGGTGTCTTAGAAAGATTAATGACGCCTGACTTGCTCATTTTAAAGAACTTGGGTGAAATCACCAGGCCGGGTTTAATCGATTTATTTGATTTTGTTGAATTTGCAGTATTCAGAGATTTTGAAGAGGTAATCACACCAGGCCTGGAAACGATAACTGGCTGTGGAGAACGTGTTTCGTTTGGTCTATTGCTGGAGAGATTCAAAACCCCCGAAGAATCTTCAAGAGATCCAGATGGTCTGTTGGAATTGGTAGACGCTGATTTTTTTGAGGAATTGCTCTTTGAGCCGGTGGAAGGTGTTTTTGATTTTTTACGATTTTCTTCAGCATTAGAGCCTTTTTGATTTGGCCTTTTGCGTGAGAGTGTGTTTTCCTTTGAAGCATGGACAAAGTTGACGGTGGTTTCTTTCCAGGTACCATCTGGCTCCTCCACTAGCACAGTGTATCCACTTTTGGCTGTTTGAGTGCTGAAACAAAGACGTGGGTGTTCAGTGGCCATGTGGGCTTCGATTCCACTATCGAACCAACTGGCGAAAGAACAATGTTTGCATCTTTTCCGTTTCAACATCATATGCTGCGACCAGATGTGACACTTGACGCAGGTTCGCAGCCGACTTCGGTAAGAGCAAAAAGGACACTGCAAAACACCTGGTGACACCTCAATAATCTTTCTGGCCATAGCTTTCATCTCTTCATCCTTTGAAGAGGGACTATTTAAGCTTGGGAGTTCAATATCATTGTGGTGGTTCTCAGTATGTCTTGCAGGTCCCGTTTTGCTGTTGTCACTGTTGCTTTGTGTTTTCTTTTCTGAGTTTGCTAGCTTATTACCAGCATTGGTAATGCTGTTGGCAATATCGGCCTGATGGTTCTCAAGATTCAATACAATGTTACTTGTACCTTTACCTCCAGACTCCTTCAATTCAGACCAATGTTCGGTGTCGATGTGTCTCTGCACCTGCCATTCGACAAATCCTTTCGTGCTGCACACAGAGCATTTGTAAACCCCGTTACTAAGTTTGACCACCGTTGGTCGATTGGGCTTGGTCAGTGATGCAGGAATGGACAGAGGTTCAGTAGCCAGGCGATAACAGTTCGGGGCTTCGGACGATGGTCCACTGATGATGAACGTTTGTTTAGTAAACGTGCTAGCTGACGTGTCCTTGGGCAACAGATTTAAAATACTTCGGATATGTTTGTTCCAGTCTTGATCTTCAAATTTGGCGCCAGGTTTTTTTGCCTCGTGAAAATGCAAACAATGTTGGATAATGTTTTGTTTCTTGATGCTTTTCAGGTCGCAATAGGGACATGTCCAGAGGTAGAGCTTTAAATGACAGTCCAGAATGTGGTGGTGGATAGTAGCCACGTGATCTGTCGTAAATTGGCAGCATTTGCAGCGATTCCATTTTCGATTCCTCGTGTACAGTACACTTAGCTTCGAATCCAGTGTTTGGCTCCCGATTTCACAAGGCGGGAGGAAGTCCGAGCTGTTATCAATGTTCGAGGCAGCGTTTGTTGCTTTCTTCTTTTCAGCGGAATTTTTCGATTTGCTTTTTGAGGCAATTTTAGGGAGCGCGTTTTTGGCCGATGGAACTGTCAGGATTGGGGAATGTCGTTGGACTTTGGTTGGTTTGACCATATTCTTGAAGACTTTGCAAACAAAAGGTTTTTCGTAGTCGGAAATAGAATCTTCGTTGCTCTGGTTGCCAAAGAGATGTTTCTTCCAGTGTTTGATGACACTAAGATCTTTCTCAGGAGAGTTGACATCGCATTGAAAACATGGCGGTAGACAACCGTGCTCACAACGTTGAGTTCCACTACTTTCTTGGTTATGGTTAACGAGGATGTCAAGCACTTCAGATTTCTTCTTGGGATGTTCTAAAACTTCTTGAACTCGAGTCAGGTGGAATTCCTTATTGGGGTGTCGTTTCTTGCAGGAATTCACCAAGTACTCTTTAGAAGTAGATTTTGCATTGCAGTGGATGCATTTGTAAAAATCCAACCGTTGGCATTTAGGATGTTTTACGCGGACATGTGTTTTCAACTGTTGCACATGTTTATAAGCGACAGGACAGAGGTGACAACAAGCCTTTGCGACAGCTTTGTTTTCAAACACAGTCGAAGACGACTTGGGTGTGTCTAATTTAAACTTGGGTGTGTCTAACTTAAAATCATACAGCATATCTTTCTGGCTTGTTGACAGCACAGCAGAATCAGGTATAGGTCTTTTGATTATAAAGTCTCCCAAAAAAGTAGGATGGTAATTTTGCATGTGCTCCTCTAACAGGTGAGGCTGGTTTGTGGAATATTTGCATAGTTTACAAGAATGTAAGTAGAGGTCAGTGATTTCTTTGAAGTGCTGTATTTGTTCCTTGGAAAGTGGCAAGAATTTGTTTTTGTTATTATGACTGGCACTATTTGCCATTTCGTGGCGTTCTAGTGTTAATTTCAAAGCCGAAGGAATGTCGTTTGGTTTGAGTTTAGTCTCGATGTACTCAATATCATCTACGGGAAGGAATGAGCTCTTTGCTTGACCGCCAGGGCGAGTCGGGTGTTCGGATATAATAGAGGAGGCAGTGTTGACACTCTCTCCTAGTTTCTCCCGGCAAACTACCTGACTCGTCACAACGATCTGCTTCGGCTTTCCTGGATGCGCCTCAGAAATGTGACCAAGGACGGCTTGACGATTCCGATCCTTGACCGAACAGTGTGGACACTGAATGAATTTCAAGAGGTTGTTCTTTAAGTGGTTGATTAAGTCTGAAAGATCATAAAAGACAACGCTGCAGTTTAGGCATTTGAAGTTGGTCTCAAGCTTGTGTAAAATCTCGTTGTGCTCTCGGAATTCATGGAGAAGATTGGTACCGAATCGACAGCCATGGAAAGAACACCTGTAAAGTAGAAAGACTTTCGACATCGTATGACTCTGCATGTGACGTAACAAACTATCTTCTCCGGTGGCTGTGTGACCACAGTGGGCACACGGGTAGACAGACATATACTTATGGGCATTTTCCAAATGGTTTCTAAATTCCATCGAGTTCATACAAGCAAACTGACAACCATTAAAACCACATTTGTAAAATGCCCCTCTCTTCTCTTGTTCCACATTTCTAGAACCGCTTTCAGAAGTGACCAAAGATCTAAGTGAAGAACTAAAACTTTCCAAGGATGTCTTTGGCGTCTTGGAGAGTTCGGTACCCTTATTAGCGAAAGAGAAATGAGGGGAAGAGTTTGACGACGGTGCTTTCTTCGGTTCTTCGTCGGTGTTTAACGGAGAGACTTTTAAATCCAAAACTTCGTCTTGGTCCCCAGAACTGAATTCTGTCTTGAAAGGTGACATAATCTTACTCGTGTTGCTCATATCACAGAGCATATCTGTGAGCGATGCGAATTCCTTCACCTCTTTTTTAATATTTAAAATTTTTTGGTTAATATCTGCTAGCAATAAATCTTCGCCTGGTTCACGCTTGATTTTGATCCGGTTGAGATCAGAATCGAGTTTAAACTTCTTCATCTCAGGCTCAAAACTATTGAGATTGATCTTGGATTCTGGTTTTTTCATCGGTGCCCGTAACTCCAAAACTTTGGCATCAGTAGATCTGCTATTTACAAGAGAATTTACATTGTTAAGTTTTTCACAACCTTTCGTAACCCCAGAGCCAACGGACAAGTGGTCAGTTCCTGCCCTAAGAGGATTTTCCACAATTACCGTTTCCTTCAAAACAGCAGCTATTTTTGGAGTCTCAGAATCTTTGGCACCAATTCTCAAACTCTTTGGAAATTCCGTTACAGCCTGATGGTCAGATAGTTCAATGGGAGAAGTCCGTTCGTCTGTAATGTCACGGTTAACAAGAAGTGACGTGGAGAGGTGTAAGTTATTAATATCGGAAGGTTTTCGGAAAACTGTTTCTAGTTTTAGGTCAGTTTTTCGGACGCGGCAGATGACAACCTTTTCCTTGGAGGAACTGTCGACACTTGTGAGATTAGTAATCGGAGATTGGTTCATATTTGATATGAGCTGCATTATATTGGCTACGACTTCACAGCTTTCTCGAGTCAGGGTTGTACAACAGCAGTAAGTACTCTCTGGTGAATGCGTGTGCGTCCAGATATGGAAGCGGAAGATCTCTTTGTCTTTGGACTTTTTCGCACATTTCAAACAAAAATATTCTTTATTTACAAATGTGAATTCTAAAAAACCAGGCATGGTCTGGGAGCAGAATTCTGGTTTGGCTGACTCTGATTGTTTAGTTTGTTCGTTTTTTTGGTTGGCAGATGACGACTGGCCGTCCAGATTTGGAGATACGATCTGACCAGTAGACAATGGCGGTTTGTCATCTGTTACCAAATGGACAAAGGGTTTTAAGCTATATGTTCGAATTCCTGCAGTTTTTACTTGGTCAATGATTTCACAAACATTTTTTGGCAAAACACGTTCACCTTCATGTCGTTCTAGAAGATGTTGACGCCATGCACCAATAGAATAAATATTTGCTGAGCAGTCGTCACATCTGAGTGCCTGGTCCTCCATATGTTTAAAAAGGTGGTCCTCAAAGTTGACCTGGTCACCCGTGAAAGCGCAGAGTCGGCACACAAACTCACCGTCAGCATATTTTAACACCATTTCAGAACTGTTTATACAGCTAGAATCGACCGGTTGCGTGGACAGAGATGTTGGGGTTGTTGTCAGCGGTGGGAAAGAGGCGGAGGAGGAGGAGGAGGAGGAGGAAGAAGAGGAAAACGAAGACGAAGAAATAAGATTCGAAGATGACGACAATGAAGCAGAATTTGACAAGTTCAGACGTTCCTCAGGGATGTCCTTGTGACCAACTTCTGAAGGTGCATTGATTTGGGCGCTGTCCTTGATAGGCGAAGAAAGATGATCTTGATGGAGGTCAGCGTTGCTGTCTTTAGATTCGGACTCTTCAGAGCTGCAAGTGTTATCGTCGCCATCTTTGTTGCGGTCAGTGAGTTTGTCTAGTTGACTTTCAGGAATGACGCGAAAAGGAAAGGAAGGAATTATTTGATGGGAAATAACAGACCCGACATTTTCATTGTCACAATCCGAATTTGAATTGTCTGTATTTAACTTGGCCATATTATTTAGCCGGATGGGACTCTCTCTTCTGTGTATGGTGTCTGTCGTGTTTTGACTTACTGTTGAAGTGTCCGGTTGGGGTTGGACAAGGTCCGAATTAGCTGGAGGCTGACTTACTGACTTTGACCAATTAACGACAGACACCTTACAGAGATCCTCATTTTCATTAAATACAAATACTGATTCTTTTGCTTTCGGTTTATCTCTAGCATCTGCTTCGGGGTGATTAAATAATTTATTTGTATTAGGTATCGAACCAGTATGGTCCATTTTAGAGAGGTCATCAACTTCAAGCAGTGAAGGGTTAGTGACATCATCTTTGTTTATTTTTTTACTTTGAGTCTTTGAAACGAGATCGTTGTTGCCATTCTCGGTGCAGATGCTATCCACATCAGCCTGATCATTCTTCAGAGATTTATCAACATTTACTTCCTCGGCGTCTCCTTCCGATTCAGGATTCACTTTTTCAACTTCTGAGAGCTTTTGCTTTTTGGTCTGGCTTTCTTCTTTCTCTTCTTCTGAAGCCAGTATTTTATTTTCGGGACTGGAACATGCTTCTGGAAAGCCTAAAAGCGTTTTCACAATGTGGCTGCTGGTTCTTTTTCGACTAAGGTGCACATGACAGTTTTCCGGGGCTGGTTTTAAGAACTCCGAGGTCAACAGCGACGATCCCGCATACGAAGCCTTCTCGAAGATGTTACCGAAACTCTCCTTTCTGTCAGGAACCGAATTACTTCCAGCGAAAGAACTAGATACCGTTCTACACTCATTTTCGTCATCGTCATCATTCACCGTTGAGGAAACAGCACATATGCTCGTCTCCGGTGACGTAGCACTCTCTAAGTTATCATGGTTACTGGGTGTAGCTGCACCACCTTCACCGTTCGCTGTTGTCAGTTTTGACGTTGCATTCGTATCTTGTGTCACGTGGGAGCTCTGCGCACTGTCGCACTCGGCAATCTGCAGCGATGCTGTACTGCCTACCGGGTCCATGTTGTCCAACCCTAATTCATGATCTTCAGAACCCTCGCTGATTTCCGACAAAGGTGACCACCCCTGGTCAAGAGTCGTTTGGGTCATGTGTAGGGGTCCGTCTCCTTTATCGACCTCTTTACTTTCTTCATCTTCCTTAATTTCAACCTTCGTCGGTGGAAGACGCTCGGCTTGATTGTCGTAATTATCCGTGTCACAGTCAGCCATCCTCATAACAACACGAGACGAGGAAGCTCTCAGGTTTCACATCCTTGGTAGCTTCCGGGGATTAATCAGCCAGATGGACACTATCATTCGAAAGTTCTGATCCATTTGCCACTTTGACCAATGAACGTTCATCCCAAGGCAGCTGGAAAGAGATAGAAAAAAACGTTAGTATACAAATGTAAATTTTCATTACCACACATCTATCTATCCGATTGTAGACAATAACAAACAGAGAGATAAGAATAGAGTCAGATATTAATTCGTGCATTTAATTAAAAAATCTCTTAAAAAGCTAACTTAGCAGATTGGGATATCTAACACAACTATTGGATTGAGTCATAAATAATTTCCGTTTTAGTAAAAAGTGGTTTATTCATGAATAATTTAAGAAGGAATTTATTTCACCATTATTTTGAATTATCTCTTGCCATTTATCAGATAGCTTATTGATTCCTCGCAATTAAAATTCGGCTTGTTTCCAGCTCAACAAATCTTCCACAGACATTTTCACCAGATCTTCTCGAGAAAATATTTTGTCATTTAGAGCATTTTGTAAAGAACGAAAGAGATGGAGATCGTCTGGTAAATGTGTTGAATGAGGTAAAACAGATTAATCTAATAATTTTTCATGCATAATTTTTGGTGAATGTAGCCATGCGATATCCTAAAGAAGCGCAACGTTTGTCCAATTGAGGGTTGCAGGAAATTTTCTTAGGTTTTTATGCACAATTTGCAGCTGTTGAGAGTATAAGTCTGCATTGTGTGTCTGATTGCAGTTTAAAACTCAAAATGAATAATTTTTCTTCTATGAATCTTTGTCATTAGGGGAAGGCTGCCGAGATTCATTTAGTCAATCCACTGCCTTTTGCGTCATAAAGGATCCATTTTTCGCCACCTGTTATGATATTCTTAAGAAACGGGTCATTTCTCTGCTTTGAAAGAAGACTTGTCGCAATGGCTATGCGATCTTTCTTATTCTTCTCATTAAGAATATGAGTAACCCAAACGCTCAGCTTGTTTACTTTTCCTATATACTTCGAGTGGCGGCAGATTGTGGACTGGGTTGTGTTGAGGTCAAATCCTACTTCTCGAGCATTTTTGAGCGGATTGCATTCCAGCAATTCTCTTAAAGCATAGAACGTCCTGCTCTGGGTTCATCTCTCAATGACGTGTAGCCAGATAGAAAATCTGAAAACCAGTTTTGGACTTAGCAGTCAATAATGACACCTTCGCCACAAACACTAGATTTTTTTTGCTATTTCTGTAGCATTTTTGTTATTCTTAAACTCCCACAACATTACATATCGAATATACATTTTCAGTTCGTCCATTTTAGGGACGTGAGATCATAAATTAAATTATGAAGCGCGCTCTTTCCTAGCTGAATTAAGAATGAGTAACAAAGGCGCTTTTAATTGGGTAATTTTGGGTTGCGTTTAATACATTGGCATAGTTATCATTGGCATAGTTATCATTTGCTTAAAAAAAAAACAGAAATTATTTATGATTCAACCTTACAGTTTGTCGTGGGACTGATAAACACGTCGATCTCGTGAACATTTATGAAAAGGAGTGTTGCGACACGGACGAGGGAAAGACATGACAAAGACGAGATGGTAAGGTTTAAAATCCCAAGTTTTTATTCAGCGAATGATACATGAAGAATTTGTGTAAAGTCCCTGCTGTTGCATAAAGTTCATACTTTGGTATTAATTCTATGCTGTATCGAAAGTGTAAACTTGGCGACAATGAGTCTAGAGGATCTGAAACAAGTCTTCAGGTTCAGGGTAGGTTGTAGAGGTAGGCGGTCGGAGAGTCGGGCATGATCGGTCACAGAAGCAAGATGATCGATGTCCCGGTTGTTGAATCAATAGTTAAATGGGAGTGTGGTGGATGTTAGCTTTGAAGTGTCGTCTGCTCGTGGACCGGTCCTTTGCTCAGAGTGACCGTTGCGTCTGGCTGGCTACGACATCATCGTCTTTGTAGTGTTGAGAAGATAAGACCTGCCAAAGTTCTTAAAAGGAAGCGGAAGTAATCCTAAAAAGGACAGTTTAAGACTTTCGAGATAATCCTGAAAAAGTCTGTGAAGCTGAAAAAAGCCGTTGAAAAGGCTGCATGGCTGCTGCTGGCCGGCGTGGAAGAGGCGTCTGGTCAGTGTGTGCTGGTAACAGTGAAAGGGGTTTAAATTACCCGCTTCATCTTGGACCAAAGGCCCACCACTTACTGAAGTATTTATACAACTCCCCACCAGGTAGTATTTGACACAAGCACATCTTAATGTGGGGAACCATTTATGAATCGAGACTCATGCGTAGCCGTCAGAAAAATGCTTGATCCCGTAAGCATTCCCTTATTGGAGCGCCTCAGGCGCCAAGCAACGAACTTAGTCTTTTCACAAACCAATTATTGCCTAGGTGGGGGGTAATACTCTGGGACCAGGTGAGTTTGAGGAAGCCCTCAACCCCCCACCCCCGGGCACACCCATGAGGATGGCATACGTTCGTCTGAAGGCGGAAGAAGGAAGCCTGCAAGGAGCCGCCGCTCACTGAACCTAGCTGTCAGTGAACGTTGGTTTTATGGCAGAGATGGTTTCGCACGTTTCCAATCTTAAATTGGAAGCTTCTCTTTAATTATGTGCGACATTGAAACAAGTCATTATACTACTCAGAGAAGTCTGCAGATAATACCCTCTATGCTCAAGAGTTAGGAAAGAATTTCGAGAAAGTTTGCGGCATTAATTTGTCTTGAAAACAGACTTTGAGTTGGTAACGGACAATTCCACTTGCTGACGAATTTTGCGATGATGTCTCATGTCGTTACAAGGGTTCACTTTTGGTTTCTGTGAAAAATTCCGTTCGTTGACGACATAGATGACGCTCTGTTTTTTTTTTTTTTTAGAACAATGATCCCCTATGTGTGTAGCCGGTGGGCGACGACAAGTTCAAACAAAAATTGTTAAAAATACAGTTGCATCCTTTGAAAGAAAATCATATGGATTATTTCTGTGTTGTGTGTCTGATTGCAGTTAAAAACTCAAAATGAATAACACACACAGCATAACATTTCTTCTATGAATCTTCGTCATTAGGGGAAGGCCACGGAAATTAATCTAGTCAATCCACTGCCTTTTGCGTTATAAAGGATCCATTTATCGTCACCTGTAATGATATTGTTACGAAATAATTTTAAAATAATAAACCGCTTATAAGTAAGACGGCAGATATATCTGGTATGCGAAAAGATTTAGGGCGATTTCAATAATTCATCCGCTAAAATCGAGAAGTATAGATTCTCAAACAAATACTCATTGTAGATAAAAGCTGGTTTGTCTCGTTAGTCATTAGACATTTAAAATCATAAGATTTTATATTACGATAATAATTTACTTTGTCCCCACTGGGAAAAAGCCTACAAATAAACAAACCAAGAAAAAACAAACAACAAAATGTGATACTGTTTAGGAATAAATAATTGAAACTTATTCTTATATGGATGGTAAATCTAAATATTACATTCATTCTTTCCCGCTCACTCCCCACATATATGTATATATACATATATATATACACCAGTATACAAACACACACACACACACACACACATATATATATATATATATATGCATACATACATATATATATGCACACATATATATAAAAAATTATATGCATACATATATGCATACATGTATATATATATTATAATTATATGCACACACATATATATAAGTATATGCATATATATATATATATATATATGTATACATATATATAATTATATGCATATATATATATATATATATATATATATATATATATATAAATACATATGTACACCCATATATATACATCTGAATTCACATCCATATACATACATACAATCATATATAGAAATATACACTATATACGTGCATATACATATATATATATATATACACGCATACATATAGATATATACACCCATATATAAATATATATACATATAAATACATATATATATATATATATATATATATATATATACAAATACGCTTATATATACATACATATATGCAAATACATAAATGCATATATATATACATATATAATCGTGTATATATACACAGACATATATACTAATTTATGTGCATACATATATATACACATATGTATACGCACCCATATATATATATATATATATATAAAATGTGGGCGATATCAGTTGAGGACGACCCGAAGGCTCCCTTTTCAATAGCAAATACACCAAGGTGTAGGGTAGGACACTACTCCTTTCCCATGATTGCTCCACTTTACCCTTGATACGTACCTTATAGTGCTGAGCAAGGAAGCATCAAATACAATTTTTTGAGTCTTTGGTATATCTCAACCTGGGATTGAACCTTATTCTCCCGGGCTATTAGCGAACACTGTACCAATTATGCATATATATATGCATACATTTAATGGTTTGAATGTGTGGCACATACCCTGCTTCGACAAAATTAGTTGTATGGTTAACAGTTTGGGGAGTATAATCCTAGCCCTAACCCAAATAAATCGATGACGTCCGGCTCGACCTACCTTAGGGAAAATAACCACTTCTCCATCCACCCGAAGACTTTGAGAGGTGCATTTCATGGCCGTGATGACAAAGGCGTTGATTGGGAATAATTCCATGGGTTTGTAAAATGTGAATTGCTGACTCCTTGTCATGAGCACGATTTAAAAGCCTATGCAGATTCATCCCCAACAAAAACGTCCGAAATAAATCGAATGAAAAGTGAAAATGTGATTGACCCAATAACAGAACTGTTGGGCTGTTTTTTTTTCTTCTAAAAACTCATTTTTCCATTAGTGATCGGGCTTTTCTACAAAAGATCCACAACGTTTCTGCAATTTTTGTGTCTTGAAAAAAAATTTTAAAAAGGAAATAAAATCCAAATTGAAAATGAGAATGTTTTTGAAAAACTAACTTTCCACCGGCCCACCCTACAAAAAAAACAAAAAACAAAGGAAAGTGAAACTAACGGAAATTTCATGTAAGTCATTGTTTGGAAACCCTCCACACACACACACACACACACACACAAATGAAGAAGAAAAACACGAAAAATCCATTCATTGAACATCAAAGCAAAAAATAACGTTTTATTTCTAGACTATCACCAGCATAATAAAGGATTTTATTTCAAAAGGAACATTTTCCCGTTTTGACCGGATCGTACAATATCGATTAAGTCTATCACACAGTAGACGACTGTAATTACAGAATAAAGGTGTCATTATGATGAATTTGCCGTTATTAAAGGTGGACTTAAATCCTTTCACTGCTTTGAGAGCCACATGTAGCTCTCATTGTTTCTGTCAGCCGTTTGAGTGTCTTATGTGGCTCTCAAACCACATTTAAAATAAAAGATAAAATTTTGTGAAAACGTACGAGTAGACATCCCTAATTTGCCTTCTACGAAGCGTATCATTAATAGAAAAAACTTTTTTAAAATTCTATTTTTGTGTTACTTTTTATTGCATTACGAAATGTAAATAGTTTTAATTTTTAAAAATTCCTTTTATAATAATTTACCGAAATCTTCATGTGTTGTTAAATACTCATCTTTGTTTACAGTACCTGCTGTTGTTTAAGTTGTCACCCATCTAAATAAACAACAGGCTCTTTGCTGCTTAACTTCGGAAACTGGATTTTCATGTGCTCTTACCACTAATATAAAAACAAGATTAACTCTCTCTCTCTGAGTACTTATCTCTGTTTTCTCTTTCTTTCAATTTAATTCTGTAGTCTGCCTGGACGGCAAAGTCCTCTATTTGGCAGGTTCTCTTTTTTTTTGTTGCCTATTACAAGATCTGGTCGTCTGGCCTAGATTAAGTGATCCGTTCGTATCTCAAAATCCCAGCGAATTTTGTGCGTCTCATTCTCCAGGACGGATTCCGGGTTGTGCACTTACCATTTGTTCGTAAGGTCAAATTTCTATTTCTTGCATAATTCCCAGTGGATCATCTTGCTCACCCAGTCATGTCTAGTCTTATACTTTTCCTGTGCTAAATTGCATCATCGTTATTTATTCATTTATTTATTTACTCCATCTTTTAATTCTAGTTGTTTTCTTTTTTTTTTTTTTTTATAGCAACTCACTTGGGTGGTTAATTTTACGACAGCAAGGAATGGCATGTAATATTTCCCCGATACGCACTCCTTGTTGTAGAAAGAATAAGAGTGAGATGCGATAAAATTCAAAAGAAAAAAAAAAAGATTAAAGAAAATGCAAGTCAAAATTAGAAATAATAATTAAGGAATCTTCATCTAAAAATAAATGTAAATAAAATAGGGTAAGCGGTTCAAATATTTTCTAAATAATTTCATAATTTCATATTTTCTAAATAATTTTTACTTGAGCGGCTTCAAATGAATTAATAAACTGTTTCAACACTACAGATCCCCGTTTTCTTCTTGATTTCTTTATATTTTGAGACATGACATTTAGAAACTTGTTTGACCGCCTTTACGTTGGCTTTATCAGTATAGATATTGCTATACAATGTGCATAACATTTCCAGGCCATTTTCTTAGATTAGAACCTTGTGAATTACCAATTCAGACGATGAGTGATGAAAATAATGAACAGATTTGAGTCATAGGCAGTGATATAGAAGACATGTTAAAAGCCTTTTTTTTCCCACCGAAAAGGCGTATTAAAGTAATTGATGCCCGAATAATACAAACGAGTCATTCTTGACAGCCGAAAGTAACGACTGACTAATTCGGACTCACGGATTGGGTCACGTTAAAGGTATGGTGTTCTAAAATAAACAAATAAATGAAATGAAAGCTGAAAAAGAGTGTGCCAAATGTAGGTCAGTCGAGGATCAGGAAAACGTTGAATAGGAATGAATCAAAAACAAACAAGAATCGACACTCGTTTTGCTCTCATTGGATGGAAGGCTTCTGTCAAGCATTCTGGGATTGTTGTTTAGAAGCAGCAGAGACAATATAAGGAAAGAATCGAGTCAACTTGCCCTAACCTGACTGACTTGCAACGGCGTTTGTTAATATCTAATTCACGTTGCTTCTCAAATCAGTTCTATTCACCATTTTTCAATGAAGTCATCCATTTTCCGAATTCATTTGTTCCATTATTTGAACTTGAAAAAAAAAATCCTATCAATTAAATATCTTAGATAAAGCACTGTCGATTAATTTCTGAGTAGTATTTCTTTAGTTTCAACTTAATTTCGAATAATTTTTTTCTTAGATTTGATTTTTTTTTTGATAGATAAAACTCATTTACAGGATGTTTAAAAAATCGATTTTATTTGAGATGTAAAAGGTGTTTCAGAAAAATTGATATCATTTCATAATCTAATAAATTGACCAATTCTCATTCAAATGATGTCAAATTTTAACAGCATTTTTAGAAACATCTCAAAATTCAGTTTATTGTTTTCTTTTCCAATGAATGGCATTTCTATAGTCGAGAAAAATTAAACACAGATGATGATGATGATGATTACTACTACTACTCTTTCTTTCTGGGCACTTCTCGTGGTGTAATGGTTAGCAAGCTAGACTAGCAAATCTAAGCGAGTGAGTTCGAGTCTCATTGGGTGCCCCATTATTATGGCCTTGTGCCGCATCTAAGTAAAAAGCTTAGTAAATTACTCCTATTCTTGCTTTCTGGTGAATCTCACCGATGAAACATTGTCAATTATTATGTATTTCCAGCTAGTATTTCTTACATCTTAGTATGTATTAACATAACCCTTCCATCAAAGGCGGGATGCGATACAGGGAGTTAAGCTGGTTTGAATCCTGAGATTTCCCACTCCTAGATAGGCTGGCCAGACATCCGGTTTTGTGTCAGCCCGTAACGGCTTTTGAGTCAGCCATTCTTCATCTGCTGCTACTTAAAGCTGGACCTGTTTTGATCTTCACGTATTGTAACAAGACCCGGAATTTGTCGACTTGCTAACAAGTTTTCTTCCATTATTTCAGGACCCTCCCACATGGAAGAGCTCACTACATATAGTAGAGGAGTTTCAAATGTAACATAGCACTTGAGTCAAGTCTAAATTACGAGATAAAGGCATACCCCTCTCTTCTATTCATGCACACGGGCTGAGTCCCTGTTGAAAGTATATAATATTTGTGGGGATTTAGGAATTAACAGTAAAACTCCCAACCGGATATTGACTCGTCGGCTGCCACATACAAAATGTGTAAACGCGTCGCCACGCATAAGGCTCCACGCATCCATCCGGTTAAAAATCAGAAAAAAAAAGAAAAATAATAAAAAGTAAAGTAGCCAATGGGAAGCGGTCGCGCCAAAATTAGAAGGATTTTGAAGTGGCGAATTTGGAGCCGGTGGAGAGAGATAAATACTCAGGTTTTCTGTGAACCGACCTCTTTTTCGGGTAGTGACGTCGAACCGACAACACCGATTTTGCTCTCTGGTGTTTTGGGCACCACGCTACGTCTTGGGACGTAGCGTTGGTTAGTCCATTCACCAAGTAAATAAAGGAAAGTATGGAAGAAATGTCTTCGTCTCTTATCTGTTTCTATCTTTTCTTTTTGTAGATTTCTTTTGGACTTTCTTTGGACAAGGCATTGCGTCGGCCAGTCAACGTGGGGTAAAATAATATAATCAAAATATGGAGTCAGATATCTTACAGCAACACAGCCTTGCCCTTAGCCACTGACCTCCTAAAATACCTTTAAACCCCACATTGGTGACTTCGACGCGAAAAAACCTTTAAACACCACATATTAAGGCTTGTGGACAAAATAAGCAGAACATGATTTTCATATCTTCTGTACAATATGCCGTTGTGATGTGGATATTAGCGGTAAAAGGAAAAAGGCGGTTTATCGACACACAAAAGCAGACATTGCTATCTACGTAGGAGAAAAAGGAAGGACTGATTATGTTGTCATCCTTTAGGGAAATTTGTAAATGGTCATCGAACCCCAAAAGCGGTCGCAGTGCCAAGGCTAAAGAGGTGTAGAATACACCGACTGCTTCTCGGCAATCTGATGGTGAGGTTCCAGTAATACTGGAGCTTTGGGGAATGCGGAGTTCCAGTTCATTGCCGACGCTTCCAGGTTCACTCTGGCCGGGAGTAGTAGCACCTGATAGGGTCCTATCAATGAGTCGAATAGAACAAAACTGTGTACTTATGCAAAACTGAATTGTTTGAAATAGAACTGTTTTTGACATTGAAATTGTGTATTTATGCTAAACTGAATTGTTTGAAATACAGCTGTTTTTACATCTAATGAACTATTTTGACATTTTACTGTAAACAAAAACTCTACTTCAACTAAACTGAATTATTTGAAGTCTAATTCGGCGTTAAATGACCCGAAGAGGATTGATACGCCGTAAAACCAGCCAACCAACCATAGATGAAATTGTCATTCATTAATGACTAGTATTTCTTTTATCTTAATTTCAATTGCTTTTAATTTTACACTTAGTTTGATAAGATTGTTTTAAAAAAATGATTGTATTTCATCAAACTAAAATTTTAAAAAGACGCTTAATAGAAAGTGTAACAGACGTAGAAACGCTCGTAGTAAAACAGTTATTGTCAAAAGAAGTAGACTTGGTCCGAATTCAAATCCTGATTGAGGCTGTTTATATTTCCCATATCGCTAATACTCTTGGGAAAAGTTTGAATCCATCTATTATCCTTCCAACTATTCATAAGTAGTAAAGGAGACTGTGCTCTTTAACCCGAATTCAACAAGCAGTAGACGTGGAGAGGGATGGGCGCCGCCAGGCTATTCGTGTCCAAAACATACAACATGAGTCAGCCAAATCAGATTACAAGTTCAGTTAGTGAGAATAGAAGTAAGGTGTCTTAACTTTGATAAAATAGACTTGCAAGAAAAATTGTTGTTTCAATACACTCAATTTATATAGCAAATATAAACTTTGCGTGAAAGTGTGAATGACGTTGCCCATACTATACGAGTGAAAGGGGCGCCCCTGGAGGCACAATAGCTAGCAAGCTAGACTAGCAAACGTACGAGTTCGAGTCTCATTAGGTGCCCCATTTATATGGTCTTGTGCCACATCTAAGCAGAAAGCTTAGTAAATAACTACTATACTTGTGAAAATTAAAAAAAAAAAAAAAGAATAGAAGAGAAAAATTCAGTGTGTAATAAGAATGTAAAGAAATCTTCCGTTTAAATAGCAACTCAATTTGTTAAGTACGATGTAAGTAAGTTGGGTGACCCGAAGGCTTCCTTTTCGATAGCTACTACACCGAGGTGTAGGGAAGGGTGCGACTCCTTTTCCTGGATTGCTTCACTTTACCCTTGATTCGTACCTGAGTGTTAAGCAAGGCGGTATCAACTATCATTTTTTGAGTCTTTGGTATGACTCCAGCTAGGATTGAACCCCGGCCTCCCGGGCTAGTGATATCAGTACAAGCTAATATAACATCTAAGGAAACGCATTTGACTGCGAAACTAAAAATTAAAACTCTATGATGTCACGTGTTTACATATATGAGGTTGGGTTGAAAAGTTCATGTGATAACATCTGTTGTTGATAACTACTTTTGTGACCAATGGGATCCAGGCACTGCAACACTGACAGAAGAATTGTGTGAACCGTAAGGAGGAATATCTTGAAAAATAAACCTCATTTGGCCACATTCCATTTCCATGTGAGTATCTTAGTCGGCCTATGACCTTTTCAGCCGACCGTTGTATGTAGGCGCGTTGTGGAAGCCGACTAAAAATCATTCAGTAAAAATCTCCTCGGGGATCCGTTCAAGTTCACCGGGGAAAAAATTTTCTAGTAATGAATATTTTTTAATTTTTTTTTTATTTTATGATTCAAACTCACCCCAATTAAAAAAAAAATTCTCTAAAAAAAACCCCCCAAAAAACAAAAAAAGAAAACAAGAAACAAAGAACAAAACAAAAAAAGGCCCAATTATTTTACATTTTAATTCAATGTAGAATGACCGTCTATTTCTGGAATGATCAATGTAGAATGATCACCCATTTCTGGAATGATCAATGTAGAGTGATCGCCCATTTCTGGAATGATCAATGTAGAATGATCACCCATTTCTGGAATGATCAATGTAGAATGATCACCCATTTATGGAATGATCAATGTAGAGTGATCGCCCATTTCTGGAATGATCAATGTAGAATGATCACCCATTTCTGGAATGATCAATGTAGAATGATCGCCCATTTCTGGAATGATCAATGTAGAATGATCGCCCATTTCTGGAATGATCAATGTAGAATGATCGCCCATTTCTGGAATGATCAATGTAGAATGATCACTCATTTCTGGAATGATCAATGTAGAATGATCACCCATTTCCAGAACAATTAGCGTTAGAAAAAACAAATAAGACAGTTCGAATTATTCTATAATTCATTTTTTTTTTTTAAATTTCTGGTGTGTTTGTGTAGGGGGGTCCTTTTTTTGAATACTTGTTTCGGAAATGGCTGATCATTCTAAATGATGAAATAATAATAAATGGAAAGTGGCCCCCCACCATCCGCTTATAAAATGCAAAAACTTTTTTCGAAAATTTTCCAACTATGGGTTAAATAGTACTTCTACGAAGATATCTTAAGTATTAAATAAACCATGAAGGTTGATATGCCATTTAACAAAGAAATCAATTTTTCGAAAACTTGCGGTGAGTTTGAGGGCCTAATTAATTCAAGAATCATCATCATCATCATCATCATCATTCCCCCCACCCCGGTGAACTTGAACAGGTGAACGTGAAAAATAATTCCATTTATACATCGTCATTTCGACTTGCGAAGAGAATTAACTTTACACTTTGTTACGCATTCTTATCCGCGATATTTTCAATTTAAATCTTCAAAGAATATTGACACAGACTACATAGATTTTTTCTCACCAAGATTTAAATATTTTGTGCATTAAAAGACATTTATTTATTGCAATCATTCCTTATCCGGGAAGCGTTTTCACTCGCTAAGAAAAGTTAATTCAATCAAAGATTCCAAGAAAAGAACTCCATTAAACAAGATGAAAAATTTGAACTCTAACAATATTTTTTAGCCTGTCGGCGAGACTAAGAATACACTGAGAATCCCTTGCAGAATTGGTATGGTTCTAATTCTGGAGATCTGTGGAGTGTCATTACTCCCAGGTCGACTTTAAAACATGAATGAAGTCACCTGGCCGTCAACGTGTGTTCGATGGCTTGGTTATGCCCTGCGTCATCCAAGAATCAATCGATCCAGCACTCTCGCAGGGCTGTAGGAAGTGCTGTGGTGGCTAACTGAAAACATGGTTCAGGACAGCGAAACAAGTCGCGGAAATGTCTTGGACTGGTGCCTGCATGAGGTTTGTCATTGGAACAGCCAGCGGCTGGAACTCAGTTCATTGATAATCTCGGACTGTCGTGTTCGGGATGTGTTGGACGGAGCCGGCCCAACCGACCCCTGGGGTGAATGCCATCGCACACACACACACACACACACACACACGCATACACATACACACGCCATTAATGGTTATGGTTATTGTTGTATGAAACAGATATGGCGATACGAGTTCAAACCCTAGAGGGGGCTGAACCCAATTATTCTCTCTCCAGCTATGGATAAATAGTAGAGCAGACTGGATTTTTTAGCCTTGGTTAAGTAACCAACATTGGAGAAGGTAAACTCTGAATTCACACCTGTTAAACACTGTTTAAAAATAGACCTTCAAATAACATCATCAGAAGTGACCCCTTCTGAGAATTTGTTAAATGCAATTTTCGGCTTGCTCCCTTGTCAGCCGACTGTACGCTAGTTGGAATCCCACTGCAACGGTGAGTATCATATTGTTTTTACTATATCGAGGGTAACTTCTACAATTTGTAAGTCAATAGTTTGTAGATTATCTTACTTAACTTGATGTTACTTGAGAGATGTTTAATTGAATCGTTAGTGATACATAGAAATACTTGAAACCTTTTAACTACGTGCAAAATAATAAGTCTTAGCTCGTTTAAGAACGTCATCAACAAAATGCGTTAACAAATCCTATATATTCAATATGTATAAAGAGGATCTGGCATTAAATAACCTAAAATCGTTGATAGGAGTAGCGCCCTCCCCTACACATTGGTGTAGTAGCTATCGAAAAGGGAGCCTTCGGGTTACCCTCGACTATGGTCACCAACTTTTTTATATATGCATAAAGAGGATCTGGCATTAAATAATCTACAATGGTTGATATGCCATAAAACCCATGTGATGGTCCGGTGGTAGTCATAGTGGGGATAATATGAAAATAAAAATCACGCCACAAGGACTGCAAATGGACTAGACGATTGGCGGGTTTTTGAGCCCTAGAAACAGCACTGGATAAACTGAAAAGAGCAAAGGTCATGACCCAGACAGGGAAACAACATATGATTGGTCGAAGCAGTTAAAACGTTTTTACCGCAAAAAAGATAGACATCCAAAAGTTAGTTGCGAGCTTCTCTAGAGAGATGAAAGGTCATCTTTTTACGAAGTCCAGTGAAAATGAAATTCTGGTGATAGAATGACATTGTGGAATTCGGCAACTCCGTTGAATAAGAAACAAAAATTCAACGTAAAAGAAAATGCGACATCATAAAAAAAGAAGAATGATGTATTTAGATTCGTTAATTGGAACTTAACGAATATAAATAATGGGGCAAATTCAAATGAAGAAAAATAAATCCGACAAGAATCATTAATTTAGCCATTGAGCTGAGATCAACAGAGAAAAACAGAATTAATGATATGAAGAAAACCTTATAAAAAGAAAAAGGTTAGTCGAAAAATTTTTCTTGTAAATGATAATTGTGTCCTAAGAGAAAAAAACTTGAATGTTTTTTAAGATTTATAGTAATTCCTTCTCTAAAAGAAGTTTTGCAAGGAATTCAAATATGGCGAATACAAATTGTATTTGAATGGAAATCGTAGATAACCGAAAGTTTATTTAAACTTATTTCTAGTTGCAGAAATAATAGTTGGGAATTTATTATCACAAATAATAAATTACATTGGAGAAAATCCTTTATAATTAAGGATTTTATCAGAAATATCTGAAGAGATATTATGAAAGTCGTTTGCTATGAGCGAGCTATGTTGGATGACATTTTCATGAACTTGAAAATTGTAACTACTTCCAAGATGAAGAGAGGATATTTTATTGTTTGCTAAAGGGACAAAAAAAAAAAAAAAAGCGGGGGTAGAAAGCGGAAGTTCGCTCCCCTTAACTGTAAAAGAAACAAAGTAATGACATTTCAACTTTAAAATAAATTGAAATTAAGACATCATTTCTCGACGGATACAGTTAAACAAAATTGGAAATGGCTCTAGCTTCATTTGGAAAGGTGAACTTTATTGTTAACTTGACATCTTCGTACATGTATATTTTTTTGTTTTTGTTTTCATGATTTATTTTCTTTAAAATAAAAAAGAAACAAAAAAAAATATAACTACGCGGCATATTGTTTGTCTAATTCGGAATTCATTGTATTTTCATTTATATAACGTCGCTATCTCAACCCTTGACACATTCTCATTCGTCCACTTCACAAAACTAAACCTTTACGCAATCTTTATGCTTAACCAGTTATATGGACTTTTGGAGTTATCACCAAAATATAACTAGTTACGGAGAATCGATAGATAAAGATTGGGTGATACGTAACTACAGTCAGAAATTCTCCCTGACAACCCAGGTTAATGGAACCTGGAAAAATAGAAACGTTACACCCAACCAAACCAAATCTTATATATTTGATATATATGTATAAAGAGGATTTGACATTTCAATCATACATCTTAGATGCATCAGGGAAGTCTTCAGTGATGCGCTGTCTTCATTGCCGATTTCGGGTTATTTCTGCATCATATCAGCTCCGACAGTAACCCCGGCTTGACTCTGAAAGAGCCAAGCCGCCTCCGTGATCGCGACGTGCTACGCTCGTGCCTCTACCAAAGCAAAGAAAAAAAAAGGCTGGACTTCGGCCGTTCTTATAGACTTTTAGTAAACAGCCAATGAAAACAGGGCATTCCACAACCTACAATGGTTGATATACCATAAAAGCAAACCAAACCAAATCATATATATTCAATATATATGTATAAAGAGGATTAGGCATGAAATAACCTAAAATGGTTGATATGCTATCAAACCAAATCAAATATCTTATATGGTGTTTCATGTAGATTTTTCCATTTAATATCATACTTAGAAATTCATTTTCATATTCTCATTCAATCCCACATTGTCTGGAAACCGTATGTTTTCATGACAAGAAGATTTCTGATATCCACTAAAGAAAATAAATTTTTATCAACCTTTTACAAAGCAAAAGAAGATTTATGCATTTACCCAACCCCTCCGTACGAGGAGGATCTGACATAAGGGCAATTTTTAAGTGGAGTTTAACAGATTTGAATTCGGAGTTTTCCTTCTCCTAGACCGATTGCCTTACCAAGGATAGAGAGCTCGGTCTGCCCTATTATTTACATATACCTGGAAGGAGCATTGTTGGATTCACACCTTCCTCGAGTATATTAGCGCTATGTGAAATGCTTACAAATTTGTTTAGGATTTGATCTCAGTCTATTTCCTATGACAATAACCGTTACACCACGGACGCAAAAGAAGAATTATCAAGTATTATCAATCTGACATTTCCTGACCTAGATGCAGAACTTTGTTTGGTAGTTCTTCGAATTCTGCTGTGGGAGACAGAAATTCTAGAACAGCGTATCATATGGGCTCTTTAGCCTTGGTAGATAACCGGTCTATGAGAATGAAAAACTCTGAATCCAAACCAGCAGTTGGATTTCTTAAGGTGTAGCTCACATTTTCATCTCCCGCTGACATGGATGCCGAGTGTATAGCACCTTGAACAACATCGGTGTCGTAAGAAGACGAGACATACATTCTAATTAGATTAATAAATAAGGTTGCATGGAAGGGTAGCAATTCCCGATACGGCAGGTCTTCCGTCTTCACCCATGTTGTCCAATGCAGGAGTTGTGAAAACGAGGCTAAGGGTAACGTCAAACTGCCTGAAGGCATCCAACTCTTGGTTTTGAGTTTTTCCTTCTAGATTGGTTGTCCTAGCAAGTCCTAGCCTACTATACTGTTTTACTGTTTAGGTAATCGGTGGGTGAAGAACAGATGAATTCATATCTTTTCTAAAAGTATCATAAAAAAATGAAACGCAAACAGCTTTGTCCAGAATTTGAACTTGACTTACCGAATTCATTTTCCTTGACGATAACCATTACTGCACCTGCGTCTCCATATGAATATGTAGCAGTTACAAAATAAGTACACGCTTTAGATGTATTCAAGCAGTTTCATTGTGGGTACTTTAGTACTTTAGAGTTTGACAATCGATAATAAGTAATATCCGTTTTCACTAGCAATCATAACATTCTTGTATCTTTTATCTAGAAAATTAACTCCTTATTAAGGAAATAGTGCGATGTACTTATTTATTGGTGATGGTATATATATATATATATATATATATATATATATATATATATATATATGTGTGTGTGTGTGTGTGTGTGTGTGCGTGTTAAAAATGAAACTAATTCTTTTAAATTTTGATATTCAAATGAAGAGCAACTTATTGTATTTGACGGCTTTTAAGATGAACCTCAATCATATCATATTTACCAACCCCTCCGCTCGGGTAGGATATGACACAAGGTCAATTTTTAAGCGGAGTTTAACAGGTTTGAATTCAGAGTTTTCCTTCTTCTAGACTAGTTGCCTAACCAAGGCTGAAGAACACAGTCTGCCCTACTATTTACCCATAGCTGGAGGGAGAATAATTGGATTCATACCTTTTCCAAGGGTATTAGCGCTATGTGAAATGAATTCAGTCTTGTCCAGGATTTGAACTCGTGTCGCTGTGTTCATTTCCTATGACGATAACCATTACACCACCTCACCTCCTCACCTTATCTCCTAAACTAGATAAACGAGTTTAAACTACTAATGTCAGGTTTTCTCCTGACATTTGTAGCTCTCCCCACTATCAGGTTATTTTAAGAATCACATATACATTCAAATCCTTATTACACCCCTATCTTTTTCATCTAAAAACTTTAATATGTTTGTTTCTTACATGCATGGTTAAGCGTCATCATTTAATTTGACCCAATCGGGTGGAGGTGCAGAATACACCGACGGCATCTCTGCAGAGAGGTAAGACCCCCCCCCTCCAACGGGGGTTCTGGTATATGACACTAAACAATCTGATGGTGAGGTTCCAGTAATGCTGGAGCTATTGGGAATGTGGAGTATCCCTTCATTGCCATCGTTCCCAGGTCCATTCTGGCCCAGATTGGTAGCGTCTGATAGGGTCCAATAGAACTAAACTGTGTACTTATGCTGAACTGAATTGTTTGAAATAGAACTGTTTATATGTATAAAATGGATTTGGCATTAAATAACCTACCATAAAACCAAACGAAACCAAATCAGCTAATTCTCTTCTTGACTGATGCTATTTTTTTTATGACGTATGGATATAGTACAATAATGATAATTGTTACCTGAGGAAAGAGTTGCCATTGTTGGTGTAGAAGCAATCATCACTTTGTTGATATTTGCGGAGATGTTTGCAGCTTAATTCAAAGGCCACTGTAACACTAGCTCTCAACTAGCCAGTAACTCAAAGGCGACCCTAGACCTTATCAGATGCAGGCTGATTTTCTGGGACATTTTTTAAAAGTGCGTGAAATATGGTTTATAATAAAGTGATGATGTCTAGACTACTGTTGGCGCCAATTCGGAATAAAAAAAAACAAAACGTTATGAAGCCAGTCAGTCATCATACTTTTTAAACATCAGTTTTTGGTTAAACACAGGATTATGCAAGTGCAACGCCCTCCATTTCACTCGACTTATCCCCCTTGCGTCTTGCTGTTTCCTGAACTGAAAATTTATCTTAAGAGTAAGATTTGAGAGCGTGGGGAAAATTAAAAAGAAACACGATGCGGAGATGCACACCATTTCAAAAGAGGAATTTTAGAGGTGCTTCAAACAACAGAAAACCCACTGGAGGAAGTATGTTGAATTCCACGGTGACTATTTTGAAGAATAATTAACGTTTCATTCATGGTTCATTTCTGTCTTGGTAAATACGGCTTCAGATACTTTTTGAACAGATCTCGTGTATATATATATATATATAAGCTAAGTTTAGTTTTGCCAAGTACATTGGTGTGAGACACTCAGTGAAAATCAAACTCATTGCTTGTAGTGGTTAATTGACTACTTTGCTCCTGTAATATAATAGTAGTGGTTAATTGACTACTTTGCTCCTGTAATATAATAGCCGAGAGATTTCGGTTCATGCCTTTGGGTTTAGTTCGGCTGAGAACCTTTCGGCTCAGCGCAGGGGTTAGTTAGGTGCAACCTTGATGAAGGTGGTAACACGTGAGCGCGCACAGAGCGGACATGTCACTCAGATGTCACAATAGTCCGAGACGAAACGGGATGACAGGGTGCGGGTGACGCCACGCACCGGAAGCGCACGGAGGTTTGTGTGAGATTTGAAGAAGGTTAACGAGTTGAGATTAGACACTGGACGAAGACGGTCGACTTTTGGAGCTCGCAGACGCGACGCGAACTTGCGCCCTATGGAGGCCGTTCGGGATGGGGACCAAATGAATAAGACAGCATAGAAGATTGTGTCTCTCCTCCTTACGTCGAAACCTTTAACTCAAAGTTTATAAAAATGTTTCGTACTTGAACAAGAAGTTGTTACATGTTTTCGAATTTCGAGATTCCTATGTTCTATCGTAATGAACATTATATATCTGACTACGCAACACTCCATGGTGTACAAGATTCCGAAAACATCCTAAATGTACGGCTGAAATGAGTATATTCTTTGATGATATTATATAAGCCAAAAGTAAAATTTTGTACTTATAAAGTCTGTTCTTGCGTCTAAGGAATCCCATAATGCATTTCAGAATGTTTTGTGGAAGAAACAACTCTTCACAATGAATCCAGTCAAAGTGAACAATTATTTGCAAATGGTGGCCATCAGACTTCTGTTTCATTTTGAATATCTTTTTGATTTGAAACGTTTTTCCTTTTCTTTTTTTTATTAACATTTTACAGTTTTATTAGAGAGAGAGAGAGAGAGAGAGAGAGAGAGAAAGTGACCCTGGCCTCTGATTCAGCAACCCAGAGTATGATTAGAGCTACTCACAGGCAGATTACTTGTTGTAAATTGGCTGATTACTCTCCATTGAGGAGGGTATATTCAAGTATATATTAACCTATCGCTCCTTATCATTCTATAGACTAATCTAATAGATGCTAAAGTTATATATCTAATATCTTCGTCCCAAAAATAATGACTGATAAAACGAAACCCAGTTTTGGTTGCTGAAATAATCCGAATCAGTAAGGAACAGATGTTGTCATGGCAATGATGGAACCAGCAAAAGTTGAGGAGCGAATTAAGGTGAAAAAGATACGTGAAAAAGTAAAAAGCTTTTTAGTTAGAAGTTGTAGTATTAGCCAATGATAGTGTTACAAATAGTTTATAAAAAAGGATTGCTGCTTACATTGAGGAAATCCAATGAACAACCAAATTTACAAAGACGAAGAACTCTATAATTAGCATTAAACAGTTTTCTACTTTGAAAAGTTATAATGATCAGAGTGAGCGCGAACCTAAGGTTCACCCCTTAGTGACTAACGTGCAGTATTCCGACATTGTAGTAAGAGAGTTCGAGCTCCAGTCGCACTAGTGCGTTCACTTTCGGACTAATGCCCCTTGAGAAAGGTATGAACCTCCTTTATCCATCTAGTTACGAGTTAAATGATACCACAACTATTCCTCTACAAGGATGGCTTTGGCATTAAACTACAAATGTTAGGTGAAAGATGTTCGCCTGATATTGATAGTCTTCCCAATTATAATTTTAAAAGTCACTTAAATCCTTATTCAATCCCTATATTTTACATTTAAAAACTTCAATAGGTCTGTTTTGGTACATATTAAGCATTGTCACTTAATTTTTTTCCTGACTGATGTTATTTAATGTGAAGAATCTGTAAAAGTACTATTGTTATAAATGGTTACCTTCGTATCGGTAAACTACTAGTTATAAATTGTTACCTGAGTATCGGTAAAATGATACTGTTATAAATTGTTACCTTGCCGTTGTTGGTGTAGAAACAATCGTCAACACGATGGTTGATATACCATTAAACAAAGAAACCAAACCAAACCAACTGAAACCGCTCGGTGGAAATTTTTAATAGATCACAATGATTTATAAAAAACCCGAGAAAAATGAAAAACGTAAAAGTTTTTGACATGTTAATCTCACCGTGTCTGCGTTCTTTGTCTTTAGTTCTTGCCTAGCGTTGATGTGTACAAAAAACTCGTATCACAAATCAATGAAAATAAAAAGGAACGACAAAAAACAAAACAAAACAACAACAACAACAACAACACTCCAATTGGTATATTACGAAATGAACGATTCTCAACAGGGTCGTTATATTCTCTGTGGAAGACTTGATATTGGAATTGATAAAATCTTTCATTCAGATGAAAAAAATGTTCGACGGACGCTCTGAAAGTAATGCTTCCTATCTAGCTCCATGGAAACTGTTGTAGATTCTGTCGATATACCGGAAGAACACTTAATTCCGTTTGATAGGGCAAGTTTTCAGTCACAAAACGCTACTTGCTATATAGTCAACGTTACTGGTTAAGCATTTTCACCAGCGATGAATAACCTGTAATCCGTGTTCGTAAGAAAGTCAGTCCAAAAATAATGCCTTCTATTTTATTATAATATCCTGCAACGTTAGAGGCGGATGTTGGTGGTATGACAGCAGAAACTTAACTTTCCCCAAATAACCCAGAATTTTGCCTTGTTCCAGATAGTAGTTAAATGGCGGTCTGAAAAAATAACGTCTGACATGAATACAGAGGAATGTCATTGACTTCATAGATGCGGAAAACATTGCACTCGTTCACATTCACCGACACTTGATTAACGATAACGGAGACTAAACATTAGGTGGTGACTCATGCATTTTAGTGGCGACAGCGACGGAAAGCAGTACCGGTTCAAGGTATTGGAACTTGGACAGTTGCCCAGGACGCACCATATGCTTAGGGGTGACAACAAGGATCTTCCAAAAAAAAAAAAAACCAACTAAAAACAAAAACCCCAAAAAACACAAACAAACAAAAAGAACGTGAAAATAATAAAAAAATATTTTTTTCTATCGGACATTTTTATGATGGAAGAAAGACATGTTTCTCTCTCTCTCTCTCTATATATATATATATATATATATATATAGAGAGAGTTTACTTAATTATACTTAAAAAGAGTGCCGAACATCAGCTTCCTCAGTGCACCAGCAACCACAGGGCCAGCACTGTTGATATACCATATTCTAAAGTGCTGTCAACCATTGAAATGAAGAGTGTCTCGATCTTCTAATTACATGCGTGAGAGTTATCTCCCTTGGTAGCTCTCTTTCAAGGAAGTCGACACTGTTTTTTCTTTGCTTCTCTTAGTTCTTTACATGTGGAAACATTAGAGAACACATCAGGGGTCAATGAGAAGGTTATTAAAAGAAATGTTTAACAAATGGCAGCAGAGAAATTGAACAGATATGTGACGAAGTGGGTGTTTTTATTTGAAATGTATTGCAGTCGTACACCACCCTATGTCATGAATATTTATTCATTTGCACACAGTCAAAGGGTTCCAAGTATTGCTATGTATCACAAACAGTTAAATGATCAAACAGTTCTATTTCTAGCAAGTCAAAAATCAGTCATTTATTTGCTCACAGTTTAAGTGTCAAACAGTTCTATTTGACCTCTAGATAGGACTCTATCTAGTGCTACCGTTCAGGGTCAGAGGAGACCTGGGAGCAATGGCAATGAAGAGATACTCTGCATTTCCCAAAGCTCCAGGACTGGAGATTGTTTTGTGTTATATAGGGACACTCGTTGATGGTGGCGGGGGTCTTATCCTTCTGCAGAGATGCAGTTGGTGTATTCTACAGCCCCAGCCGACTGGGCTTCATTTTTTTTACGAATAATCCTATTTACCTAACCCCTCCGCTCGGGCAGGATATGACACAAGGTCAATTTTTTAAGCAGAGTTTAGCAGGTTTGAATTCAGAGTTTTCCTTCTCCTAGACTAGTTGCCTCACCAAGGCTGAAGAACCTAGTCTGCCCTACTATTTACCCATAGCTGGAGGGAAAATAATTGGATTCATACCTTTCCCAAGGGTATTAGTGCTATGTGAAATGCAAACAGTCTTGTCTAGGAATTGAACTCGGATCACCGTGTCCATATCCTGTGACGATAACCATTACACCACCGGCACCTCCTTTTTTTACGAATAATGAACGCAATAAGATTATGTTACCTTGTGATCTGGCCTAAAAATGCTTGAATTATGAAAGACAAAAACTCCTTATAATTAGCGTAAACAATACGCAGAAGAATAAAACCCTTGTTAAAGTATTAAAGAATATTTTAATCTTAATTTGTAAAGAATAATAAATAAAATGGCGCTATTTATTTTAAATTTGGCGTCTCTTCTCTTCAATTTTCGATGGAAATATTTCATTGCTAAGTATTTGCATTTTAATGAGTTTTTATTCTATTTTAAGTTCTTTTTAAAAAGCTTGACTGCAATCGCACATGGATATATTAAACAAATCAAGGAAGCAATATCCCACAAAGCAGCAACGGTGCGGCCACCTATCACCCATCTCGAAGACCATACAAATTAGACGAACAAGACATGCGGGACACTTGCAAGGAGCAAAAACGAACTCATAAGCGAGGTTCTCTTATGGACCCCTTCACACGGACGCGCAAGTGTAGGACGACTAGCTAGAACTTATCTACAACAGTTCTGTATGGAAACATGATGTGGTCTGGAAGACCAGCCAGAAGCGATAGATGATAGAGAGAGAGAGAGAGAGAGAGAGAGAGAGAGAGAGAGAGAGGGAGTTTTGGAAATCTGCGCTAGCAGCACGAGATGATGATGATGAGTTATCTTTTATTATAAATTTTCAATGGTTTATTTACTTTATAAATGGTTTGGTTTCAATGTTTGATGGCATATCAACCTTTTTGGGTTATTTAATGCCAAATCCATCCTTTTAGAAGAACAGTAGTGATGCTATTTAGCTGGGAGGATAAGGGGGATCATACCTTTCCCAAGGGTATTTGTCCGAAAGTGAACGTAATAGCGCGACTGGAGTTCGAACTCGCTTACTACAATTCCGCAGTCTATCGCTTTAACCATTACACAACGAGGACACCCCCTATTTTATGAATATGTATGAGGATTTCGCGCCCTTTATTTAGACGAAGGTGATGTTGCTGAGTGACGTAACGTCGAACTTAATGACGTTCACTGAATTGAAACTTAGTCAAGAAAAGTGGCGTTAAGGTGAATTTGAAGCGGGCTGAAATGACGTGAAGCGGAGTATTGGTGTACTGGGAGTTCTTTCTTTGGAAACAAATTTATCTCTTAGTAAGTATTGTCTCACTTACTAAATGATAAATTTGGGCTCATCGGGTTAGTATAATGGTTAACAAGCTAGACTATCAGACCTTCACGAATGAGTTTGAGTCTCACTAGGTGTCCCCTTCATACGGCCTTGTGCCATATCTAAGCAAAAATTTTAATAAATTACCACTGAATGATAAACTTCTTCCCCAAGAAATAACTTACATAAAATCACCCCTCGTCAAATACAAACGAAAACCTTTCTCTTGCCAAATTTATAATGTATAAACGATGTCACATGATGAATTCAATTTTTATAACTTTAATCTTTTTTTTTTTTTTTTTTTTTTTTTTAATCCTAACGAGTTTTTTTGCACCAGCTAGTGCTGTTGGTTTTTCGGCAGACTTATAAAAAGTCTCCTTAAGTGTCCAGGACTTTCCTGAGAATTCTAGTCAACTTGGTGGTCTTTATTCTTCCTCTAATTTCCAATTCCTCCAATCTTTTTTTCAAGCCTTTAGAGACCATTCTAAGGACACCAATTACTATTGGTATCACCGTCATCCTCATGTTCCTCTCGGTCTACTTTTCTGGTCTAGATTAGATGATCCGTTTGGATCGCATAATCCCAGAGAATTTTATGCGTTTCATTCTGATTTGTGCATATACCACTTGATATTATGATTAAGTTTTAATCTCTTGCACAGTTCCCAATGGATCACCTTTCCCACCCAAACATACCGAGTCTTGTACTCCTTTTGTGTCAGTTTGCTGCATTCACTTATCATTATTATTATTATTGTTATTATTTGTTAAGACTCCTTGAGCATCTCCACTTTTTACTATTTCCTCACATTAACCTTTAAAATTTTCTTTTAGCACATAACATATACAATATTAATACATATCTACACACAGATCAAATTCTGTTAAGTCATTCATTTGATAGTTTCTAAAAATGCCTTCTTAAATTCTCTTTCTTACCATTTTTCCTGAAATCATCCAGTTTAATCTTAATTCTTATTTTCACTATTGATGTTTTGATCTGATGAGGCATTTTGTTTCAAAAAAGTATTACTCAATTATTGTTTATGAATATGAAGTTAAAGGAAAAGTAAAATGCGATGTATCACCCAGGGCAGGAATTGAACTCATAACCTGAAGGTTATGAGTAATGTCTTTTTATAAGCAATCTGTCATTCCTGATAATTAGAATGGTTCGGCCCGTGAGGAGATGTAAAAGGCAAAAAAACTTCTTTCCGGTCAGGACTTTTTTCTGTTGCCGGAAGAGCCTTTGCCCAGGTATTTGTTCCTCTTCCGCGCTTCAAAGTCAAGGACAGATTCGAGGCTGAATGGCTCCTGGTCTCGGCTGTCATTGATATTATTGACGAGCATTGTATAGCACTGGACTTCTTGATTCAGTTTAAGCTATAATGGGTCATCCGTGCCTGGACTCACGTTTGAGTCCATGTCTAGCAAAGCTCATCAGGCTCATATTGCTCTAAGTGAGCCGATGACCAGCATAGTCGAGCCTCGGCTCGTGCCCGACCTCCCCTTCCTTTAACCCCCACTATAAATCGACCTTCGGGTCATTGACTTTGTGTCAAATCCTGTCTGGTGAGAGGCCGAGACAAAGAAACCGGAAGAGCCTTTGCTAGTCAACTTTAACATTCTCCCCCTCGAAAGGATCTTTGCTAATTACTGAGAAAGTTTAAGGGATTGCAACAGAGAACGAAAGAGAAGACTAGTAAGTCAAAATAGACAAAAACTATTCCTTAATTTAAATTATAGAATGTTAAAAATTCTTTTATTTTTATAAAAATGATTCCTAAAATATTAACCCTATCAACCTTGATAAATATGAATCTTAGAGGAAAGGATCGAAATTTTGTGAAAGGGTTTCTACAATGTTTTTGTCTTCGACAGATAAGATCCTGTAAGTATTGGTTTCGTTTCTTTGTTTAATAGCATACCAATCTTCGTAGGTAATTTAATGCCAAAGACTTCTTTATAGAAGAATAGCAGTGATACTAATATCATAGCTTGGGTGGGGGGTAAGTGGGGGTTCAATACCTTCCGAATTATTCTGAAAGTGAATGTAATAGCGTGACTGGAGTTCGAAGCCGCTGTCCAGTACTTTAACCATTACGTCACAGGGACAGTAAATATTAAATAAAAAAGATGGTAAATACAAGCTTGCCAGAACCAGTTCTTCTTGACCTCATGGTTTAGAATACACCAACTACATTCTCTGCAGACGCAGGTGGTAAGACCCTCACCTTCCCAAAATAGTATAACACTAAACCGCATCAAGTGCTGATGCTGCAGTTATGGAGCTACGGGGGTGGGGATGGAGTCACCTCTTTGTTGCTATTACTCCCAGATCCACACTGACATGAAGTGTGTGTGTGTGTGTATGTGATGGTATTCATTCGATGTGGGTTAAGCCAGCTACACATGGATGTGTGAAGTTTCTTGGAGATTGGTATCCGATAGTGGTCCCCAGCCACAGTCGTTCAGACTCGGAGTATCTGTTTGGGTTCCAACTTGGGTCCGGGTGGATCTGTTTGTGTAGGATAGGCATACTAGATTTCATGTCACTATGTGCTAGTTGTTTGTATTGGGAATGGTTGCTCAGAACCGTGGTTGTTTACTAGGGATTGTTATTAAGTTATTTGAAACTAAATAATTTATTGAAGATTTTTGGTGTTACGAAACTATATAACTGTGTGCAAACAAATGACTATCATGGTATTTAATGATAGTCATTCATGTCTTGGAGTCACTTTAAACTATATAATTGTCTATAAAGTATTACACAGGAATACTTGAAACCATACAACCATGTGCACATTATTTGTATTAGATAGGAATACTTGAAACCCCCAAAATGTGTATAAACTAATGATCAAGAAGTTCCTAGAGCGTAGTGGCTAGCGTGCTGAATTGTGACATCGTAGTAAACGATTTCGAACTCCAGTCGCGCTATTACGTTCACTTTTGGACTAATACCCTTGGGAAGGTTATGAAGCCACTTATCCCCCAGCTATGCATAAAATAAAACCCACTACAATTCTTATACAAGGATGTATTAGGCAATCCACAAATTTGATATGCCATCCAAAATTATTACGATTACAATCATACCTTTACAAATAAATCAAATTTTGGTATTAAATAACCCATAAGGAGTTGACATGCCATTAAACTAATAAACCAAGCCTACCAAACCTTTCTCTCTCTCTTCTCTACTTTTGTTTTGTCCTCTCCTTTTCTTTCCCCCTTCTCTTCTCTTTTTTTCCATTATTATCAAACGTTTGCAAATGAATCAATTTTCGACATTAAATAACCCACAAGGAGTTGATATGCCATTAAACTAATAAACCAAACCTACAAAACCTATATTTCTCTTCTCTTCTTTTCTTTTGTCCTCTTTCCTCTTCTTTCTCTCACTCTTCTTTTCTTTCTCTCTTTTTTCCATTACTATCAAACGTTTACAAATGAATCACATTTTGACATTAAATAACCCATAAGATGCCATGTCAAAACAGTTGTGAAAGATCATAAAAAACATTGCAGGTATTTCTTGTAATTTCCATGCAATGTCTATAAAAAAAGAGCCAGATGTCGCCTTTATAAATAGAAACGAATTTGGAGTTCAATAGGAAGAGTCATCTTATAGCTTTGACATTGGCAGGCTAGAGAGATTAACTTAAAAGCATGCAGAAGTCGAGGCTGTCTCGGGTACCCTCAAAGTGTTAACCAAACTCTTTTTTTCTTTTATGGGGAGAAATATCAATCCACCAGAATCTGATGGCAAATCATCCACACGTGCTGTTTGTGGATCTGTACACTTCATGGGACTAGAAACTGACCAATATAAAGGAAAGAAATCGATGACCCGAGTTCAAATCCTAGACGAAGCAGTTTACGTTTCGCTTGTTATCTACTGAGCCTTGCTTAGATATGGCGCAAAGGCTGCTAACAGTACTTTCTGAATTTGCGTTTCACTTTGCGCTAATGCCATTATGAAAAGCATGTATTAACTTGGTTATTTCTCCTCCCCAAACTTAATGGATGAGTTCGAAACAGCAGCAGCAGCAGGCTTTGTCTCGCCTCTTATCTTGATGGATTTAACCATCAAGCATTATGTCTGCTTGTTGAAATTAGAACTACTAGTTTAATAGCATGAATCCACCTGTTCTCCTCCCAGCTATGGGTGAATAGTAGGGCAGACTGAGTTCTTTAACCTTGGTTAGGCAAACCGTCTAGGATATGGAAAACTCTGAATTAAAATCAGCTGTACTCCGCTCAAAAATTGATCTTATATGACATCCTTTCTATACATGAGCACCCCCCCCCAAAAAAAACAAAAAAACATTAAATATGTACCAATGCTTTAGATGAGCAAAGAAGATGTTCTTGATCACGAAAAAAGATTTGATTTACCATGGCTAACAAAGTTTGACCAAAACCTGTAGTCGTGGGTTTGAGTCGTTTGGCAGGAAAGACTGTACAGGCTTCAGGCGATATTGCCACAATAGAAGAGACTAATTTTCGCTTGAGAGAAAATAGTCACTCCCAGAAGAACTATTTTATCGCCGTTGGAAATGGATTTCAAATTATGGACGACGCTGTTAGCATTTCACTTCGTGCTAATTCCCTTAGGAAAAGTATGAATACATCTGCCCTACTAACAATAATTTTGCCCTGTAGGATGAGGCTGTAGAATACACCAACTGCTTCTTTGCAGAGAGGTAAGACCCCTCTCCTCCTCAACGAGTGTTCTGGGTATGACACTAAACAATCTGATGGTGAGGTTCCAGTGATGCTGGAGCTTTGAGGAATGCGAAGTACCCCTTCATTGCCATCACTCCCAGGTCCATCCTGGCCCTGAGTGGTAGCACCTGATAGGGGTTTAAATATGGGTCAAATAGAACTAAACAGTGTACATATGCTAAACTGAATTGTTTGAAATAGAACTGCTTTTGACATTGAAACTGCGTACTTATGCTAAACTGAACTGTTTGAACTAGAACTGTTTTGAAATTTAACTGTGTAAAAAAACTATACTCATACTAAACTGAATTGTTTGAAATAGAACTGTTCCCATTTATTAAAATGGATTTGGCATTAATGACCAACAATGGTTGATGTGCCATAAAATCAAAACAAAAATTAGCCGTAAGTAAAATAGAAGAGCCAACTTGGTTCTTTAGTCTCGGTTAGGTAACCAGAAGGAAAACTCTGAATTCAAACCAGTTTTACTCCGTCTAAAATTAACCTTGTGTCATATCCTGCCCATTGGAAACGAGGTTAGGTAAATATAAAGAAAACCAAGAAAAAATGATTACAGGGGCATTTGAAGATAGTGAAACTAAATCAATTCGAACAGATTCTCCTATTTGATCCAGTGCGTGTGTGTGTGGAGAAGGGGTCTGCGTATTGTTCTGACAATCCTATCATCTTGTGGTTGGACACCATTGATATCTAAATAGCTTTCCTACAAAGCAGTCAAAAGAACCACTTACCTTGTTCTTTGAGCTGAACCTAATGACCCCAGTAACTGTCTTCAGAAGCTTCGACAAAATGATGCTTTGGTATTGTGGTACTTTACAGTTAAAAGTACCCTATTGAAATTAAGAGCTTTATCTCTAAACATGATCAAGCAGCATTTACTTGCTATCATGGTAAGTAGTGGGAAGTCCCAGTGGCGTAGTGGCTAACCTACTGAATTGCGACATCGTAGTAAGCGAGTTCGAACACCAGTTGTACTATTACGTTCATTTTCGGACTAATTTGCAATTCTAAGTAATGGAGGTTCCCAAAGAGGATATATGATCTTTCTTGTTGGTCATAATGATAACTACATACACATTTCATGGAAGAATGTCGCTGAGACAGTTGCAATGGTTGATACAAGGGTCGGCTGAAAAGTTCATAGGCTAACCAAGGCACTCCCACTGAATGTGACCAAATGAATTTTTTTCAACATAGTCCTCCTTGCCGTCCACACATATCTTCTGTCAGTGTTGCAGTACTTGGATCCCACTGGTAAAAAAGTCATCAACATGATATCAGCCTAAGGATTTTTCAGCCCTCCCTCCTTGTATGTTTAAAATCGCTGAGACAGTAGCAATGGTTGACATGTCTGATATATAAATAATTCAATCCAGTAAATTCGGAGTAGGGAATAAGTCCAATCAGGACCAATAAAATATTCAAAAATAGAATATTAAATTTAGATAATCCAGGTAAAGACCTCAATGTAAATAAAATCCACAAAGTAAATAATGTTCTCTTAAAAAAACAAAACAAAAAAAACAATCGGTCACATTTATTTCCATCCTGTTAAAAGAATTGATATAAATCAATGCTCTAAATGAATTAACAGGACTTCTTCAGATCAAACAAGAAATGGATTAAAATAATTTTTTTTACATTTACAACCAGACTAAGAAAAAAACCCAACACAAAACCCCCTTATTTCTCCTGTGTATTAAAACAAGCTTAAACTTTCAAGTAACAATAAGTATCAAAATATGGCATGTAAAACTACATCAGTTTTTTTTTTTTCTTTTTTTCTATTCTGGTTGTAAATATGAAAAAAATATCATTTTAATCCATTTCTTGTTTGATCTGAAGAAGTTCTGTTAATTTTTTAGAGCATTAATTTATATCAATGCTTTTTAACTGGATGGAAATGAATTCATTATCTTAATGTGACCGATTGTTGGGGTTTTTTGAAGAAGAAAAGAATATTACAGATAATTTCTTCAAGAACTTGTTTTGAAGATGCTGAGAACAACATCCTTATGCAAAACAGGTAATGCAAATGTTTATGATGATATTCAAACACTCAAAATTCTTGATACAAGACTTAGAACTGAGATAGCTGTGTTATGTGAAATGGTAATAAATAAAGAATAGATTGTCATTGAACGGGTACCAAACAAGTCGTTGAGAGGCTTTCTTTCATTCAAAATTTTTAGAACCCGACGAAATATTACCGGAAGAAAAAGTTATTGCATATAACATTCGCCAACTTTATGTGAAAACCTAATTGTGTTCCTTATTTTACTCTTCAAGGTAGTTTTATTACTGGATCATGTTGATTAGTTGCCACATATCGTACACTAGGCAGAATGCCTGATTCGGTGTGATGGCCACGAGTAATGTGTCGTTAATAAGTGAGCGTTCAGAATATACAGGTCATTTAAATCAATAAATGATCTGACTCTGACCAATAAGATCCGGATCTTTTTGGCATCGTCATCATCATCGACTCATTTAATCAATATTTTCAATAAAGAAAACATTAAAATAAAGCAATTTTATTTTAGATGAATTATTTGAAGTACTAGATTCTGACCATTTAATGGGACGTTCTGAAAGAAATGCTTCCAATTAGTTTCCATGGGAAGCGCCTTTAGTGTAACGGTTATTTTGGCGACCCGAATTCAAATCCTGGACAAGGTTGTCTGGATTTCTCTTTACGCTAATGCCCTTGAGAAGGATATAAAACCATTTCTTCTCCTCCCATTTAAGAGTAAATAGTTGGACAGACTAAGTTCTCTAGCCTTGGTGAGCCTACCAATATAGTAGATAGAAGATTCTGAATTCAATCCTGCTATACTCCACTAAAAATTGACCTAGTATCACATCCTGACCGTAGATGGGTTGGGTAATTGTTAAGTCAGTTTTAGAATTGCGACGTATTTGTTAGTGTGAGTATTATTATATGATTCAATATTCCATTTTCTTTGGATTTTGTAAAAATTTCAATTTTGGAAATAAAAACTTATTTAAAAAATCAACCCCTCTCATCATAGCATCCAGTGAAGCTAAGAAAGAATGTCTGCAATATTCTGTTAATTTATTTGGTTGATTGATTGATTATAATGGCATCTTAACCTGTCTGGGGACATTTTATGCATAGAAGCTAGAGAATTAAGTACATTGTACGCTTATAATTATATTTTTGCTGTGGTTTCTCAAGTTTTATCTAAACGGCTATATGATATAAAGTATTCCTATCTAATACAAATAATTTGCAAACCGATCTATTTATCTCATAGATGGTATCCTAACAATTATTACCACTCCAGGTCAGTAGGGGTGATCCACACTCTTCAAAGTTCCAGAACAGGAGTCTCACCAAGAGATGCAGTTTAGTGTAATAGCCTTTTTGGAGTGGGAGTCTTACCTTTCGGCAGGGAATACAGTTATTACATACTAAGCTCTACTAACAGGGGCTTGATCTATCTAGGCTGAATGGAAATTAACTTTGGTTCCAATCAGTGCATCAAGTAAAAGGTGTGAAAGAAGACCTGCTATAGAGAGAATGAATATCATTTGTTTGCTTCATGTGAAACCTTTGGAGTATACATCAGAGGTCAGTCAGAATTATATACCACGGATACAAGATAGAGCAAATTTTCAGCTACAAAACTATTTTTTCAAATAGTGATCAGCATGTCATGTTCATAAATATCTCAGCCGTGAATACAATGATTGCATCTCGGCAGAGAAGTAAGACGCTCCATCTAACGAGTGTCCTGATATGACATTAAACCATTTGCTGGCGAAGCTCCAGTGTTGGAGTACACCTTCATTGCCATTGTTTCCGTATCCACTGTAGCCAAGAGTGGTAGCAACTGATAGGGTCCAATCTATGGGTTAAATAGAACAAACTGTGTGAACAAATGACAGATGTTAAATTGTGACTGTTATATAGCAATACTTGAAGCCATTTAACTGTGTGCGAAAAAGAGCTGAGGCTCGTTTAAGAATGTTATTGACAAAATGTGTTTACAAATCATATATATATATATATATATATATATATATATATATATATATATATATAAAGAGGATTTGGGATTAAATAACCTACAATGGCTGATATGGCGTAAAACTCAATAAACCAATTCTTATATATTTAATATATATGTATAAAAAGGATTTGGCATTTTTGCATTACCCAACCACTTTACGAGCAGGATGTGATACAAGGTCAATTTTTAGTGGAGTATAGCTGGATTGAATTCAGAATCTTTCTTCTACTGGATTGGTAGCCTCCCCAAGGCTAGAGAACTTGGTCTGCCCAATGCCTTTCTCAAGGGCATTAGCGCGAAGGGAAACGCAGACAACCGAGTCCAGGACTTGAATTCGGGTCGCCAATTTCCTTTACTGCAATGATAATCGTTACACTAAGGGCGCTTCCTTGTATCTGTTGTATTTACCGTGGAAATTAATAGGTGGCATTATTTTCAGAACATTCCATTAAATCTGACCATGCAAAATGTTAATCGGAAGGATTGTACTTGATAACCTAGAAGCTTGACTTTAACATGGAGAGCCACGTTTACATAGGGATTTAAGGTAGGAGAGAATGCATCAATGGATATTTGGCGGTAGTTAAATTATCTACTTATCTTTACTTAGTCGTGGCACAAGGCAAGATGTATAGAGCATCTAGTGAGACATTTTGCAGTAGTTATGGGTCATATTGTTACTGAAATGTATGAGCCAGTCTATTAATTTTAGAGTCTTTCCATTTAATGAGATGGCGGAACCATCTTGATAAAAACACATGAACTCTGTTTTATCTGAGTGATGTAACTTATACAGAGATAAAGTATCGACCGCTATTGATATATGATCAACCATTTCGAAATCCAGTCCCTCTGATGAGATAAGATGGGAATTCTTGGAAGCTGTTGCTGTATCAGTACTACTGTATGGTTGCACCACTTGGACTTTAATGAAAAACCTGGATAACTACACAAGGATGCTGTATGCTTGAACAAATCCTGGAAGCAGCACCCGACAAAACAGCAGGTGTATGGCCACTCGCCTCCCATCTTACAAACCATCCAAGTAAGACAAGCAATACATGCTGGGATGTAAGGATGAACTCATAACTGATGTTCTCATATGAATTCCGGCACAAGTGTTGGCTGATCACCAAAAACTTATACATCAGTTTTGTGTGGAGACTGGAGGCCATTTAGAGAATTTTTAAAGCCTAATAGCCAATAAAGAGAGAGAGAGAGAGAGAGAGAGAGAGAGAGAGAGTCAGAGACATCTTGTACTATCTGCATGCCTTGATGAGGATGATGATGGATAAAATAATCAAATATCTGAATGTGGGTAGCAATATTGTTTCTACTCTGAAACCAGATATTGTACAATCTAGGGAGATGAATATTTCCCATTGGCTGTGAGGTTATTGAAATGCAGTATAGAGCAATTCCCCTTCATGGTATATCTCAGAACAATGAGGGTTGTTTTGTGGTGCTCATCTCTGTAAGTACAATGTGATAGGTTGTTTTGGGTTACATGGTTCCAACAGCAAAAAATGTTTCCTAATCTTATTATCGGACTCCCGAGGCTAAAAGGTTTCAGCTATCTCATTATTTACTCATAGCTGGGGGATAAGGAACTTTCATGGCTTTTTTAAAATATATTCTTGACATTATGTAAACTGACCATAAATTTCTACCATTTATAAGAAAAAATTATGTGGATGTTTCCAGTAATCTATTGTCGGAGAACCGTGTCAAGTAATTTCCTTTTATGACATCTCTCAGAACAGTCAGGGTTACTTGATGATGCCAATCTCTCCTTCAAGGATACATATACCCAACCTCTCCACCATGGGTAGGATGTGACAAGGTCAATTTGTAAGCCAAACGGGATGTAACACAAAATCAATTTGTTAAGCAGAGGGTTAAAATTTGGAGTTTTCCTTCTGTATTACTAAGACTAAAGAACCTCTGTCTGCCCTACTATTTACCCATAGCTGGAGGGAATAGATGGATTCATGTCTTAAGGACATTAGTGCAGTCAGCATTGTCCAGGATTTTAACTCTAGTTGCTGATTCCATATCTTATTAAAATAACCATTATGCTAAGCAAGCATCCAATGTATTTATCCAACCCCTCCACCATGGGCAGGATGTGACAAGATCAATTTGTAAGTGGTTTAAATTTAGAGTTTTTTCTCTCCTAAATTAGTTGCCTTACCAAGGCTAGAGAATCCAGTCTGCCCTATTATTTACCCATAGATGGAGGAAACAGATGGATTTGTGCCCTTCCAAAAGAGACTGGTGTGAAATGAAATGCAATCAGCCTTGTCTAGGATTTGAACTTGGGTTGCTGATTCATTTACAATGACAATAACTGTTGTTAAATGCCCCAGCATTTCTCCTCCTTGCAACAGGTTGTTTTGGGTTACTTATTACCAGCTGCAAGGAATGATATCCGACTTTACGGATATTTTCATTCTTTAAATCTTCAAAAATAACATGTTTGCATCACCTTTCAAACTTCAAACTGCACACAAATATTTTTTCTTTAAAATTGTTGTTCCTACTTCAAAAATTAATGACAACTTACCTCACCTTTTAAACTGGGGTGGGGGGCTAATACAGTTGCTCTTTGAAGGATTCAGATTGATTGATTTTAATGGCATGTCAACACGTCTAGGGTTATTTTATGCAAAGTGATCACGGAATTGCATTCATCATACATTCCCATCACATGGTCCTAGCAAATACAAATTATTTTTAAACAGATGTACTCGACCCATAGATGGAACCCTAACAGGTACTACCACTCCAGATCTGAGTAGACCTAGGAGTAATGGCAATGAAGGGGTACTCCACATTCTTCAAATCTCCAGAATTGGAGCCTATCAGATGCAGTTTAGAGTAATACCAGAACACCCCTTTTTGGTGGCGGGGGGTTTAACCCTCAGCAGGAGGATACAGTCAGCACATTTTAAGCCCTACTGATAAGTGACAAAGAGTCTATAGATACAAACAGAACAAATTGTCTAATCTAGTCAAAAACAGTAATAGTGTAGAAAAATTTCAGTTTAAATGGGATGATTTTAGAAATAATAGTATGAAAAAAAATTAAAAGGGCATTTTTGGGAACTATCAGATGAATTACAAAACAGAATTTGATCTATACTTTGATATTTTATAAATAATTCATGTATTCTGTTCAAAGATTTCTTCTTCTTTTTTTAAAGGGTGATGTGAGAAGATAGTAAAAAGAGGAGATGCTTGTGGAGCCATAACAAAAAAATTACCATGTGTTGAAGCTTTCAAACATTTTAAGAAAATCAAATGTTTCCGTGAGGTTATTTTTGAGGGGACAATACTGCATCAAGATGTTGAAGTAACCATCTTGTCTGAGCTAGAGATCAAGATTTGGATCACAGCATGTCAAAAATCCTTTCTACTTGTTTTTTTTTTTTTTATCAACATCTACTCTATGAAATTTATTTCTCAATTAAGAATTGATGGTTACAAGCAATAGTTGTTATTATACAAGACCAGTGAATTTGTTGTGCATAATGTAGCTTTGTGCTAAGCTTTGCAAGCAGTTTGGTACCATTGCAACAGACACACTAGGCTCACACACTTAAGCAATATTTGACTTAACTTGCCCAGTTTTGGACATTTAGGGAACTTTTTTTCTTATTCAAGATTTTTTAAAATCTTATACCCTACTAACTTCTTGAAAAGTACCCTAAATAAAAATTTCCAAATTTGTGTTCTATTTTGACCAAAGTGCTTAAATAGTTTTTTTATGGCTTCCCTAACTGATTTTTCAAGAATTCTGCACACAAAAATTGTAATTCATCCAAAGTTTATAGAGAAAAGTCTCTATGGCTAATATGCTGGACAGCAGTGAGTTCAAACTCGTGAGTTCAAACTCATGAGGAAGTGAGTTCAAACTCGTCACACTATTATATTCACTTTTGACCTTAGGAAAGGTATTGACTGCACGAATCTCCCAGAAGTGGGTTAAATACTATCACTACTGTCCTTCTACAAAGATGGCTTTGCCAACCAATGAAGGTTGATATGCCATTAAACAAAGGAACCAATCTAAACCAAACCAAACCAAACGAAAGTTTATGATTGATTAAAACTTTCAAGTCTTGGTATTCAAAAATGAATTAGTTTGATGTGGAAGTCAATTAGAAAGGACAGAATGGATATTAAAAGTTTGATTTACCAAGGTTTGTTTGATTTGTTATTGCCTGTAACCCATTATTCATCTTTTACCTTAGAGTGCTTTAAATCTTACACCTTGTATATTACTTTTTGCAAATGTATATTAATTATGGTGGGTTGGTTGGGTTTTATGGCACATTAACCTTTGTAGGTTATTTAATGCCAAATCCATTTTTATGCAAATAGTTCTATTTCAAACAATTCAGTTTAGCATGAATACACAGTCTAATTGTCAAAACCATTTCTATTTCAAGCTATTCAGTTTATTCAAACAGTCCTAATTCAAACAATTTAGTTTAGTATAAGTATAGATTTTGTTTACACACAGTTGAATGTCAAAACAATTCTATATTAAACAATTCAGTTTAGTGAAAGTACAGTTCCATTTTAAACAATTCAGTTTAGCGTAAGTATGCAGTTTAAATGTAAGTACATAGTTTGTCAAAAACATTTCTATTTCAAGCTATTCAATTTTTTGTAAAACAGTTCTAATTCAAACAGTTCAGTTTAGCATAAGTATACCAGTCCATTGGCCGAGCAGTTAGAGTGTTTGCCAATGGTCCAGGAGACTGGAGTTCAATCCCAGGTCGAGTCATACCAATGATTAAAAAATGGTACTTGATGCCTCCTTGCTTAACACTCAGCATTATAAGGTACGTATCAAGTGTAAAGTGGAACAATCCAGGGAAAGGAGTAGCACCCTTCCCTTACACCTCGGTGTAGTAGCTATTGAAATGGGAGCCTTCGGGTCACCCTTGACTATGTTTGCCAACTTTACTTTACTTTATGCAGTTTAGTTCTGTTCAATCCATAGATAGGGTCTCGTCAGGTACTACCACTCAGGGCCAGAATGGATCTGGGAGCAATGGAAATAAAGGGGCACTCCACATTCCCCAAAGCTCCAGCATTACTGGAACCTCACGATCAGATTGCAGAGAAGTAGTCAGAGTATTTTACAGCCCCAGCTAATACTTGCCGTATTAATTATGATTACAGATTCCCATCACATATTGCATAATACATATTACCTATTATAACCGTTACCTATTATTGTCTACCTTTTGTCCCAGGTTGAGCCATACTAAAGATTAAAAAATGGTACTTGATGCCTCCTTGTTTAATACTCGGCATTATAAGGTAGGGATCAAGGGTAAAGTGGAGCAATCCAGGGAAAGGAGTAACACCCTCCTCTACACCTTGTTTGTTTGGGTTTTATGGCATATCAACTTTTGTAGGTTATTTAATTCCAAATCCATTTTTATACAAATAAACAGCTCTATTTCAAACAATTCAGTTCACCAGAAGTACACAATTTAATTGTCAAAAATATTTTTATTTTAAGCTATTCAGTTTAGTCAAACAGTTCTAATTTAAATAATTCAGTTTAATATAAGTATAGTTTTTGTCAAAACAGTTCTATTTCAAACAATTCAGTTTAGCATACAAAACATTTCCATTGCATTGGAAATAGTTTTTATCATGAAAATGCATTGGGAATGAATTTTATTATGAAAATGCATTGGATTATGATTAGCACTATAAAAGTGAATTGGAAATGGTTTTTATTATAAAAATGCATTGGAAATGGTTTTTACTATATAATTGCATTGGAAATGGTTTTTATCATAAAAATGCACTGAAAAATTGTTTTACTATAAAAAAGCATTGGGAATGGTTTTTACTATAAAAATTCATTGGAAATGGTTTTTATTATAAAAATGCATTGGAAATGGTTTTTACTATATAATTGGATTGGAAATGGTTTTTATCATAAAAATGCACTGAAAAATTGTTTACTATAAAAAAGCATTGGAAATGGTTTTTATTATAAAAATGCATTGGAAATGGTTTTTACTATAAAAAAGCATTGGAAATGGTTTTTACTATAAAAAAGCATTGGAAATGGTTTTTATTATAAAAATGCATTGGAAATGGTTTTTACTATAAAAAAGCATTGGAAATGGTTTTTGCTATAAAGTTGCATTATGAATTTGGTAGATCTACTTCAAACTGTTTATCCATCTACAGAGAACAGACAAGCGAATTCTTCTTAATTAATTATTCAAGAGTGGATCATTTTCACGGATTATATTTAGATATGGAACCTAGCATTGACTGGAATAAGAATTATTTACTCAAAGAAAATTCAAACCATATTTACTCTTGCATCTTACATCTTGATTTTCATCAAATTACTGAAGTATTAACCTTATGTATCATATATTATCCTACAAGCATGAAAATGTATTTGCTTGGCTAATATTGTAATCTTTTATAACAAAGTCAACATTGTTAAACATGTTTATCATGGACATTATCATTAGAAACTCTTTTCATCAGGAATAAAACTGTGATAAGATCTTGTTCCAGAAATGGTATTTGCACTCGAACAACTTGGTAAATCAAATCTTTTTTCTTAATCAAGAACATCTTCCTTGTTTCTAAAGCATTCATATACTTTTAATATGCTTTTTTACTTATGTATGAAGATGTGCTGAAAAGTACACATATATATATACACACATATATATATATATATATATATATATATATATATATATACGCAAGCTATGCTCAAACACACCCATAGAGATATGCTGGCACCTATATGCATATAGATACATATACACTATGCCTGTATGCATAAATACTCGTATAGACCTGTGCACACTTACTTGTATAAGCATTATTAGATCAAAATATGTCTATCCAAGGACAAGAGCTTATAGTGTCTATGAGTACTCATGAAAAAAGGATACCCTGCCTTGTAGTTGTGATGGTGTATAAGGTTAATTAGGAATTTTAAATTATTTACATTGCCCGCTTCATCACTGAAATAGTTGACAATATTCATGAGTAGAAGTTTAATGAGGATAGCTGTAGGTAACAAGGAAAGAAAACAATAAATCGCTGTTTGATTGAATTTTAAATGATTTGATAGACATGATAACATTCCCAATTTTAGTATATGAATTTACCAACCATTCTGCATAAGCAGGATGTGATGCAAGGTCAATTTTTTAAGAAGAGTTTTAACAGGTCTGAATTCAGAGTTTTCCTTCTCCTAGACTGGTTACCATTTTGAGGTTAAAGGGGGCCTAGTCTGCCCTACTAGTCATTCATAGCTGGAGGCAGAATAGTTGGATAACTTTCCCAAGGGTATTTTCACTATGTGAAATGCACATGCTGGATATTGACTGGAAGACCCCTTTAACATGTTGATGCAGTGGTGGAAGTCAGACCCTGGTTGATGAAAAACAACAGGAAATGCACCAGATACCTAAAGTAAACAGGATGCAGGTGTTCTTGGTGGAAATGCTTCCTATGTTGCATGGATATGCATTGTGTGGGTGGTAGGTTGGAGGAGGTGTGACCCTGAGAATTCGCATGGGTGACATGACAGATTTAATCTGAAGGAGAAGAAGTCCACCGAAGATCTGTACCTGTCGGCCCCTGTAACATGCAGCTCAGACATCTTTGACCCGCTTTTGTTCTACCCCTCCATTCATTTTAAGTAATGAAAAAAAAAAGCATTTATAATTTATACATAAGTGTAATCATCTTTTTCTGTTAGACAATACATACAGCCTTGTCCAAGATTTGAACTCATATTTTAGTATATGTGTTGACACAGTAACAATCATGTTTAGAACTCATTATTATTGTCCTTGTGTAAGTGTCTCCTCAAAACTTTCATTTCTTCTTAAAATTCACATGTGCATATGAAAGGACATTTTTTATACATCTCTTTATTCACTCCTTTTTGTGACTGATTTTCATCCGCAGCAAATGAATAAATAGCAACTTGGATATTTTGCCATTAGAAGCCTTGAATTGCATCTTAGACAAGAAAACTATAGTTTTCTGCAAAATCCATTAAGATAATGCAACTATGACGGTCCAAGTTCTCTTTTGCGAGATTAAGATAAGCTGACTGTGACTCTTTTATCTCAGGATACCGTGAAAGGTCAAATATCTTTTCACTCAATACATCAATAAATTCATGTAATGTAGATTGAACAGTAACTAATGTATGACCAGTTGCTATCCATTGTTTTTACATTATTATATCTTTAGTATCAAAGTCATTTTCTTCAAATACATTGAATGATTTTACTGACAGATGAGGTTTTATTGGACAGTTTGGACACATCTGAAACATGCAGTCGCAAGTGTTGATATTGCAGACACACAGCACTATTATTAATGTCAGTCAAAAGTTTTACCTCATTTTGGTATGTACTAGTACATGGTGTGTATATCATGTTAGCCCAGTATGCTGGGGCTGCAGAATATACTGACTGCATGTCTGCAAAGGGGTAAGATTCCCCCAATGAGTGTCCTGTATCCCAGTTGGCTGGGGCTGCAGAATATACTGACTGCATCTCTGCAGAGGGGTAAGATTCCCCAATGAGTGTCCTGATATAACATTAAACTATCTGATGGTGATGCTTCAGTAATGCTGGAGCTTTGGGGAATGTGGAGTACCCCTTCATTGCCATTGGTCCCAGGTCCACTAAACTGAATTGTTTGAAATAGAACTGTTTTTTGTATAAAAATAGATTTGGCATTACAGTAACTTACAAATTTTGATATGCCATAAAACCCAAACAAACAAATAAACCTGCTAATGACTAAATACACTATTTTGATGAAACCAATTATTTTTTGAATTAAGCTGGATTTTAAATACACTGATTGTATCCTATGCAGAGTGCTAAGACCCCCTCCCAACTAAAAAAAAAGTTGGGTAGGTCCTGGATATGACTAAATTTGACTTGATGTTGCAGCTCCAGATTTGGAGATCTGGGGAGTGTGGATTACCTCTTCATTGCCATTACTCCCAAATCCACTCTAATCTGCAATGGTAATACCTATTAGGGTCCCATCTACAGATTGAATAATTCAGCTTAAAAATTATTTGAATTCAATAGGAACAGGTGTAAAATAAAACTCTTAAGAAACAACTACACAAAAAATGTAAATATGAATGTACAATGACTGTAATTCCCTAACCTTTAGGCATAAAATAACCCTAGATGTGTTGACATGCTGTTAAAATCAATCTAGTCTGGACAGAGCCTGATAAAGGCGGCATCTAACTCATATATTTGAATGACTATTTTCTTACCCCATCAAGAATTAGTGTCCCTATCTTTTGGGTTCAACAATTTAGTTATTGTGTAATTTTTGGGGGGGGCGTTTTTTCACCAAGGTCTTTGAAATGGAAAGCTCTTAAGATGATTTTTCCAAAGGTTCATTTTTTCTTTCATCCCATTGACAAGTTTGTCTCGATTTATTCATTTTACATAATCATCATTTTAATCTGATACAAATTGCTTTCCTTCAAATCACAGGCAGAAAACTAAAAGTTTTTTTTATCTGCTTTTCAGCCCTCTGTTTTCCATGTGGGGTTACTATTTTTGTCTGCCAAAGAATTTTGGTTAATAATCACTAGCTATCATTGCCAAAGCAACACAAAAGTCTTACTCTTTTTACTTGCAGCATGCCATTAAGCAAGACCTGATTCTCATCCTATTGTAGACATATATTATCATCCTTCTGGAATATGTAAGATCTTTATTGTCAACAATTCAATATCAGAAGTAAAATCATTAACATAAAAAAAACATTTAGTAACTAAAAAAAGAGCACTTTTAAACAATAACCAAGCTAATAATTATATTTCAAAATTACCCATAATTCCTCAGGTGTATAGATAGGTATCCATCACACCCCCCCCGCCACAAAGCAAATAAAAACAAAACAGGGAACATTTTTATAGTCAATTATTTCCCTTGTTTAAACCTACATTTTTTTTTATACTATTGATTTCTTTCCTTTTTATAGTCCAGAAAGAATATATTGAGTGTTTCTGAAAAAAGTGTTTTCTTTTCATGTATAGAAATGCCATTCACTGGTAAAGAAAAGGATGTTCAAAATCAAACATAGAATTTTTAATTGTTTCTACACATGCTGTTTAAATTTGAGATTGTTTGAATGAAAATTTGTCATAACTTGATAAATTTTCATTCAAATGATTAAAAAAAATGATATTTATTTTTCTGAAACACCAAGTGCATCTCAAATGATATCAATTTTTCTGAAACATCTAAAATGTTATTAAATTTTTAAAAGTACCCAATACAATATTTTTGTATTTTATTGCTCTTAGTGTAGCTTTTAGTGATAGCAAAAAACCTACAAAGTACCTATTTTTTCAATTTTGAAGGACTCATAATTTTGATATGTAGGTAAAATGAAACCCGAGATTACTTATTCATGATTCATTCATGTTTTTTTTAAACAAGTGAAGGTACTAAATTTCAGATTGATAGTTTCTCTAAATGCAAAGTTATAATGTATTTCTTTTTCTTTAAGGTGGTTGTTGCCTTCTGAAATCTCAGCAAAATTTGTGACGGTGCCGAGGGGTACTTTAAAAATTTTGGTTTAGTTGATATAAAATGACCCATAAATCTTTTGAGAAAAATAATTTCTTAAAGAAAAAAAAAAAAAAAAAAAAAAGAGGTAATTTCTTTTGAGAAAAATCGAAAAATTTTATTGAGAAAAGAATGAAAACTTTTGTAAAAGGGGAAATTTTTTTGAGTGAGAAAGGTAAAGTTGTTTGAGTAAATGTTAATTAGGAACGGGATAATCTGATTTAGGAATCATATGGTTTAAGGAACTATTTGTGCACAGTTATATGGTTTCAGGGAACTATTTGTCCTCAGTTATATGGTTTCAAGGAACTATTTGTCCACTGTTATATGGTTTCAAGGAACTATTTGTCCACTGTTATATGGTTTCAGGGAACTATTTGTCCACAGTTATGTGGTTTCAAGGAACTATTTGTCCACTGTTATATGGTTTCAAGGAACTATTTGTCCACTGTTATATGGTTTCAAGGAACTATTTGTCCACTGTTATGTGGTTTCAAGGAACTATTTGTCCACAGTTATATGGTTTCAAGGAACTATTTGTCCACAGTTATGTGGTTTCAAGGAACTATTTGTCCACAGTTATATGGTTTCAAGGAACTATTTGTCCACTGTTATATGGTTTCAAGGAACTATTTGTCCACAGTTATATGGTTTCAAGGAACTATTTGTCCACAGTTATGTGGTTTCAAGGAACTATTTGTGCACAGTTATATGGTTTCAAGGAACTATTTGTCCACTGTTATATGGTTTCAAGGAACTATTTGTCCACTGTTATATGGTTTCAAGGAACTATTTGTCCACAGTTATATGGTTTCAAGGAACTATTTGTCCACAGTTATGTGGTTTCAAGGAACTATTTGTCCACAGTTATATGGTTTCAAGGAACTATTTGTCCACTGTTATATGGTTTCAAGGAACTATTTGTCCACAGTTATATGGTTTCAAGGAACTATTTGTCCACAGTTATGTGGTTTCAAGGAACTATTTGTCCACAGTTATATGGTTTCAGGGAATTATTTGTCCACAGTTATATGGTTTCAGGGAACTATTTGTCCACAGTTAATGGTTTCAGGGAACTATTTGTCCTCAGTTATATGGTTTCAATGAATTATTTTGATAAGTATAATAAAATAACAGAAATGTCAACATAAGGTAAAACAGTAAAACAACAAAGTGTAGAAAACAAAAATAGGAAGAAAAACATTTATAGGAATAGTTCAAATGACAAAATGGAAAGATTGTACAAGAGACGACCTAGACGTATAGCTGAAAAGGGAAAACTTAAAGAGAGAAACTGAATCTCTTTTAAAAACAACACAAAATAATGTCATAAGAATCAATTATATCAAGGTGAAAATTGATAATACATAACAGAATAGCAAGTGTAGGCTATATAGAGACAGAGATGAAATAGTTAATCACATAATAATCAAATGCAACAAACAGCTGCAAAAGGAATACAAGACTGGGTAGGAAAGGTAATCTCTGGGAATTGTGAAAGAGATTAAAATTTCACCATACTACCAAATGGTATAGGCACAAACCAAAATCCAACCTAGAAAATGATATGCATAAAATTCTTTCAGACTTTGAGATGCAAATGGATCCCTCAATTCCAGCCAGAAGACAAGACCTGGTTTTAATTAACAAAGAAAAAGAACTTGTCTTCAAGTGGATTTTGCTGTTTCAATGTGGACCACTGGGTGAGAAAAGAGCGAAAAGAATATACAAATACTTGGGTCTTGCCACAGTGCTAAAAATCCTGTAGAACATAAAGGTGACAGTGATACCAATTGTTGTTAGTGCACTTGGAATGGTCTTGAAAGGTTTGCAAAAGAGATTGGAAAAATTGGAGATTGGAGGAAGAATTGAGACCGTCCAGACCATGACACTGTTAAGATCAGCTAGAATACTTAGAAGAGTCCTGGAGATCTGAAGAGACTTGATGTCACTCAGATTCTAATTTGGTTTGGTTTGGTTTTATGGTATATCAACCATTGTAGGTTATTCAATACCAAATCCTGTTTATGCATATATATTAGATATGATTTGGTTTGGATTGTTTTAATGGCATATCAACCCTTGAAGGGTATTTAATGCCAAATCTGGTTTATACATATACATTAGATATAAATGATTTGTAAACATAAGTCAACAAAGTTAAATTGTTCCAAGTATTACAACGTATCACTAACAATCTAATTTAGTATAAGTCATTTGTTTGCTCTCCGTTTAAATATCAAACAATTCTATTTCTAACAATTCAATTTAGCATAGGTCATTTGTTTGCACTCAGTTTAAATATCAAACAATTCTATTTAACCAATAGATAGGACCCTATCAAGTGCTACGACTCCAGGTCAGAGTGGAACTGGGAGCAAGGGTCATGAAGGAGCACTCTGCATTCTCCAAAGCTCCAGCATTATTGGAGCCTCACCATCAGATTGTTTTAATGTCATATCCAGATGCAGTTGGCATATTCTACAGCCCGAGCCGAATGGACTGGAAATGAATGGTGAATGGAAAGCATGAAGACGTGGGACTTGGTTGAACCTGCAAATGTAAATATTGTGTGCAGTAAATGGGTTTTGAAAATAAAGAACGCCAGAATAAGAGCCTCACTATAAAATGCATATTATAGTCTACACTCCCCCGAACTCCACTCGGCAAATGATGTTGTTGCTCACTTTGCCATTGAAATATAAAGCCAACATGAACAGAAAAGAACGCAAGTAAAACTTTCTACCATTTTTGTATTCTTTCATATTCTGCTTGTTCACAGAACAATATGTGTACTATTTACCATAGAGACACATTCGTAAATTCTTTTTACATACAAAGGAACATTTAATTCAAACAAAAGAAAATATATCTGAGAAAATTTGGTTGGTTGGGTTTTATGGCATATCAACCTTTGTAGACCAAATCCATTTTTATGCAAATAGTTCTATTTCAAACAATTCAGTTTAGCATGAGTACACAGTTTATATGTCAAAAACATTTCTATTTCAAGTTATTCAGCTTATTCAAACAGTACTAATTCAGCTAATTCAGTTTAGTATAAGTACAGATTTTGTTAACGCATAGTTAAATGTAAAAAACAGTTCCATATTAAACAATTCAGTTTAGTGTAAGTAGAGTTTCAATGTCAAAAACAGTCCCATTTCAAACAATTTAGTTTAGCATAATCACGCAGTTTAAATGTAAGTACAGTTTAATTGTCGAAAACATTTCTATTTCAAGCTATTCATTTTAGTCAAACAGTTCTTATTCAAACAATTCAGTTTAGCATAAGTACACTGTTTAGTCCTATATAACCCATAAATAGGACTGTATCAGGTGCTACCACTCCGGGTCAGAGTGGACCTGGAAGTGATAGCAGTGAAAGGGTACTCTGCATTGTCCAAAGCTCCAGCATTACTGAAGCTTCACCATCAGATTGTTTAGTGTCATAAACAGGACACTCGTTGGGTGAGTCTTACTCCTCTGCAGAGATGCAGTCAGTGTATTCTGCAGCCTCAGCTAACTGGGCCAATGGTGACTTGAGTTACTCTCTGTACTAAAAGAGTTAAAACTCAGTTTTCTTAAGTATTAAAACATCGGAATCCAAGGAATTAACAAAATTACAACTTTAAGAAGAAGCTCTTTCTCGTTTCAGAAAACACAAGAAAATGGAGATAAAAGTATCTGTTGAATAAACTTATAAATACAGAATTAATATATATTTATATTAGGGTCAGTCAAAAGTTTTGCAATGATTTGATACATGCCAGTTTGTGGCGTGTATATCACGTAACCGAAGTAGTTCAAGCTGTGGAAAGGAACTTGCTGTGGTTAAGAATATTGTGATAGATGGTGCTCTGTCAAATTGCGCATTGCTTCACTCCGTGTGTAATTTGAAAGCCGCATAGATGAATGTGTCACATAGTCTAATTTAGGTGCTTCTGCTTTATAAGTTCAAACTGGGCCATAATATTGTGGAAGCAACCAAAAACATTTGTTGTGCAAAAAGTAAAGGCACAGTTGATCATACTACAGTAACCAGATGGTTGAAGCAATATCGCTCAGTTTGCAAGAACCTTGATGATCAGGTAAGGTCAGGTAGGTCTTAAGTCATTGATTTGGAGGCCATGCTCTAAATCATAGAGAGAAATCCGGCAAGTATCACTTTGAGAGTATCAGGGGAGCTCAGCATCTCACAGTCCAGTGTGTTATAACTTCTTTACAAGAAACTCTTTACAAAGGACTGTGGCTTAGCAAACTAAATCCAAATTCCCAATAGAACAACTCCAAAGTAATAAATCAATTTTGGCTAATTTAGAATAAAAGATATTATTCAATGTTTTTGCTAAAAGAATGACAAAATTCCTTTAAAGAAATAACTAAAGTCATAGGAAGGTCATTCAATAAATAAGGTGAAATATTGCCTAAGGAGTTGAAAGTAAGAAGTACAGTTTACAGTTGTACATTTTTCAACGAAATCAAGTGATGGGTCCTTTCATGTTCCAGAAGACTATCAGCAAGACCTTCTTTAGTTACTGCTGCACCTGGAACTTTTAGAAGAAAATCAGTGCATTTCCACTCATTGGACTGTCTTTTCGACTCACATGCTTCTCTGTATGCATCACACATTCTTCTGTAAATTTCATATAGTTTTCACTTCTCAGCCATTAAAAAATTGATGACAGACCTCTGTTTAAGACTGGTGCACTGTTTAACTTGATACCAGTTTGAATTGCCTCATAACAAATATTTTTGTGAGATTAAAATAATTTTAGCCATTAACTAATTCCAAACAATACAAAGTTTGCATTCATTGAAAAAATTCTGGAAAAAAATATCATTATGCTTTTTTAAAAAAAAAAATTCTCTTTTTTATTGAATGACTCTTGTACATCCGCAGAAAAAGGTAGAATTCCAAGTTTTTCAGGTTGTGTTAAACATAAAATGATGTTGTCGGACGGCTCAACGAATCAACTGAGTTTCATGTTATCTGGTTAAACCTTGATAATGTTTATGGGTCAGCGATGCATTCACAGATATAAAAAAAAGGAATGGAGTTCTGAATTCCAGAAGATATCAAGAAATTTTATATCAATGTATAAGATAAATTCTATATCAATGTTTAAGACGCTCAAAAATCAAATGTAATTTCGATGATGATTTAGTTCGGTTTCTTTATTCGTGGGTTATTTAATACCAAAACCATCATTGTAGAACATTGGTGATACAATTTAACACATAACTGGGAGGATAAGGGGGATCGCACCTTTCCCAAGGGTATTAGCCTGAAAATAAACATAATAGTACAACTGATTTTTGAACTAGCTTATTACGATGTCATAATCCAGTATGTTAACCATTACACCATGGAGATTCACCCATGTAGATATTACCCAACCCCTCCTCCATTAACCTTTATGGGCTATTCAATGCCAAAGCTATCCTTGTAGGATTGTATGGTACTATTCAACCCAAAGCTGGGGGTATAACAGGGTTCATGCCTTTTCTAAGAGTATCAGTCCAAAAGTGAATGTAATAGCATGACTGAAGTTTGAACTCGCTTACAATGTCACAGTTCAGCATGTTAGCCATTGCCCTATGTGGACTCACTGACAGGATATAGATTGTTTGGTCCTTTTATTTCTTTGTTTAATAGCATATCAACCTTTGTGGGTTATTTAATGCCAAAGCTATCCTTTTATAAGAGCAGCAGTGGTACTATCAAAGCCATAGCTGGGGAGGATAAAGTGGTTCATACCTTTCCTAAGGGTATGAGTTGAAAAGTCAATTTAATAGCATGATTGGAGTTTGAACTTGCTTACTACGATATCACAGTCCAGCTTGTTAGCCACTGCACCTCAGAGACTCCTCCTTTTATGAGTTGTATAATTTCTTACAGACAACAATATACTGAGTGAAAAAAAGAAAAGAAAAGAAATAATACTATAACTGGCAAAAATCATGGAGTCAGTACACTTATAGGATGTTCACTTAGTTTTTATCTATTTATTTATTTAGCAGTAAATAGACTAATAACAGATATGCACATGATTTTAGACATAGCTGACTGAGAACAACCAACACTTTTCACTACACGTCAATATGAAATGCCTTTTTGAATATGTTTTAGGATCCTTTCCATTGTTTCACTAGACAGTTGTTTTGTTGGAGCCATGTTTATTTTGCAGTTAGGTATGCTCAACTGCTTGTAAGAATCTGTATGATCTTTTAACTGTAGACCAATTTGCATATCTAGGCTTCTGCTTGTATTTGCTTTAGGAATTCAAAATTACAAGATCATTTCATAATCATTTTCTCAATAATTTGGTTATTCCATATTTTCACCTGCATGGCTTGGCTTGGGTTTGGTTAGGTTTTATGGAATGTTAACCATACTATGTTATCTAATGCCAAATCCTTTTTATACATATAAACAGTTCTATTTCAAACAATTCAGTTTAGCATAAGTACACAGTTTACTTCTATTTGACCCACAGATAGAAACCCTATCAGGTGCTACTACTCCGGGCCAGAGTGAACCAGGGAGCAATGGCAATAAAGGGGTACTCTGCATTCCCCAAAGCTCCAGCAATTACTAAAGCCTCACCATCAGATTGTTTAGTGTCATATCCAGGACACTCGTTGGGGAAGTCTTACCCTCTGCAGAGATGCAGTCAGTGTATTCTATAGGCCCAGTTGACTGGGTTGGCATAGCTTGGGAAAAAATTAATTTAAATAATTTAACCTACTTTGTTAAAGGGATATTTCATGAAGCCAGAATGTTCAGTTCTCAAAGAAAAAGTGTTTTGTGTCCTATGTTATTAGTTTATTTACTGCTAAACTAAAAAAAAGTGTCTTTTATGAATGATGTAACATTTATTTTAGAGTTGAAATCACACAGGAAACATCTTGTGATTTGTCTACCTCTTTAAATAGGAAAGCATAAGAATGCTACAGTTTCTTCTTAACAGAGGGAGTGGTTACAGAAACAAACTTTATGGTTATTGGAAACACAATCCTCACAATTGATGAAAGAAGTCTTTAAGTCTTAAGAGCCTACTCCCCACTTGAAATTTCACTATAGAAATGCATGGAACATATATTCACTATAGAAATGCATGGAACATTCTTTTACTATTGAAACCCATTTTTGCAATGGACACTGTTAAAAATAACTGACTGATTGATTTTAATGGCATGTCAACACATCTAGGGTTATCTAATGCTTAATGGTTAGAGAATTGCATTCATTGTATGTTTATATTCACATTTTTGAACAGTTGTTTTTTAAGAATATTTTGCATATGGTTACATATTAAGTATTTCTAATACAAATAATTGGCACACAACAGTATGGTTGGTTGGTTGGTTGGTTGGTTGTTTTTAAGGCAAATCAAGCCTTGTTGGTTATTTAATGCCAAGTTCATTTTTATACAAATAATTAGTTCTATTTCAAACAATTCACTTTAGTATGAGTAAACAGTTTGTCAAAAACATTTCTATTTCAAGCAATTCAGTTTATTCAAACAGGAGTAAATCGGTTTAGTGTAAGTTTAGATTTTGTTTACACACAGTTAAATGTCAAAACAATTTTATATTAAACAATTCAATTTAGCATAAGTACAGTTTCAATTTCAAACAATACAGTTTAGTAGAAGTACACAGTTTGTCAAAAATATTTCTATTTCACGCTATTCAGTTTAGTCAAACAGTTCTAATTCAAACAATTCAGTTTAGCATAAGTATGCAGTTTAGTTCTATTTAACCCATAAATAGGTCCCAATCAGGTGCTACCATTCTGGGCTAGAGTGGACCTGGGAGCAATGGCAATGAAAGAGTGCTCCACATTCCCCAAAGCCCCAGCATCACTGGAATCTCACTATCAGATTATTTAGAGTCATATCTAGGACACTCATTGGGGTAGGGGTCTTACCCCTCTGCAGAGAAGCAGTCAGTGTATTCTACAGTCCCAGCTGACTGGGCAATACACAGAGTTAATGTCAAAACAGTATTATTTCAGATAATTCAGTTTAGCATAAAAACGCAGTTTAAATGCAAAAAACAGTAAACTCCATAAACCACGGTTTAGTTCTATTTAACCCATAGATAGGACCCTTATTAGGTGTTACTACTCTAGGCCAGAGTGGACCTGGGAGTGATGACAATAATGGGGTACTCCGCATTCCCCAAAGCTCCAACATTACTGAAACCTCACTATCAGATTGTTTAGTGTGATATCAAGGACACTTGTTGGTGGGGGTCTTACTCCTTTGCAGACACGCAGTCAGTGTATTTTACAGCCCCAGCCAACTGGGCTAACAACAGTATGGTTTCAAGTATTCCTATCTAATACTTATAATTATATGGTTTTTAAGTAATTATTTCAATTTAATAACAGTCCTTTGTTTGCAAACAATTACATGGTTGTTCGTAACTAATAATAATCCTAAGTAAACAATTATAGCTTCAAGTAACGAGTCTTAATAAAAATAATTTGCAGTTATATGACATCAAGTATTCATATAAATTAAAAATAATCAGATCTATTTGACCCCTAGATTGGACTCTAATATTCTTGACCATTCTTGGACAGAGTGGACCTGTGAGTAATGGCAATGAAGGGGTGTGATCACACTCCCCAGATCTCCTGAATTGAAGCCTCATCATCAAGTGCAAGTTCAGTGTCATATTGTAACATACCCATAATAAACGGATATGTGAAATGTACATAGAATGTTCATAACTCATATATAGATAACAGGAATCCCGAAATACGAAAAACTTTACGACTTCTTAATTCAGGTACGAAACTCTTTATTACCTTTGAGTTAAAAGGTTTTTCAACATAAGGAGAGGGATACACAATCTTTCTATGCTGACTTTTCCATCTGCCCCCCCACCACGTGCTGCCCCCACTGCAAGGCCTCGGCAAGCTCCGAAAGTCAACTTTCTTCTTCGGAGGTAAAAACTCAACTCCCTGACTTTTCTCAAATCCCCCAAATCCTCAACACTTCTGGGCATGATGTCATTCACCTCCCTGGTCCCAATTTCTATCTGGGATATTTATTTTGACATCTGTGAATGACACATCCTACCTGCACTCATGTTGCACCTAACTAACCCATGCTAAGCGAAAGGTTCTCAGCCTAACTAAACTGAAAGGCAAGATATATAAAACGAAATCCCTTGGCCATTATATTACAATATCAAGGACACTATTTTTTTTTTTATTGATCCCCATTACAGGAAAGACATGATGAAACAAGCCCCTGTTCAAGAACAAACATGGCATTAATAAATGTGATCTGATTGCCATAGATAAATTATGTTGTGTTAATTTTTTCTTCATTCCTAAAATTGCTTGGCCATTGAAGGTATCTGGGATATCACTCATAAGTATTGAACAATGCAGTATTTAATTGAAATATGGTTAGGAGTGTCTATCTCATCAAAGTTGAAATAACCACCAACTTGTTAAGGAGTACAAGGTTTATAAAGCACAGAATGTAATTTATAGTGAAACAATGTTCAATGCATTTTTATTGTGAAATTTCAATTGTCCAATGCATTTCTATAGTAAAAGGATGCCCAATGCATTTCTATAGTAAAAGGATGTCCAATGCATTTTGATAGTAAAAGGATGTCCAATGTATTTCGATTGTAAAAGAATGTTCAATACATTTCCATAGTAAAAAAGAACCTTTCATCATTACTAGATAGAAATGGAATGTCAAAAATGCTGTAAATGAAGAAGATGGGTGATGCTATGGGTAACTAGCAGAGCCAGTGCCCTGTTTTCAGTGTGGGTGGTTAAAGAAATCTACAAGAAATAGAAATATGAAAACAGAAGAAATTTGCCATAATAAAGAGATCAAGTGTTATACAATGGCTGCTGGACAAACAAAATATAATGCAGTGAGCAAGTGGAAAAATATCAAAGAAAGCTGTACCATATATACTCGAGTATCATCCGATAATATCCAGCACTATTTACTGACTTTTGCAGCAGGAAATTGTAGGGGTTCCAGTTGGACTATGCCTAGCTTTGGCCAACTATTTCCAACAGTAATTCCCACATGGTAATATTTTGGTGGAGTTTGTTTAGAGACCAAGTTAATAGCCTTTTAAGCTTCCTTTATGTGAGTTGCAGTAAAATTTTGAATATGTAAGAATTAAATATTACAGGGTGGGGGGTCATCAGAATTTTAGAAATACCAAAGTGTGACATGGCCCAAAATCAGTTGGGAACCACTGATTTACATACACAAAGTTTGTATCTTGTATATTGTGTAACCTTCTAATATTTGGCTAAAATTTAGATCTCAGAAAGTTGCATTTTACATGGTATTATATGGCACCACATCAAACTATGACCAATGAGAATAATGCAATGAATAAATTTTTTAAAAGAAGGAAATATTCTAGAAGTTACCTTTCCAAGCTTAACGTAATGAATATTGTTGTTGGAAATAGAATTGGTAACCCAAGTTCAAATCCTGACTGAAGCTGTTTGTGTTTTACTTTGTACCAATACACTTGAGAAAAGCTTAAATCTTTCTTTCTCCCTCATCAACTATGGATAAATAGTAGGGCTGACTAAGTTCCTTAGCAATAGCAAGCCAACCAATCAAGGAGAAGGAAAACTAAATTCAAACCAGCTTTTCTCCACTAAAAAAGTTGATCTTGTGTTGCATTCTGCTCTTGGTGGAGAGTTTATGTAAATACATATGTCCACAATCCAGATAAAACCAAATTTCAGTCATTTGCATATTTCTCATTGAACAGTTATGGTTAAGTTCCAAAATTACAAATTGACCGTCGGCCATAACTCACAGATCTTGGTTGGGAGATGGAAAAAATAAAGAAATATGGTTCATTAGTGAGTTGTAGTAATTTGATGCCATAATTTTTGGATTTAACTTCTGAGTACAAAAATTAAACAAGTCATTGTGAATGTAAGTATTACACTTTTATTTATTTTTAAATAAAATTAATTCAAATTTCAATTGGGTATTTTTTTTAAGAATAAATCTTTTTATTATTTATCTTTCATGTTTGTTGTTTCTAACACATTTTGACAGTTATAATCTTTGGCCTTCCAAAGATACATACTATCTACCTCTCCAGGGATATTTTCTTTTCTTTTTCATCATTGCTTTCTTGTAAAATTTTCTTACATTCTTACCTTCCCTCAATCATTTTATAATCCTTTGCTAATAATATGTATTCATCCAACCTCTCTACCATGAGTAGAATTTTTAAGCAGAGTAAAGCTGGGTTGAATTTGGTTTTCCTTCTCTAAAACTGGTTACCAAAACCAAGGCTAAATAACCCAGCCTGTACATAAAACTGATGATGTTCATTTTCAAAAGCAACCACCAAGTTATATTGAAAATTTGGCTTGGCTGATTTTGAAATTTATTTGTTTAGTAAAAATAAAAATAAGTGAAGCAAATGTCTTCTTCGGATTGTGTACGTATCATATTTGCATATACTTTACAAGTAGATTTAAATAAAAATTTCAGTGGTGGGTATTTTGTACAAGTACTTTCTATCCAGTCATAATTGTTCATAATGGAGGGGTTGGGTAAATACATACTTTTCCAAATAAGTACAATTTCTCATTGAGAATTGCATAGATTGGAGTATCACAGTAGGTTTGGAATGTTATTTCACCTGGACTTCAGCCCAGTTGCCTGGGGCTGTAGAATACACCAACAACATCTCTGCAGAGGTATAAGATCCCCACCCAACAAGTGACCTGGATATGACACTAAACCATCTAAGCCCAATTGACTGGGGCTGTAGAATACACTGATTGCATCTCTGCAGATGGTGGAAGACTTCCCCAATGAGTGTCCTGGATATGACATTAAACCATCTGATGGTGAGGCTACAGTCAGTGGAGCTCGGGAGAATATGTAGTACCCCTTCATGGCTATTGCTCCCAGGTCCAATCTGACTTGTAGTGGTAGCACCTGATAAGGTTTTATCTATGGGTTAAATAGAACTTTAACATTGAAACCGTGAGCAAACAGATAACTCATGCTAAACTGATTTGTTAGAAATAGAACTGTTTGATCATTTAACTGTGTGTAAACAAATGACTGATGTTTTATTGAATTGTTAGTGGTCCCTAGCAATACTTGGAACCATTTAACTGTGTGCAAACAAATGATGAATAGTAAATAGAAATATTTGTTAAATAGAAAACATTTCTCAGAAAGAATGAACTCAGGTTCGTTTTAGAATGTATCTACCAAATGAGTTTACAAATCATTTGATATATGTAAAAACAGGATTTGACATTAAATAATCAACAATGGTTGATAAGTCATAAAACCCAATGAAACTTCAAACCTCATCTGGACTTGTTTAGTATTTTACTTATTAGTGTTATCATCAGTGAATCTATTAATCTATCTCAGTCTTTCTATATCTATCCTGTCTAACTGAGATAACATTGACCGCCTAGCATCAAGATTAGTATTTAAGAAACAGCTGCCCTACCAATATATTTCCGACTGAAATCAGATGCCAAGGTTTTCTTACCTCAGTGTATCTGACTAAGCTCAGTTTTTCACTAATAGAATGGGGTAAAAGCCACATCTTTATGGATCTGACATTCTAATACTGTGATTTAGAACCAAGAACTCTGGTGTACACTGGGTTAGAAGTAATGTTGCTTCAATCCTGAAACTGTACCTAAACCTAGCCTTTGATTGAGACACTACTGCGTATTATAGATGAAAACTATATACCATAATTATTTGTGTATAAGACGAACCATTTTTCTAGATTTTTCAGCCCAAAATTTAGGGCTGTGCGTAATACATGAAAATATATAATTAACTTTTTTCTGGCCACATTCTGGCAAATTAATGTGTTGAGAAATGCTGTGATAGTTAATTCAAGAATGACTTTTTGTAAGAGACTACAGAGAACTGTAAAGAATTCGCAAGAGTAAAATGATTGTTTTTTGGCAGTTTAGCCTAGTGAGTAGAGTGTTTGCCAATGGTCCGGGAGACCTGGGTTCAATCCCAGGTCGCGTCATACCAAAGACTTAAAAAATGGTACTTCATACCGCCTTGCTTAACACTCAGCAATATAAGGTGTGTACTGAGGGTAAAGTGGAGAAATCCAGGGAAAGGAATAGCACCCTCCCCTACACCTCAGTGTAGTCGCTATTGAAAAGGGAACCTTCAGGTCACCCTCGACTGAGGTTGCCAACTTTATTTTACTTACTTAGTAGTTTGGTAAGGTACAAAGAGTAGGATCAGAAACTCAACTTTATCTTCTCATGATGGAGGCAGGAAAAACTGGTGTGTGTATGTGACAGCATTCACCTGATGTTGGTTAAGCTGGCTCCACATGATGTGGAAAGTTTCTCAGAGATTGGTGTCTGAAGATGGTCCCCAGCCACATTCATGTAACAGGTTTAAATACATTTATTCTTTTCCTTGATCAAATGCCATACCAAGGTTAAAGAGTACAGTCTGACCTACTATTTACTCATAGCCAGGGGCAAAACAATTGGATTCATATCTTTTTTAAGAATATTAATGCTATGTAAAATGCAAACAGCTTTGACAAGGATTTTGAACTTTGGGTCGTCGTGTCTCTTTCTTTTAACAGTAACTATTACTTCTGGAATTGGTTTGTGACTGACTTGAAGGGCCAAAATCATTGTCTTATATTGAGATTCCAGAGAAAGAAAACTAAAGAAAATCTGAGGAAGAGGTGACCATTATTTATAACCATGAAGCTTCAATTCCAAAGAAATTTAGCATGTCCTTTTAGAAATATTATCTTGAGATTTAATAAACCCTGGTGGTGTAATGCATGGTTTGTTAATGTACATTTTCCTGCAAGAAGGATGTCTGTTGAAGAGCAATTCAAAGAATTGCTCCGTTCTATTGTAAATCTTTCAGGGGTGTCACTTTAGGTACCAGGAAATCAACACGGCCTTTACTTGTTTTAGGTGAGGCTTCATGTATTACATCGGGAGAAGGTCCCCGGAAACTTAGCTGTTAACTTTTAGAGATCACCCTGCATGGAATCCAAATTCTAACCTCACTGATTTTTGGTTGTCTTAAGTGTTTTTATAACCCACTGACCACTCAGAAATTTTATGGCATCTCCTAAAAAGTGAGGAAAGCTCCTTTGAAATCTCTATGACCTGGGTCATCAAAAAGGAGACATAGATATGTTCTTACTGGTTTCCTTTCTTTATAATCTCTCTTGATAATCTTTTGGAAAATGTGTCAGTGATAAAGCTATTCTTCCATAGAACTTTGAGTAAAACTTAAGAACAACTTTGCTGAAAGAATTACAGAGCTATCCAGTCCAGACACACACATTGTTTTACCTTGTGTTTAAATGTATTAGTACTGAAATCACTATGTATATCTATCCATCTATCTATTATCATATTTACCCCCCCCCGCTCGGGCAGGATATGACACAAGGTCAATTTTTTAAGCGGAGTTTAACAGGTTTGAATTCAGAGTTTTCCTTCTCCAAGACTAGTTGCCTCACCAAGGCTGAAGAACCAAGTCTACCCTACTATCTACCCATATGGAGGGAGAGAATAATTGGATTCATACCTTTTCCAAGGGTATTAGTGCTATGTGAAATGCAATCAGTTTCGTCCAGGATTTGAACTCGTGTCGCCGTGTCCATTTCCTACGACGATAACCATTACACCACGGGCACCTCCACATCCATCTATCTATTATAGTCAGATGATGTCTATGAAATTGTTTGGTATTTATATATCAACGTTATAAATCACTGGATATATCTATCTCAAACTGCTTGTGGAGGGTCCCTGTGGTGTAGTGGTTAATGTGCTGGAGTGTGACATTGTCGTAAGTGAGTTCGAACTCCGCTCATACTAATGCATTTACTTTCAGACAAATACCCTTGGCAAAGGCATGAAACCCCTTATCTCTTCAGCTATGGGTTAAGTAGCACTATAACAGTCTTTCTATAAGAATAGACTTGGCATTAAAGAACTCACGAAGGTTGATATGCTATAAAATACCAACAAACAAACCAGATTGTAAATTGAATTACCATGACCAGAAAATCCGGCAAACACTTAAGCACGGCATACGGAAACACTGGACAGCTGTTTCGACCTTCTTTGGTCGCATCAGTAGTGTATACCGTGATCTCCACCACTGGAAATCGAACCAGCGACCACAGATTGCAGAGCCAAAACTAAACGACTGAGCAATCAGTCCATATTGCACACAAGTGACGCCAATTTAACTAGTCATGCGCAGCCAATTAACCTGAATGTGTCTTGTAAGTTACATCCGTACACTTTACAGAGGACACGGTCACCTCCTGGGCCACGTCTTCGCAAGAGGATTGGAAATACGCATCCGCAAGGATATAGATGTAAATTTTCATTTTTTTCTTTACCTACATACGATTTGCTTTCAAATTATATATATATACAACAAAAAGATTAGGCATTAAATAACCTACAAGAATTGATATGCCATGAAGCAATAACTTCTCTTGCTTGCTAGTGGGGTATGTTTTGATAATACATATTTTATAGTATTGATATGTTTTGATAATACATATTTTATAGTATTGATATATTTTGATAATATATATTTTATAGTATTGATATGTTTTGATAATATACATTTTATAGTATTGATATGTTTTGATAATATATATTTTATAGTATTGATATGTTTTGATAATATATATTTTATAGTATTGATATGTTTTGATAATATATATTTTATAGTATTGATATGTTTTGATAATATATATTTTATAGTATTGATATGTTTTGATAATATATATTTTATAGTATTGATATGTTTTGATAATATATATTTTATAGTATTAATATGTTTTGATAATATATATTTTATAGTATTAATATGTTTTGATAATATATATATATCAATCTATATTATCAAAATATATCAAGATATTTTGAAAATCATATTCACAAATTTTTTTTAACAACTCTTTTCTACGGTTGTGTTTGCATAAATTATCGAATTATACATAAAACGGCTGGAGAAGAAGATAGACGGCAATTACACAAGAATGCTGCGAGCAATATTGAACAAGTCCTGGCGGCAACACCCAACAAGGCACCAACTATACGGCCACCTGCCTCCCATCACGATAACTATACGAACCAGACATGCAGGACACTGCTGGAGAAGCAGGGACGAGCTCATAAGTGATGTACTACTATGGGCCCCCAAAAGATAAGATTGCGTATTATACATAAAAGCTATGTACCATAGTTATTTGTGTATAAGACGCACCATTTTTCCAGATTTTTCAGTTCAAAAGTTAAGGCTGCGTATTATACATGAAAATATATAATTACTTTTTTTCTGTCCACATGACACACTATATTCGGGACCGGATGAACGAAAATAAGTCACATAGCAGCAATAATGATCCTCTACAAAAACACAAAAGTAAAGGTACGTTCACCAGATGGAGACACGGAATACTTCGACATTGTTGCAGGAGTACTACAAGGAGACACGCTAGCCCCATACCTCTTTATCATCTGTCTAGACTACCACTGTCTAGACTACCACTTCGATCGACAAAATCAGAGAAAATGGCTTCGAGCTGACTAAGAAAAGAAGCAAAAGGTACCCCGCAAAAACAATCACAGACGCCGACTACGCTGATGACTTAGCGTTACTGGCGAATACGCCTAATCAAGCAGAGACACTACTGCATAGCTTGGAACGAGCTGCAGCAGGCATTGGCCTCCATGTCAATTATCACAAAACTGAATATATGTGTTACAACCAAACGGGCAACATTACCACTCTAGACGGAGCCTCTCTGAGGCTAGTGGACAAATTCACCTACCTAGGAAGTAGCGTCTCATCAACAGAAAACGACATCGACACACGGCTGACGAAAGCATGGACGGCTATAGATAGGCTCTCAATAATATGGAAATCAGACCTGACCGATGAAATGAAGCGCAGTTTCTTCTAGGCAGCAGTTGTATCGATACTGCTATATGGATGCACTACATGGACGCTAACCAAACGGCTGGAGAAGAAACTTGACGGCAACTACACAAGAATGTTGAGAGCAATACTGAACAAGTCCAGGCGACAACACCCCACGAGACGCCAACTGTACGGCCACCTACCTCCCATCACGAAAACTATACAGGTCAGACGAGCCAGACACGCCGGACACTGCTGGAGAAGCAAAGACGAGCTCGTTAGTGACGTACTACTATGGACCCCCACATATGGCCAAGCAAAAGCAGGACGACCAGCCCGAACTTACATACAGCAGCTATGTGAGGACACAGGATGTAACCCAGAAGACCTGCCGGAGGTGATGAACGATAGGGAAAAGTGGCGAGAGATGGTCAAGGATATCCGTGCTGGCGGCACGTCTTGATGATGATGATGATAATTCAAATGAATGTATTTTATGCTGTTACAGAGAAATATTCCCGGGAACGTATTTTTGTTTCATCTGATTTGAGCCAATTTTTTCTGAAAACTTGTATTTTTGCATGAACCTGTTCGTCCTAAATACTACGTTAATTTTGTATTTTGAAATATAAAGAAAACTATATAAATTCTCATTTTTTACAGAACTATTAAGCTTATATATATTGAGACTGACTGGAAAGTCCCGTGGAAGGACTTGTCTCCATATGAATGTGCAATGGGATGGTTTTGCATTTCGACTAACCGTTGTTATATTCAACTGTGGATCGTTGACTAATTTGTCTTAATCACTTTGTGCTTTTTTCATCTTAGGAATGGACATTATACAGTTGTGATGCTTGCTGCTATTGTTTTGGTCAGTGTTGCTTGGTGAACTGAAGGTGGCAAAAACTAACAGCTTATGGGCTCAGACCAACGTTTGTGAACTCTACGATATTGCAGATTTGAAGTTCTTCAATATTTTATTAAATTATGGCATTTCATGACCACAGAATTGAAGGGGAGAAGCTTAATGGTTTAAACTATAGGGACTGGAAATTTGCCGTGTATATTATGCTGAAAGGGCGCGGTTTATGGAAATTGATAAAATGGGGCTGCTATCTACCTTGTTGACGAAGATCTTAAGAGATGTGACTTGGGTGATAAGGAAAGGGATCTTGTTTATTCTCTTATCGTGCAATTTTTTGACAAGGGAGAATACATCCATGTTCGACAAACTGAATCTACTAAAGATGTGTGGGATGCTCTCAGTCAACAGTATAACAAGGCTTCATTATATCAAGAGAGAGTTTTGCGTCAGAAGTATGATAGTGTTTGTTACCAATTGGGAAGTTTAAACACATAAACTGCATGAAAACCTTGCATGATCAGTTGAACGAGATGGGAGATACAATTACTGATAAGCAGCTTGTATGCGATTTACTTGCAAGCCTTCCTCTTGAAAAATATGAGCCGTTGATTACTTCACTGGATGTGCATAGTAAAGACACTCTACTTTTACAGACCTCAGATCGTAAAGCTTTTAAGGATTCCACGAGGAAAGACAGTAAAACAAACCTTTCAAAATTAAATGTAACTTCAAATATTGGGCACCTGGAAAGCGAGTAGATGGGTTATGTTATATATGTGGCTCTCTATACCATTTTAAACACGATTGTGTCCACAGTGCAATGATAATGCATATTCGCGTCGAGGCAAAAATGATTCACATAGTAAGTAGAACTATCATTGACAAAGAGGTGGCTATCGAAATAACGATTGGTACCGTCAGAGAAATTCAACTGGTCATATTACCAGTTTTACCTCTTTTATTGATTGCCCAGTCGGCTAGGGCAGTAGAATACACCGACTACGTCTCTGCAGAGGAGTAAAACCCTCCCCCAACGAGTGTCCTGATATGACACTAAACAATCTGATGGTGAGGTTCCAGTAATGCTGGAGCTTTTAGGAATGCGGAGTACCCCTTTATTGCCATCGCTCCCAGGTCCACTCTGGTTCGGAGTGGTAGCATATGATAAGGGTCCTATCTATGGGTTGAATAGAACTAAACCGTGGTTTCTTGACTTTAGTGTTTTTGCATTTAAACTGCATATTTATGCAAAAATGAATTGTTTAAAATAGAACTGTTTTGAGATTTATCTGTGTGTAAACAAAATCTATACTTGTACTAAACTAAATTGGCTGAATTAGAACTGTTTGAATAAACTGAATACCTTGAAATAGAAATGTTTTTGACAATTAAACTGTGTACTCATACTAAACTGAATTATTTAAAATAGAACTATTTGCATAAAAATGGATTTGGCGTTAAATAACAGATAAAGGTTAATATGCCATAAAAACTCAACCAACCAACCAACCAGCTAATCTCTTATTGACACAAAATGATGTAAGAACTTAGAAAGGAAGTACAACGATGACAGTGTTTGCATAATAAACTCTGGTGCATCTGATCACACGACTTCCAACAAACTTAATTTGTCTTCTTATAAAAGGTTTGATTGTCCTTGCAAAGTGATTCTTGATGACACAAGTGAAACCGTATGCTAAAAGCGAGAGGAAGTTACATTGTTATTTTGGCCTTGGTGATGATAATGATAGGGTTTCAAACTATGCTTGTTTGTTCCAAAATTGGGCTAAAGTTTACTTTCAGTCAGAAAGGTAGATGAGTTCAGCAGATATGTTGTGTTCTATAAAGGGAGAGTTTTTATTCGTTACAAGCGAAGACTTCATAGTGCTGGTTATTCCTGTAACTCTTTATATCATATGCACGTCATTCCTGGACATGACCTGAATACTGCTCTTGACAGAGATTCTAACTAAATATGTCATAAGCTATTTGGACACATTGGTATGAAACGTTTAGAAAGTATGTTGTCCAAAGATAAAGTATATGGTATAAGTTCTTCTCCCAATAAATTCTTTTGTGCAGGATGCATCAAGGGAAAATTGCACAAAATACCCTTCAGAAACAAGGAATCTCGTGCATTTGATAAGCTTAAACAAGTGCACGGTGAGGTTTGGGATATGAATGAATATTTAGTTGATGGCAATCGTTACTTTATCACATTTACCGATGACAAATCCCGATTTGTATGCACAATTTTCATAAAACATAAAAGTAAAGCATTTGATTAATTTAATGAATACGTAAATTTGGTGGAAAATGTGACAGGAAAATATGTCAAGATTCAGTGATCAAACAACGGGGAAAATATAACTCACAGAAGTTCATTGTTTTTGTAAATCACATAGTATCTGCATTCAGTGCTCAATTCCTCAGACACCAGAGCAAAATGGTCTTGTGGAACGTCTGGAATCGCACATTTTATGAATCTGCCCTGGCTACGCTCAAAAGTACCAATTTGCCCAAATCATTGTTGGGTGAAGCCATTGTTACAGCAACTCATACCTACTATAGTTCTCCAGCATCTGCAGCAGGGAACATCAATCCATATGAACATTGGTAAGGAAGGAAACTGGAGGTGTCATATTTCTGTACATTTGGCAGTTTGTTATGTTTTCATATTCTCAGAGAGTTGTGCCAAAAGCTTGAAGAAAAAGCTAGCAAAGTAGAGTTGGATACCCACTTGGTATAAAAGATTGGAAGTTCTTTTATCAAATTTCAAAGCGAATGCGAGTGAGTCATGATGCTGTATTCCTAGAGGATCAGTTCATGGAAACTGATGATCGGCACGAGGGCGGACGTGGTCAGACTAGTTGTGTGGGTTGTGATTGTGTTGGCTACGGAGAGGATTCAAATGTGGAAGAAGAATCTAAGATAGGTGAACTTGCACCGAAGACTGAATCTATAATTGAGGTTTATTCTGTTGCTGTTATTATTTCTGTCGCTGTTAACCATATCAATCTACCCGGACAACCAACATATAAAGAAATATTTTTGCAGATACTTCCTATACCCGTCACAAAGCGTCAAGTAAAGTCAGTTGGAAAGGTTGCATACTGCTTGTGTGCAGCTAGTCTACTTGCAGGTATAAAATAGCTAAGAACAATTGAAGAGACTTGGTCTGGCAGAGATGTAAATAAATAGTTTAGTTTGATTTGGTTTTATGGCATTTCAACCATTGTAGGTTATTTAATGTCAAACCTTCTTTATGCGTATATATTGAATACATATGGTTTGGTTTGGTGTTATGGCATATCAATCATTGTGGGTAATTTAATGCCAATTCCTGTTTAAACGTATATTTAAATATATAAGATTTGATTTGTTTGGGTTTATGGCATATCAACTATTGTAGGTTATTTAATGTCAAATTCTGTTTATACATATATATCATATATGATTTGTAAACACATTTTATTGATAACATCTTTAAACGTGACTTAACTAATTTTTTACACGCAGTTAAATTATTTCAAGTATTGCTATATATAGTCACAATTTAACATCAGTCATTCAATTGTACACAGTTGAATGATCTGTTCTATTTCTACCAATTCAATTTAACATAAGTCATTTGTTTGCACAGTTTAAATGTCAAACAGTTTTTTGACCCATAGATAGGACCCTATTAGGTTCTATGACTCCGGGCCAGTGTGGATCTGGGAGCGATGGCATTGAAAGGGTACTCCACATTCCCCATCCCTCCAGTATTATTAGAGCCTCACCATCAGATTGTTTAGTGTCATATCAGGACCCTCTTTGGAGGCAGGGTCTTACCCCTCTGCAGAGATGCAGTCGATATATTTTACAGCCCGAGCCAACTGACGCTCGCAAATGAATGGCGAGTGTCAGTCGTTAGAAAACATGAAGACGTCGATTAAACCTGCAAATGTAATAAATATTGCATGCTATAAATGGGTTTTAAAAATAAAGCGAAATTCTGATAACCCTATGGGCTGTTTCAAGGCACGTTTTGTGGCCTAGAGATTGATTTCGAAAAAGTATTCTCTCCAGTCATGCAAAACAATACAATTCGAGTTTTACTTTCGCAAGATGCAATTCTGGATCTTCATCGTCACCAAATGTTACAACCACCTTTTTGTATGGTGATCTCGACAAAAAACATTTAAATGACGTAACCGTCCAAAATCTGTTTGCTGGTTTCGCTAAAGCATTTAGGGTTTGAAGCAAGCAGCACGTTTACGGAATATTGTTTTTGATTCATTTTTGAAGCAACTGGGATTTAAACAGTTTTATACTGATATTTGTATTTAGATTCGCTTGAATGGTCACGGTGGATTTGTTATTAGTACGCTTTATATGGATGATCTGCTTCTTCTTTCGAACAATATTGATTTATTAGTGAAACAAAGAACTTGATGGGTTCAAGATTTCCTTTGATAGATCAAGGCAAAGAACACTTCATTCTGGGAATGACTATCAAACGTGACTAACAGAAACATTGTCTATGGATCGATGCAATCCTGTCAGTACAACTCGACGTGAGTCACGTGTTTCGCTGTTTGAATGCTGACGAATATCCTTTCAATAGGGAAATTAACCAAGCAGTCATTAAATGCCTTACATATGCTTTGACTACATGACCAAATTTGGCATCTGCTGTTGATATACTGAATCGGTTCATGCCAAACCCTGGTGTTGAGCATTGGCAAGGCGTCAAACCGATTTTGCGACATTTGACTTTAATTATAGTCTCTTCTTTGATGGGTCTTGTAATGAAATTGTACTGAGTGGTTATGCTGGTGCAGATCATGCTTGTGATTTAAATACTTGAAAGTCCACATTTAGTTATATTTTTTTATTTTATTCACCAGGTTGAGTCAGTTGGTGCAGCAAGCAACAGGCAATATTGGCAAAGCCGTCTACTGAAGCAGAGTTCATAGCTCTGAGTGGAACAACTGATGAATTCAGGTGGCTTCATCGTTTACTTAGTGAAATTGGTTTCAAACAGAAATCGCCTTCAGTTCTATTTGAGGACAACCGTGAGGCAACTGATTTATCAGAGAAACCAAAGTCTCATTATCGAACAAAGTACATCGACGTTCATTTTCATACTTGCCGAGAGCAAGTTCAGAATGTTGGCATTTTGGGTTTTTGTCCGATCGGATGGTGGCAGACATTACGACGAAAGCATTGCTAAGAGCAGTCTTTGAACACGTATAATTAATGATGGCATTATGCACGAGGGATTTTATACCATTTTCATTGCGATGAAATGTTGAAAAACAAGTCTTCCTTGCTATGTGAAATGGGGTGATTTTGTGAGAATGTTATAAACACTAAATTTTTGTTCATATTTTATAACTTAACTACGAGTACGTGTAAATCTTAATTCATGTTATTCTATTCACAACTTATGGATATGAAAATGTGTAAATTTACCCGTATTTTAAAGAGAAACTTGATTAATTTCTATATTTTATAATACAAAGCACAAAAGCAAAGTTTGAACGGAATATATAATTAAGGAATCATGCAATACTATCCAGGAACAAACTTTTGGTTACATAGTACTTTGATCTTTTGAGTAGATTTTTGTAGCATGATCTTTTCATTATCAGAATTGTACAGAAGTACGGTATACACTCGTAAACACGAAATATATCAAAATACTTCTTAATTCTATTTGTTGGTTGTATCAACCCTTTCTGAGTCATTTAACGACGAATGAAATTTCAAACAATTCACTTTAATATAATTTTTGTTTACAAACAGTTAAATATCATAATAGTTCTATTTCAAACAATTCAGTTTAGCATAAGTACAGTTTAGTTCTATCTAAAAAGCAGTTCTATTTCAAACAGTTCAGTTTAGAATAAGTACGCAGTTTCAATGTAAAAACAGTTCTATTTAAAAAAAAAAAAAAAAGTCAGTTAACCGTTTAGTTCTATTTGACTCATAGCTAGAACTATCAGGGGCAACTACTCCATGCCAGAGTGGACATGAGAGCGATGGCAATGAAGGGGTACTCCGCATTCCCCAAAGCTCCAACATTAATAGAACCTCACCATCAGATTGTTTAGTGCCATATTCTGGACACTCCAGAGATGCAGTCGGTGTATTCTATAGCTCCACCCGACGGGGCAATTTAATTTTGTTCACTCTGGCGCAAAGCCATATGTTGCTTAGTGAGCTGAAGGTGCCAAGAATTAACAAAATTGGGTTACATTTTGCTGTAACAAATTCTTCGCTTAGTCGGCTGGGGCAGTAGAATACACCGACTGCACCTCTACAGAGGAGTAAGACCCCCCCCCCTCAAAGAGTGTCCTAGATGTGACACTGAACAATCTGATGGTGAGGTTCCAGTAATGCTGGAGATTTGGGAAATGTGGAGTATCCCTTTATTGCCATCACTCTCAGGTCCACTCTGACCCGGCGTGGTAGCACCTGATAGGGTCCCATCTATATGTCAAATGGAATTAATCTGCCTACTTATGCAAAATTGAATTTTTTGAAATAGATCTTTTTTTGACATTGAAATTGTACTTATGGTAAACTGAATTGTTTGAAATAGAACTGTTTTGACAAACTGTGTGGAGTAAAACTATACTTATACTAAATTGAATTGTTTGAATAAACTGAATAGCTTGAAATAAAAATGTTTTTGATAATCAAACTGTGTACTCATTACTAAACCGAATTGTTTGAAAAAGAACTGATTATTTGTATATAAATGGATTTGGAATTAAATAACCTACAAAGATTGATATGCCATAAACCCAACTCACCAACAAATTTTAAAACGTTAGTGTGTACTATACGTAAGAATTTTTTTCCAGAATTTTATAGTCCAAAGTTGGGAGCGTATGTTATACACAAATAATTATGGTAAATCTGCTCATATTAATAAACTTTTATAATATATATATATTATAACTGGAATCACTGTGTATATATGTCTATCTATTGAGGAGGCGGACTTAGTATAACGGTTATCGTCGTGGGAAAGGGAATAGGTGAACCGAATTCAAATCCTAAACGAAGCTGGTTTTCACTTTACGCTAATGTTCTTAGAAAAAAGTAAGAAGCCTTCCCTTCTCCTCCTCATTCCAGCAAGGAATAAATAATAGGGCAAACTGGGTTCATTAGTCTTGGTAAAGCAACCAGTCTAGGTTTGGTTTGGTTTCTTTGTTTAATGGTATATCAAGCTCCGTGGGTTATTTAATGCCAAAGTAATCCTTGTAGAAGGACAATGGTGGTAATATAGCGAGGTAATTTGTTAGTAACGTGTTCTTAGCATGTAATGTAGTTTTCTTTGTTCAAGGCGGCAGCTTAGAATGAATTAGTGTGTTATTCTAAACCTTATTAATTTCCCTAGGCGAGAATATTTGTCGTAAAGCCAGGTGTGACCTCAAATAGGACAGGTCAGAGTACCGTGTTTGATGTCGTTTCTGACGAAGATGTCAGTCGAATATATTTTGGTTTGGTGAACAACAGCCCTGAATAAAATAGTGAAAAATCCAAGACATAGGAAATATGGACTTTCTCCACAATTTTAAACTGTTGAAAATTGAGTTATTTTGGCGCTTGGGCATAAATGTATAAATTCAGCTCGGTTTAGGAAATACGAAGAGACGGCAGTGGAGTAACCAAGAAAAAAGTAGACAAAATATTTTGGAAATACAAAGAAACAGCAGAGGAGAAGTCGAGTAAAATTCAAACAAAAGAAACTGGTCGTCTGATTTACACACACAGTCGTACTTCCGCATAGGAAAAAGGAGCCAAATATTTACTTAGACGTCTGATTGAATTTTGATAAACACAAAGATTGAGATTGCCAGTCGCCGCCTTCTAATACTTTTGTGTTCATAGATGTCGATTATATTAGATAATTTATTTTATTCCCTTTTCTTAAACCATCTACATTTAACCGAAAACTGGCATTGTTATTTACTTCCGGAAGAGGTAAACTTATTCCTATCACCCCAATCGTCAACTAGAAATTTCATGACTTACTGACTCAAGGAGAAGGGCAACCTTTTTCGCCGGTAAGAATCACAACCCTTGAAGGATCAGGCTAGATGATCGATGACTAACCCTGGAACTGACCCCTAAACCAGTTTAAAACTGTATAACTTTCTCATCCAATCACTGTGCGAGGATTGAGATTGTCGGAACAAGCGGGGTTCGAACTGATTGGCTGCATGTTGACAAAAGATAAAACGAAGCGAAAGGAGCCCTGTAGACGTATACGGAAGAGAGGGGGTTATAGTACTATTTAATCCATAGCTGGAGAGGAGTTCATACCTTTCCTAAAGGTATTAGTCAAAAATGAACGTAATAGCGTGACTGGAGTTCGAACTCGTTTACTACAATGTCACAGTGTCAGGCCAATAGTGAACATAATAGCGCGACTGGAGTTTGAACTCACTTACCATGATGTAGAAGTCCAGCACGTTAACCACTACACCCTTCTGAAATTATACAAGTTACTGTACCATTTTATCTGGCAAGAAATCCACATTGTTGTAGAAGTCACTGCCCTAACGTGCCGAATAAACAACAAGAATAACAACACTTATCGGCTCAGCGGCCCCAGCAAGCGTCCAGCTGACAGACAAAAATAAAGAATTTTCAGAATTGTGAGTCATGTGATTCATTATTTGTCTGATACAAAATCACTTGCCCACTGACATTCAAGGGGTCATGGGGGTGCAAATAGATAATCTATCAAAAGAAAGCCAAGAACTAAACTTGCCCAGTCGACTGGGGCTGTAGAATATACCGACTGCATCTCTCCCCTCCCCCAACGAGTGTCTTGGTTATGACACTAAACAATCTGATGGTGAGGTTCCAGTGATGCTGGAGATTTGGGGTACCCCTTCACTGCCATCGCTCTCAAGTCTACTCTGACCCGGAGTGGTAGCACCTGATAGGGTCCTATCTATGGGTCAAATAAAACTAAACTGCGTACTTATGCTAAACTGAATTACTCGAAATAGATCTTTTTTGACATTGAAACTGTACTTATGGTAAACTGAATTGTTTAATATAGAACTGTTTTGGCATTGAACTGTGTGTAGACAAAAACTATACTTATACTAAACTGAACTGTTTGAATAAACTGAGTAGCTTGAAATAGAAATGTTTTTGACATATAATTAAACTGTGTACTTATGCTAAACCAAATTGTTTGAAATAGAACTGATTATTTGTACAAAAATGGATTTGGCATTAAATAACCTATAAAAGTTTATATGCCATAAAATGCAAACAACCAACCAGGAACCAGAAGAGAGACAAGTTGACTGGCAGGCTAAATCAAATAGAATATGCTTTATCGGAACTCGAGCATGGAAACATCAAATTGGTTGCGCAAGAGGATCAAGCGTACCAACCACAGTAGTAGGAATAGTGGCGCTTTTTTTTCCAGAGAAGCCTGATGAAAGAAGATGGATTCTTTTAATTCGGGCTTTGTGAGGTCCAGTTGGTTGGTTGTTTGGGTTTTATGGCATATCAACCTTTGTAGGTTATTTAACACCAAATCCATTTTTATGAAAATAGTTCTTTTTCAAACAATTCAGTTTAGGATAAGTACGCAGTTTAAATGTAAGTACAGTTTAATTGTGAAAAACACTTCTATTTCAAGCTATTCAATTTAGTCAAGCAGTTCTTATTCAGCTAATTCAGTTTAGTATAAGTACAGATTTTCTTTACACGCCGTTAAATGTCAAAACAGTTCTATATTAAATAAATCAGTTTAGTCTAAGTAGAATTTCAATGTCAAAAACAGTTTCATTTCAAACAATTCAGTTTAGCATAAGCACACAGTTTAAATGTAAGTACGGTTTAATTGTCAAAAGCATTTCTATTTCAAGCTATTCAGTTTAGTCAAACAATTCAGTTTAGCATAAGTATGCCGTTAGTTCTATTTAACCCATAGATAGGGCCCTATCAGGTGCTACCACGCCGGGCCAGAGTGGACCTGGGAGCAATAGCAATGAAGGGGTACTCCGCATTCCCCTAAGTCCTAACATTACTGGAACCTCACCATCAGATTGTTTATTGTCATATCTAGGACACTCATTTGGGTGGGTCTTACACCTCTGCAGAGGTGTAGTCAGTGTATACTACAGCCCCAGCCGACTGGGCAATTTGTGAGGCCTCGGACAGGAAGTCATCGCATGGACTCAGAGAGAAAGAACCACCGATAGATCCAAGAAGAGTTGTTTTTTGTTTTTTTGTTTAATGACATATCAACCTTCGTTGTTTATTTACTGCCAAAGCCATCCTTATAGAAGAACATTAGTGATACTCTTTAACCCATAGCTTTTCAAAAGGGAATTAGTCCAAAAGTGGATGCAATAGTACGACTAAAGTTTGAACTCGCTTACTACGATGTCGCAGTCCAGCACATTAGCCACTACACCATGGAAACTCCCTGGTTTCTTCTAGAATAAAGAGAAATCGGCGAATCTATCCTGAGCATTTGTCTGTTATCCGTTTCCATGTATTTCTATTAACTGAATGAATAGAATAAACAACAGAACGTCCTATATTTGAAGTGAGTTGTATTTTAGTATTTTCCCACGAGACGATCAGGTCATCACCATCAATGACTATAGCTACAACAGCCATAAAGATATTTCTAATACCCGTTTGTTTCCTAATATGTTTTGCAGTTTGTAATATCTTAGTTGACATGAAAAAATATTTGAAAAGAAAACCATAATATTTTGTTGATTTTTCCCCCGTGTTATATTGTAAAGTGACATGGGAATAGATGATAAATTATTTCTTATTTGAAACTCAGCCTCACTAACCCTCAATTTAGCATATGTGTGGAGAGTTTTTTTAAATGTGTTTATACTAGGGTGAGTCAAAAACTATGCAATATTTTGGTACGTGCTAGTTTTGGCGTATATATCACGTGACTGAAACAGTTCAAGCTGTTGGAAAGTACCTGCTGTGGTCGATAGTATCATGGTAGTTGGTGCACTGGCATGTTGCGCATTGCTTCACTTCATGTGGGATTTGAAAGCAGCACTGTATTTGTCATACGCCCCACCTTCGTTATATTTTTAGGTATAACCTTGTATCTCTCAAGAAAAAGAGATCATCATCCGTGTGGACATTCTCAAACATATCTCTCATATTTATCTGTTTTAAAATACTGCTCTCTTGTGATAGCTAGAGCTCCACATTACACAAACATGTTTAATGGTGTAAGGTGTCTGGTATATCAAACGTTGTGGTGGCTGTTCCTGCTTGAGTATAAAAGAATGAGTGAGACTTGTGTGGCTAATCCGCAATCGAGATATAATGACTTGTTCCTTTCTTGATTTTCTGAAGGCTGGTCTCCATTTTCCAAAAGTGGGCTTTATTTGGAAGAGTTTGTTGTTAATGTTGCTATTCCAGCGTTGTTGCCATTTTGTAAGAAAGAATTTATTGATTTGGGATTTCAAGTCAGTATACGGAATGGAGATATTGTCGGGGCTTAGATCTAAGGCCGATTTGGCTACCGAGTCAGCTCTTTCATTTCCGCTCACTCCAATGTGGCTTGGGATCTAACACATAATTATTTCTTTATGACTAGACACTGAGTCTAGTCTACTCAGCAATTTAACAATTTATGGCTTCCCCAGCTTTTTATTTCTCAGCGATGTTAATACAGAGAGCGAGACAGAGAATATGATAAATTTGTAATGTTTGTTCTTAGAAATGATGTTGAGAGCAAGATCAATGGCACATACTTCTGCAGTGAAGATGGAGCTTTTCATTGAAAGGGTTTTCTTGTGAATGGTTTTATTGAGAACAGCAGCACACGATGCTTTATTGCTATACTTGGAGTCATCCGTAAATATATATTGATGGTCACGATGGTGTAAGAGGATAGTGTGAAATTTTTCCAGATAAGTGTTGGGATGTGCTTTTGTCTTGTGGGGTTTGTTCAATTGGAGTATTACTTGTGGTTTTTTAATGATCCAAGGTGGTATTTTTGGTAGGATGCGTTTATGTACATTTGTAACAGAAATTGCAGATTCTTGGAGAATAGGCTCCATCCGAAAGCCAAATGGTTTGGTTTTTTTCTTTTTGTTCAAACTGTTGCTTGTATTTGGGGGTTGAAGATGCAGTCGTAGGCTGGGTTGTATGGGTAGGATTTCAGTTTTGTGTCATACTGCAGAGCCAGATTTTCACATCTGAGCTGTAGGGGTGCTTCACGGGCCTCGGTGTATAAACTGACTACTGGAGAAGTTCTGAACGCTCCTAAGACCTTCATGGTGGATTGGGTCGAGCTTTTTAAGGTACTATTTACCAACCCCTCCGCTCGGGCAGGATATGACACAAGGTCAATTTTTTAAGCGGAGTTTAACAGGTTTGAATTCAGAGTTTTCCTTCTCCTATACCAGTTGCCTAACAAAGGCTGAAGAACCTAGTCTGTCCTACTATTTACCCATAGCTGGAGGGAGAATAATTGGATTCATACCTTTCCCAAGGGTATTAGTGCAATCAGTCTCGTCCAGGATTTGAACTCGTATCGCCGTGTTTATTTCCTACGGCGATAACGACTACACCACGGGCACCTCCGAGATTTTTAAGGTAGGACTTCCTAGCGGATATATAGATAAATATACCATAATCTAACTGGGAACGGACTAGTGCACTGTATAACATAACGATGTATAACTTGACGATCAGCTCCCTATTTTGTATGGGCGACTACTCGTAGGAGTTTTGAGCGCGGGTGGTTTAAGTTTTTAAATATTTCATGTGGGAGATAAATGATAATTTTCTGTCGAAAATAACTCCCAGGAATTTATACTCATCAACGACAGGTATTTCTATGTCTTCTAGTTTTATGAATGGGTCATTGTGCATTTTTCTCAGTTGACCAAAATGCAGCATCTCGTTTTGCTTTTGGATATCTTGAATCCGTTTGTGTTTGCCCAATGTGTTATTCTATTGATGCATTGTTGCAGTTGACGCTCTGCAGTTTTCATATATTTTGACCTGGAAGTGATACAGAAGTCGTCAACGGAAAGATAACAATCAATTCCAGGAGTAAGACACCTTGTAATACAGTTAATTTTTATATTAAACAGTGTCACTGACAGAATACTCCCTTGAAGGACTCCCTCCATCTGTTCATAGAGATTAGAAAACGTTGATCCGATTCGGACTCGAAACTTCACGTCCGAGAGAAAACTTTTTATGAAGTTCGACAATCTTCCTCGCAGTCCAAGGCTATGGTGATCTTCATTATTCCGAACTTCCAAGTGGTCTCATAATCCTTCTCCAGATCAAAGACGATTGCTATCAGATGTTATTTCTTGATATTGGCCTATCTTATGGAGGTTTCCAATTTGACCACATGATCCATAGTCGATCAGGGTTTTCGGACGCCACATTGAGAGTTGGTAATAAGTTTATTGGTTTCAAGATACTAGACCAGTCTTTTGTTTACCATGCGCTCCATTGTTTTACACAGGTAACTAGTTAGTGCTATTGGGCGGTAGTTTGGTGGGTTTGAGTTGTCTTTCCCAGGAATGATTATTGCTATTTTCCATGATTCTGGGAATGTTCCATCTAACCAGATATCATTGAATATTTTCAGAAGGTAATTGAGAGAATTCTTTAAGTGTTTTAGAAATTCATAATGAATTTCATCTGGGCCGACTGCTGTATTATGTGTTGTTTGTATAGCTTTTTAAAGCTCTGCTTGTGTAAATGGTAGGTCATATTTTTCTGAATTATTTGTTTTAAAATTGAGTCTTTGTTTGAAATGAATTGGAGTTTTTGACAGAAGAATTTTCTGAAAATGTTTCGGCCAGTACTTCTGCTGTCTTTTCTTGTTGCTTCTGTTTGATTTTTTGTGAGGTGTTTGAGGGTGGTTGGTTGGGGTTTTCCAGAGATTTTCCTAATCTTCCTACAGATTGTGTTGGTCTTGGTAGAGGAGCCCAGTTGGTTGACATAGTTTTGCAAACTTTTTTTCTTGGCTTCCTTAATGAGTTTTCGTGTTTTTGCCCTGAGGAGTTTGAAGTCGCTGAGATTAGTGGTGGTGGTGGGTTGCTTATTGAATTTACTTAAGGCGGCCTTACGTAGGCGGATAGCTTTTCTCCAGTCATCGTTGAACCAGGGAGTGTTGTGTTTGTTCGAGGTTGAGGTTTTTGCTATATATTCGTTGGCTATTGATACTAATGTTTCCGTAAAATATTTTGTTTGGTCTGTGGTGTTAGGGTCTTCGAAGAGTTTTTGTTCGCAAAGGGTTTCAAAGACTTCCCAGTTTGCCTTGTTTAGTTTCCAATGAGGGAGTCTTTAACGATGGAGAGTTTGTAAGATTTCAAGTAGGATGGGGAAGTGGTCGCTACCACAGAGATCATCATAAACGTTCCACTCGTAGTCCATATAGCTTACGGGATTGCATAAAGTGAGGTCAATGGTTGAGTAAGAACCTGTGAATGGGTTGAGGTAGGTATGAGATTTATTATTAAGTATGCACAGGATATTATTTTGGATAACTTTCTCTAGGTTTTTAGCTTTTTTGTTGGTTTTCTGGCACCCCCAGCAATAAGTAGGCTTTTGCGGTTTGCTAGAGTAATTTATTCATTTTGATGTCACTGGTGGGGTCGTGTGAAGGGATGTAGATGGAGCAGATGTATATTGGTTTATGTAGTGTTGCTTTGACAACGATTGCTTGGAGGTCGGTGTCTATATAAATTTGGCTTTGAAGTATGTCTTCCCTAACTAGGATCGAGACACCTTCAGAGGCTCTGTTTCCGCCTTTGTTAAAATGGTTATAAGGAAGATATTGTTTAAATTTAATGGAACTAGATTCTTTTAGGAAGGTTTCTTGCAGGCAAGCTATTTTGGGGTTGTGGTTAATCAAAAGTTGTTGAAGTTCCTCGTAATTGGCCTGGATTCCTCTGCAATTCCATAGAAGGATTGTATTATTTTGTGTTTAATTGATTTTCTCTAGGAGAGCCACGTTTTAATTTTTGGCGGGATTTGCTTTGAAAGTAGATATATTTTATTGGGTTTTGCTTAGATATGAGGTCTCATCCCCTGTTTCCATTGTTTCCGGGACCTCAACTCTGTTTTTTGTTGGGGTAGTTCTTGTTCTTAATCTTGAAGTATTTTTTTCTAATTTTGTGCCAAGCCTCTGTTCATTAAAAGGTGGTTTCTTTATAGCTTCCCAATAAGGTGAGGTCTGTTGTGGTCTAACAATAGAAGCCACTTCAAAGGAGATGGCATTTGGGTTCTCTTTGTTTGATTTTGTTTGGTGGATCTTTGGAGAGTTGTTTGTTTTCAGTAACTGTTCTTATTATAGTTTTCATTTCTTGGATTAGTATTCTCATCTCATTTATAAGTTGAGTAATTACTTCTAGTTTTATTCCAGTTTGGTTGTTTTCTTATGTTTGGTGTCCTTGTTGGTTGGTGTTTGGGGTGTATCTTTTTGACAATTCTGAGTATTTTACTGCTATTATTTTCCTTGCTTCTTGGAAAGTAATGTTTTTGGTCTATTTTATTTTGGATATATCTTTTTCCCTTTTTTAGACGTCACAATTTTTGGAGTTTGCAGGGTGATTTTTTTGCAGTTTGTGCAGAATGCCTCTTTTTGACAGTTCATATGTTTTGTGTTGTTTTTGCCACATCTTCCACTTACTGGGGGTCTAGTGCATCTGTCCTGATGGTGTCCGAACCTCTGACAATTGAAACATCAAAGAGGGTTCGGTATATATGTTTTGACTTTTATTTCAATATATCCTTCCTTAATTTCATGGGAGGGGAACTTTGGAGTATCGAAATATATGTAAGTGTTTGTATTTATGGTTTCTCCATTTTTTTAATGCTTATTCTTTTAACGTCTGTCATGTTTTGGTTTTTTAAATTGGATTTTATTTCATCTAGTGGGCACAGAGATAATTCAGAAATCTTCATTACTACTTTGGATGAATTTAAAGATTAGTGGAGGTGGGTTTTAATTTTAATGTTATTGAAAGTTTCCTATTTTAGGATTTCTTCCACATTTTTAAGAACTTCAATCAATATTGTTCCGTTTATTAATTTTTTGGTTGTTGTTGGTTTTATTTGTTTGGAAAGGATGTGTTAAATTCTGAAGGGAGATATTTTGGTTATAGGTATATCTTCAGTTGATTGGATTACTATATAAGTAGGGGTGTTTTGATAAATAATTTCAGGTTCACTATCAGAGCTTTCAAAGTGTGGTCTCTTGGTGGATTTATTTGTAATCATTTGTAGAGGGTTTATGAGTTTCATTGAGTATGCTCCCCACTAACCATGAAGCCCCAAATGGGGATGTGCCAAGGGGAAAACCCATTTGCCTAGTAACATCAGGGCTACATACTCAGTATACTCATGCTGATGTTAGACAGATAAGTTTTATTCTTGGGTTTTCATTCCAAGATAATTACTCACCCAGGGACAGTGGGGAGTATATGTCTTTCCTCAGCATGATTGACCCTACAGCCATTGCCCTCTAATTCAGATTTTTACAAAAATCTAAAAGAGGGCTGACATGACCTGGTGATTGATCGGATCGGGCCTCTCTGACCACCTGTCTAGCCCAGTAAGGGCCAAAGCGGAGTGTTGCAAATCAAGTGACCTCTTTAGTTGCCAGGTCAAGGATTGCCCAGCCACAAGAATCCTGTCCTCAAGCATTACAGATCTCCACTCACTGCCAACAGGTAGCTACATTAGGTGGGGGTTACTCCTCTACAGAGATGCAGTCGGTGTATTCAACTGACAGGGCGGTAGCTAGCTAGGTAGAAAGATAGATATGCACAGACTGATATATATATATACCTCAGTCTATGCATATCTATCTCATCGGTCTAGTCACGCTGACAAGTTGTGATACAATGAAACAGTCTCTCTGTGGATGACAATATATATATATATATATATATATATAGATGGAAACATTGGAACAGCAAGATAAATAGCTAACAAGCTAGATATCAATAGATATGAAGATACTGAAATAAACAGCTAGATTATAATAATATAAAAATATTCTATCCTAAACGACATGAATAAACCCTTAGAATAAAAACTCATCTATTTTGACTGAATTTTTTTTTTGCTTGTAAAGTTATTTGATAATAAATGTTGAATATTTTCCCAGAATTGCCAGTTTACAGAAAGACAAATGAGTTTTCAGATCAATTTGTGAAATAGACTGTGATAGATATATACAGAGATAGAAAAATAGATAAATATGAAATAGAAATAGATTGTTTTGATAGCAGAATTTATTCTGTTCCATTTATGTCAACATCTAGTCTACTTCTTTACAAGAATGTAGAATATTATAAATGAATGATATTTGTCACCAAAAGTGGACAATTTATACAAGAGCAAATACAGTTAGTTAAAACTTCAATTCTCCTCTTCCCAAAAACAAAATAAATATATAAAATTTATTAAAGCCTCCAGACAGAAAAGATATTTACCAGTGGCACAAAAAAAAAAAAGTAGTTGTGTAGAAATAATACATTATGTAAGATATTTGAGTGGCTTGAAAGATTGTCACTTTTATTTACTTATTTATTTGTTTATTATGCCTTCTTTGGCATCTCCACTTTTGACTATCTTCTCACATCAACCTTTAAAAGAAAAAAGAAAAAAGGAAAAAAAACAAAGAAAAAAGGATCAATATATATATTGAGATCAAATTCTATTAAGTAATTAATCTTATAATTTCCAAAAATGCCTTCCTAGTTTTTTATCTTTTTTCTTAAATTTTCCAATTTAATCTTAAATATTTTCTTATACTGTCAGGCAATTTGTTCCAAAAAATATGTATCATTTTATAAGCAAAAAAATCCAATTGGTTAGTCGACTTAGTTTTTGAAATCTGACTTAACAAATTTTCAGTTTAAGGAGAAATATTGAAAAACTGTCAACCATAATTAGAAATTTTACAAATAATTTCTAAAAGTTTGAAAAAGATCAACCCTCATTCTTCTTTCTAGTAAAGAACTTAATCCTAATTTCTCCCAGTTACTATAATCTTTAATGCTTTTTATTATTTTTGTCACTCTCCCATTGGCATAATGGTAAGAGTATTTGCCAATGGTCTGGGAGACCAGGATTCAATCCCAGGTCGAATCATACCGAAGACTAAATGGTACTTGATGCCTCCTTGGTTAACACTCAACAGTATAAGAATATATATATACTAGGGGGCCAGTAAAGAACTACAGGGTAACACTCAACAGTATAAGAATATATATATACTGGGGGACCAGTAAAGAACTACAGGGTAAATGGAGTAATCCAGAGAAAGGAGTAGCACCCTTTCCTACACCTCGGTGTAGTAACTATTGAAAAAGGAACCTTCAGATTGCCTGTGACTTCAGTCAGCCAACTTATGTGTGTCCTATAATCTGAATCATCGTCATCCTTATAAAGTCACACTGACAGCACAAACTTCTCTCTATCCCACTCATTCATCACTTCTAGTGGGTCTTCTAGACTGCATCTAGTGTCTGCACAGACCTGATGTATGTATGTCTTTGCTGGTCAGTCTTTACTGGTGTGTCCATACGTAGGAGTCCATAAGAGAATGTTGCTTTCTTCCTCAGCAGTACCCTGCATGTTTTGTTTGTCTAACTTGGATGGTTTGGGAGATGGGAGGTAAGTGGCTGTACAGCTGCTGTTTAGTGAAGAGTTGCTTCCAGGATTTGTTCAAAGCAGCAGGTAGCATTCTTGTGTAGTTTGCATCAAGCTTTTTCTCTATGTTTTGTGAGTGTGAGTGTATTGTAGTATGGATATAGTTAAAGCTTGGAAGAAATCCCATTTTATTAAAAAAAAAAAAAGAAAAAAAAAAAGCCAATTAAAGGTTACCAATCTTAATATCACACTCCAATTTCTAAGTTTTGATATTGGATCGCAGGTTTGAGTACAATATTTTATATGAGGTCTTATTAAGGTTTTACATATTTTTAAAACAATATTTGCTTCACTTGAAATAAAATTCCAGCTAATCATTCCATTTGTTTTTAATACAATAGATAAAATATGATTGTAAGCTTTAAATATATCATTAAAGCCAACCCGTAGACAGATCTCAAAAACTGTTGATCATCGTTTTACGTTCAAGTGATGAAAAGAAGTTGACAGACACATTTTATATTGCAAATTTCGACATTTATTACAGTGGTTTTCTAAGAAAGTTGGCCTTTTTTTTTGTGGCTCAAGATTTTTAAATTCTTTAACAAAGTCCTTTCATTGTAGCCCTTTCAAAACCCCCTGAGTTGAATCTAAATGCTAAACTTCACTTAAGCAACTGCTTTGTTTTGAACCTGACCTTTAGAATCTAGCAAAATCCAAGACAATCTCTCACCCAATCAGAGTACAGCTCTCTCACAAAACTATTTCATTTTGGGACCAGATTCACATACTGGAATTGAATAACTTCCAACCTTTGTCTGCCATTTTAAGTGTCTGTAAAGTCTACAGATGTCTGACCACAGAGCTGTACAAGCCTCTGAACTAGTTATTGAATTTCTATTATAATTATTTGAAAAATAAATAGTAATTTACTAAGCTTTTTGCTTAGATGTGGTACAAGGCCATATGAATGTGATACCCAATGAGACTCAAACTCACTCATGCAGGTTTGCTTGTCTAGCTTGCTAACTATTACACCACCTGAGGTGCCCATTTGAAAAATAAATAGCAGTGGTAATTTACAAAGCTCTTTGTTTTGTTGAAGCACAAGGCTGAATGAATGGGGTAGCCAATGAGACTAACTCACTTGTGTAGGTTTGCAAGTCTAGCTTGCTAACTATTACACCACCCGAGGTGCCCATTTGAAAAATAAATATATCTCGACTGAGATAACAACTTTTATGGAAAAGTGTGTGCTGACTTCTAATTAGCAGGTAGGAAGGGCGATTCTACAATTTAGCTAGCCAAGAATGGTGAGTTCAATCCTTTGGAAGATCAGAATAAGCAATATCCACAACAGTCATATAAAAAGTAGAAAAGCATGGTTGTTATAGCAATTACCGATATAATATCCATTTTCATTATATGATGCTTCACTAGAAATTATAAACTCCTGATAATATAAATAATTACATGACAAAGCAGATGGTGGAAGTTAAGCAATAACAAGCCTGATCATAACTTTCATGGGGGACCACTTGAGTACTGTTAGTACTGCAAGTAACCTGAAGCCTGTATGCCAGACTAAACAAACCTTAGTGAATATTTACATTATAAAGAAGGTAACGGCAGTTAAGCAATGATGAGCCTGTTTAATATATAGATGGGGGACCAGTATAGAACTACAGATATTGTAAGCAACCTGAGGCCTAAGTGCCTTTAAGGACACATGATTTTTAGAATACAAAGACAGGCACCTGGAAATCTTATTTACATTTGTTCCTAATATAAAAAAAAATAAAATAAAATTTTGTTTGAATTTTACTTTAGAAAAAATCCATGTTTTATAAATAATTGGTTGGCATATACTCATTAATTGATGGTTCTGTGCTTATATATATATATATATCAATCATCATCATCATCATCATGTTGCGCATCAGCACAGATATTCCTGACCCTCTTCCTCCACCTTTCTCTATCCTCTATCGCTTCAAGGCTACATCCTGTATTAGCAGAGAGCTATTGTATGTAGGTTCTAGCTGGTCATCCTGCCTTTGCTCATCTATGTGAAGGGGTCCACAGGAGTACATTACTTTTGAGTTCATCCCTACTTCTCCAGCAACGTCCCGCATGTCTGATTCATCTAACTTGGATAGTTTTCATGATGGGTGGTAAGTGGCTGTACAACTGCTGCTTTGTGGAGTGCTGCCTCAAGGACTTGTTCAATATTGCTCGCAGCATTCTTGTGTAGTTGCTGTCAAGCTTTTTCTCCATACGTTTAGTTAGCGTCCATGTAGTGCATCCATACAGCGGTATTGACATGGCTGCTGCTTGGAAAACACTGTGTTTCATTTTATTGGTCAGGTCTGACTTCCATATAACTGATAGCTTATCGATAGCTGTTCATGCCTTTGCTAGTCGCGTGTTGATGAGACACTGCTTCTTAGGTGGCTGAACTTGTCTACTAGTTTCAGAGAGCTACTGTTTAGTGATCTATATCAATAAACATGAGGCAATCATAGGAAATAGACAAGGCAACCAGAGTTCAAATCCAGGATTAGATTGTTTGCATTTCACATAGGGAAATCAGATCATTATCAAATGCAGATACAGTACAATTGTTATATGTTGCAAGATTTATATCTTGAGAAAGGTATGCATCCAATGATTCTCTTACCAGCTACAGGTAAATAATAGGATAGACTGCGATACAAGGTATCTCAGTATACATGGGACCCATATGACAGCTAATACATCTACTAATAATAATGTTGTGTTCTTTTTTGTTTCAGATTTGAAAATAGTATACTATAACGACTATTAATCCTCAATCAGAATGACTTGAACAAGAGAGGAAAAAATATTTTGCGTCACTACTTATTTGGAGACAAAATCATTGAAAACTGTTTCAAAATAGATGCAGACCATTAATATAGGATGTTGCAATATACATGGGACCCATGTGACTGCTAAATAACTCAACTAATAATAATGTTAGGATCTTTTTTGTTTCAGATTTGAAAATAGTATACTATAACAACCATTAATTCTCAATCACAATGTCTTGGATAAGAGAGGAACAAATATTTTGTGTCACTTATTTGGAAACAAAATCATTCAAAACTGTGCAAGCAAAATTTCTCAGGAAGTTTAACTTTAACAATTATCCCTAGAAGAACTAAATTTATACAAAATTCAAGCCACAGGGTCAGTAAACAACCTCAACTAGAAGGTAGAAAATCCCAGATCTGGCAGGAAGTTGACTGCAAAATGTCCTGACAATGTGGATGTGGTGAGAGATTCTGTTGGAAGGAGTCTGAAAAAGTCCCTTCGAAGATATTCCTAAGAACTTGGTTTTTCACATGCATCATTGCCAAGAATCTTAAAGAAGGCTCTTCAGTTGTACCCATACAGAATCCAGATCAAGCATAAACTCACACCAGCTGACACGGAAAAACATCCTCAGTAATAAATCATTATCATATTGATGGGTTGCATCTATTTTGAGACACCCAGTATCTAACTTTGGTATAGACACCAACCTAGGAGAAGGTATAGCAACTGTTCTAAGAGAAGGAAAAAACTGTCATGCAAATGTGGCTCAGGACCACTTTCTGACACAAATCTCCAAGAAATTCCACTGATGAATACTTGTTTGGAGCTGACTTTACCTACATCAGGTGAATGCCATCACACACACATGAATAAATGTAAATTTCTGCATCCACACTTAGATCTAAATAGCCTACATAATATTAAACCATCAATTTATTCAGTTGCTCATGAGGCTAGAATATGAAAAAAATTCATTTTAGAGTGGAGTGAGCCACAGAGAGCAAGTTTCTTGGAGGGGAGGCATTCCCTTTGGGAGATGCCACAAGTACCAGGTAATAAACCCAGATCTAATCCCCAGTTCTTAAGCTACTAAAACCCATTAACTTAGGAGAAGAGAACTCATCTTAAAAACAACTCCCAAAGATTTTGGTTCTCTTTGAAATTTTGACTGTTTTGGATGCTCAATTTTGAGATTTATTTTGAAAGTAAGTGTATGATAAGTATCTAACTATACATTTTGCATTTTGACATGTTATTTCAGTTCAAAGCTTAAAAAAAAAAAAAAAAAAAAAAAAAAAAAAAAAAATATGGCAGACTAAAAGAAAAAATAATGATATCCATGAAATAATAAAGCTGTTATTTGCCAATTCCTTTTAACTGGCCTATTGGTCTAATGGGTAGAGTGTTCGCCAATGGTCCAGGAGACCAGGGTTCAATCCCAAGTCAAGTCATACCAAAGACTCAAAAAAAATTGTACTTAATGCCACCTTGCTTAACACTCAGCATTATAAGGTACATATCAAGGTTAAAGTGGAGCAATTCAAGGAAAGGAGTAGTGCTCTTCCATACACCTCGGTATAGTAACTTCGGGTTACCCTCGACTATGGTTGCCAATTTTACTTTGATGAAGCAATTAGTAATGCTTGCATTTATTTTCCTCTTTTAATATTGATATGGATTTCTCTTTAGATTTTAATTACAGAACGATTAAAATTACTTTACTTAGCATAAAACTGATTTACTATCCGACCTTATCAAAGGTTACATATGAAACTTTTCAAATCATTGGTAAACAATTATATCTTCAAAGGTTTCGAAACTCATCTAGACATCCTCTTTGGATGATAGTTAATCCTATTTGCTCGGAAGAATAAACATGAAAACATCTTTTTGTGTGCATATATTCCTTTATTCAACATCTTTTATATTACCAATAGTTAGCCCTTCGAACATTGATGGAAAATATGACCTCACAATTTTTACTGGTCTTTGAGTCTCGGTTAACCCAGGTTAACTAACAAAATTAAAATCTAATTTGAACTTCCAGATTTGTAGTCACATGACTTTAAATTACCTCAATGAGATCCAAGCTCTTAATTGACCCCAGAGAGGAAGAAAAGTTCTGACAACCTGATTTTTTGTATGGATAATGAATTGACCTTGGAGTCCAGCATTCAAGGATTGACCTCTAAGGTAATTTGATTCGTTGGATTTTAAGGCATGTCAACCCTTGTAATTTATTTAATGCCAAATCCTGTTTATACATATATATTTATTAAATATATATAATTTGTTAAGTAAATAGTTTGTAGCTAACTTTTTAAATGAGTTAGAGATCGTTTGTTTGCACACAGTTGAATTGTTTCAAGTAGTTCTATCTAATACAAATAATTCTATTTAATATTAATTATTTGTTTGCACATAGTTAAATAGTTTTAAGTATTGTTGGTTGGTTGATTGTGTTTAATGACATATCAACTCTTGCAGATTATTTAATAACAAATCCTGTTTATTATATATATATATATATATATATATATATGATTTGTAATTGAATAGTTTGTGAGTAACATTTTCACATAGCTACATGGTTTAATGTATTGCTATTTATTGTCTGCACACAGTTAAATGGTTTCAAGTATTGCTATCGGCCACTAATAATTTTATTTACACATAGAACTGTTTATACTTGAAACCATCTATTTGGTAAATGGTACAGCCACTCTGGGAGCTAGGAGTAATAGCAATGAAAGATATTCCACATTCTTCAAGGTTTCAGGACAAGAGCCTCAGATACAGTTCAGAATCATATCCAAGACACTTATTGGAGCGGGGGGGGGGGATCTTTCTCATCAGCAGAAATGCAGTTGAGGCATTCTACAGACCTAACTCACTGGGCTGTAAAGTCATTAGAAGTCATAATTTCTGACCAAACTAAGTGGGATAAAGATTTTAATATGAAACACAAAAATGTTTTCTGATTTCATAAATGGTTGGATGCACCAGGTCAGAATCATATTTTTCCCCATGGACAGCTGTATGTTGGTAGTTCATGAATAATTAGTAAAGGACTTGACATATTTGCAAAAAGATGGAAGAGCAAGAAGTATTGTCATACAGGCTCTCTACAACAAATCAGAATCTTAAGAGTGTTTAAAATTCTTTTTGTTGAGTATCTATGTTTTGGTTTGGTTTCTTTGATAGCATATCAATCTTTGTGTGCTATCTAATGCCAAAGGTTTCCCTGTAGGAGGACAGTAGTGGTACTATTTGACTCTGAGATGAGAAGGTTAGTTGGGTGGTTGGGTTTTATGGCATATCAACCTTTGTAGGTTATTTAATGCCAAATCCATTTTTATGCAAATAGTTCTATTTCAAACAATTCAGTTGAGGATGAGTATGCAGTTTAATTGTCAAAAACATTACTATTTCAAGCTATTCAGTTTCTTCAAACAGTTCTAATCCAGCTAATTCAGTTTAGTATAAGTACAAATTTTCTTTACACACAGTTAAATGTCAAAATAGTTCTATATTAAACAATTTAGTTTAGTGTAAGTAGAGTTTCAATGTCAAAAACAGTTCCATTTCAAACAATTCAATTTAATGTAAGTACAGTTTAATTTTCAAAAACATCTATTCTAAGCTATTCAGTTTAGTCAAACAGTTCTAATTCAAACAATTCAGTTTAGCATAAGTATGCAGTTAGTTCTATTTAACCCATTGATAGGGCCCTATCAGTTGCAACCATTCCGGGCCAGAGTGGACCTGAGAGCAATGGCAATGAAGGGGTGCTCCGCATTCCCTAAAGCTCCAGCATCACTGGAACCTCACCATCAGATTGTTTAGTGTCATATCTAGGACACTCATTGGCGGGGGTCTTACCCCTCAGCAGAGGTACAGTTGGTTTATTTTACAGCCCCAGCTGACTGGGCAATAGATGAGAAGGATAAAGGGTTTTATACTTTTCCCAAGGGCTTTAGTCCAAACGTGAATGTAATACCTTTATTAGAGTTTGAACTCACTAACAATGATGTCACAGTCTGGCATGTTAACCATTACACCACTGGGGCTTCATGTATTTATGTAATGTTCCTATTTCCATAGAATCTTGCCAAAATATCAAAACCACTTTATCAAAACATTTTTGGTCCCTTATATATTTCACAATAAATGTTGAATATTGCTGCTGTATGCATAGAATTATTTTATTAGTATTATTAGTCCTTAGTCAAGGGTGACCCAAAGGCTCCCCTTTCAAGGTGTAGGGGAGGGTGCTACTCCTTTCCCTGGATTGCTCCACTTTACCATTGATCCATACTTTATAATGCTTGAACCCCGGTCTCCCAGACCATTGGTGAACACTATTCATTAGGCCAATGGCCTGGTTATTAGTCTTATATGAATTGTAAATAAATAAATAAGGGGTATTATTTGATAATTAGCCTTTAATAGTTATCTCCCTTTATAAATTATAATGATCTAGGTAAAAGGAAATATATATTCAACATTACTAATATTCAATTACAAACTAGTTGATTGGTGTTTTATGGCATATCAACGCTTGTGAATTATTTAATGCCAAATCTTGTTCTTTATATATATATATATATATATATATATATATATATATATGATTTGTTGGTTTCAAGTATTCCAGTTTAATACTAATAATTATATTTATCAAGTATTCCTATATAATATAAATAATTTAGACACAGCAGTATAGTTTCAAAAAACAGTAAATGATTGAACAGTTTTATTTGACCCATAGATGGCATCTTAACAGATATTACCAATCTGGGTAAGAGTGGATCTGGGAGTAATGGTAATGAAGGTTACTTCACATTACCCAAAGCTCCAAGACAGGAGCCTCACCATCAGATGCAGTTTAGTGTCCTACCCAAGATACTTGTTGTGGAGAGAGGTGTTTATCCCTCTGCAGGGGTGAAGTTGGCATATTCAGCAGCCTCAGACGACAGGGTGAGGAATTCTCTAATTTGAAATATTTTAACAGAAACAACACCCTGCTATAATATGTCACTTTTTGCTGTGTTATGTTACCATACATACAAAAATTGAATCCTTATAAATTTAATTTTTTTTGTAGAATGTCTGGCATACATTTAGATCCAGATGGATAAAAAAAATATTCCCCAGAAAAAAATCCCCCAACAAAAAAAACAACCCCCCCCAAAACCTGCCAACAGAAATACCCATTACAAAAAAATCATCCAACAAAAAAATTTCCTGACAAAAAATACCCCCCCCCAAATTACAACAAAAAATACCTCTAAAGAAAAAAAAAAAAATCTCTATAGAAAATTCTCTTAACAGAAAAATTACCCCATTTGATGGTGAGACTCCAGTTTTGTTGCTTTGGGGAATGTGAGTACCCTTTCATCGCCATTACTCTCTGGTTAACCCTAACCTTGAGTGGTTGTATCTGAAAAGTCCCATCAATGGATCAAATAAAACTGTTTGACTATTTAATTATGTGCAAACCAATAACTGGCGTTAAATTGAATTGTTAGTGTTACATAGCAATACTTAGAAACATTCAAATATATGCAAACAAATGAGTAAAAACTATATATGTATATTCATTGAACTGTTTGCAAAGAAATGACTGATGTTAAATTGAATTATTAATATTGAATACTTGAAACGATTCAACTGTGTGAAAAGAAATAAACTCTGGCTCATTTGAAAATGTTATCTACAAAATATTTATTCATAAATCATATATATTTGATATATATGTATAAACAGGATTTGGTATTACATAACCTACAATGGTTGATATGCCATAAAACCCAACCAAACCAGAAGTCAATTCAGTTTAATTGATTGGTTGGTTTCTTTGTTTAATGGCATATCAACCTTTGTAGGTTATTTAATGCCAAAGCCATTCTCCTAGAAGAACAGTAGTGGTACAATTTAACCCATAGCTGGGAGGATAAGGGGGATCATACCTTTCCCCAAGGCTATTTGCCCGAAAGTGAACGTAATAGCGCGACTGGAGTACGAACTCGCGTACTACGATTCCGCAGTCCATCTCTTTAACCATTACACCACGAGATCCCCCCCCGTTTAATTGACTGATGCTGACCTTTAGAGGCAGTTGAGAGCTTGACTGTCATTGGAAAATTTAAAATCAGGTGACTAGAATTCTAGAAGTTAGATTTCAATTTAGTTGGTCCCAAGATGTTGATTAGCAGGTGTGAAAATGGATTTCCATATTTTCCATTCAATGGAACCACTTTCTGATGTACACGGGTTATAATGTATTAAAAAAATATATTCATAGTTAAAAAGAAATAAAATAAATGTACACACAAAAGCGGCTGGTTATTTATTCTTCTCAAAAAAAAAAAAAAAAAAAAAAAAAAAAGAAAAAAAAAAAAAAGATGTTTATTCCTCACGACGTAACAGCATGCAGCAACAAAGGATATGGATCATCAACACAGCATTATGAGGGAGCAAGGCGATCATTACCATTGTACAAAAAAATAGTAAAGGCTTTTATCTTTCTCTCACATACACACACCAATATTTACCTCAGCTCACATGAATATATACTCCTGTAATAGATAAAATTTTCTTGCTGGTTATGCATTTCATAGTGTTCACCAATGGTCCGGAAGACCGGAGTTCAATCCAAAGTCAAGTCTTACCAAAGACTCAAAGAAAAAAAAATGGTACTTGGTGCCTCCTTGCTTGACACTCTGCATTATAAAGTACAGATTAAGCATAAGTGGAGTAATCCAGGGAAAGAAGTAGAGCCCTCTCCTATAATCGGGGAAAAGGAAACCTTCGGGTCGCCTTCGACTATGGTTGGCCAACTTATATATATATATATATATATATATATATATATCGATAAATATATACACGCAATGTTTTTTTTTCATAAAAGTTTATTTTCTTCTAGACTAAAGGATCGTAGACTTTTATTATTTCTATTATTACACAATTAAATACAATCAAAACAGATATTTATTAAATATAATTTATTACCAAAGTCTACAACACTAAAGCTCTGTAACAAAAAATAGGAATACGTTGCAGTTCAAAAATAAGTACACTCCATATATAATTTATGAAATTCTATTTTTGGTTAAAGTTTCCCTGCTGCAGAGTTTGGTAATGAATATTGCATAATAATATTCATTTTGCTTGTATAATTTTTCTCAATAAATAAAAAGCTGGTATTATTAATTAAAAGAAAATAAACTTTTTTTTAGAAAAGAAAACGTTAGGAGAATACTTTTTATGGTAGTCTATATATATATATATATATATATAAGAAAATTGAAAAACTAAGTAATCCAAAATGATGAAACTTATAAATACTCTAGATAATCATAAAAATATAAATCATATATAATAAATGATTATAATAAATAAGGGCAAAACATTTTTTTCTATTTTCTTCATACTGTCGATTCATTTCCTATATATATATATATATATATATATATAGAGAGAGAGAGAGAGAGAGAGAGACGCACTTGGTAAATTCAAAACTGTATTAAAAAGATATAATTATATATAGTTGCTTATAAAAATAATTAAAACTGCAAATAGTCAATATCTTTTTTATTCAGCAAATTAAAGATATTTTTAGTTATCAATAAGAAACAGGAGCTTGATATCTATCTATCTTTATTCATATTCTATCCACTCATGTCAAGTCTGTTTTTTTCTCCCTTCTGTTTCACCTTATTCATCGCAATTTTAAAGAAACGTAAAGTTTAGGTCTGTAAATAGAACCACCCTCTTCACCTCCGCCACCACATTCTTTGTTAGTAAACATCCCAGCGTTACAGGGGCAGTGAACCCCAAACGGGCAACTGCCTTTTAAGTAGCTAAGATGATGACGGGAGTTTCTTTTTGCTTTCAAAGCGAAGCGCTGGAAATATGTAGTCGGCATTTTTCACTTATAAATTTACTCCAAGACAATCGCTTTGAATTCTTTTATTTTTTAAAATTATTCATTTAGTTTATTTCTCGATATTTTTAGACGTATATTAGTCATCATAAAAATTAGATTATAATAACACGAAAAAGAAAACGAACCCCCTTTTTGTTAAAATAAAGTGATTATTTGTTGAAACGATACCAGTCCCATAGAGTTGAAAGCACGAATATCCAATTGTATAGCATGTTTCTAAATTGGATATAAATAAATAAATAGGCAAATAAATTAATTTTAGTTATTCTTCTCGAAAATCTGAAAAAAAAATTGGGCTTTTTTCTTTTTAAGTAGCAATGGTACTAAAAACAAACAAAAACTAATTAAATAAATAGATAAATTAATAATCTACAAAAACAAAATAAAGAAAAAACACAAGCCAACAAACAAACAAAAAACACAACAAAAAACATAAGCCAACAAACAAAAAACGGTTTAATCATACAAAAAAAAAAAAAAAAAATCGGAGGAAAAACTAATATAAAATGATTTTCTTCTAATAGAAACGGATTTACATTGAAGTTAACAAATCTTAAAATTTGCGATGTTCAAATATTGGTAAAAAAAATTAAGTTTGTTCATCAAATACCATGCAGAAACAAAATGATGTAACAAAAATAGTCTTCAACTAAACTAAGCAAATCTTACTCTACCACACTAAATCCACGAAAATGGAGTACACAGTAAAGATGATAGTCACAAAATGAATAATAATTTGAACTTGCTAACCTTTGCTCTACAGCAAGCGCCCATATGACAAAAGTAGCTCTAATTATAGTTTTCAGTAAATGGATTTAATACATAATTTTTATGAAACTGAAGAACGTTTTTGTACGTTAGTTTGGCACAGGGCTAAAAAAGAAGGGGAAAAGACAGTAAGAAGATCGTGTAGCATCAATCTTTTAAAAGTAAGTCACGTCTACTTGCTTTGAAATCTTGGTCTTTGAAAGGGTATAAATATGCCAACCAAGAAGAGAGGCTTACTGTGCCCATCTTTAAAAATAATGCTCAATTAACAAAAAGAAATTTCATGATTATGTTTTTTTTATTTTTAATTTTTTAATTTTTTAATTTTTTGTTTATTATAATAATAACAATAATAATAATAAAAAAAAGAAAAGAAAGATTATGTTTAAATGGAAGTGAAAAAAATTCTAACATAAAAACTAAATTTGATTTATCCAG
>OY757945.1:38972627-38982627 GCA_963585895.1 Sepioteuthis lessoniana | reverse complement strand
GAATTGATTTCTCTTTGACTGAAAAAAAAAAAAAAAAAAAAAGAAAAGAAAAAAATGGTCAAATACTTTCTATAGCTTCTCATATAGGTCAAATATTGAAGACTTATTTTATAAGCAAAAAAAATAGTGGTACAAGATTAATAATTTTGTAAGCTTGGCACTCAGACATAATAAGAATCAAAGATTTAGTCTGTAAATTATATATTCAGTGTTGTAAAATGAAGGCTGCCTTATACTAAAGATTGACTTATATATAATACTTTCAATGCTTTGTCCAGTGGCAGTTGTTCTGTGGTGTCAGGCCAAAATGTATGTCTAGCTAGAAAGCATCAGAAAATCAGGGAGGGGCAATTCAGATTTATGGAGGAATGAGAAAGGGAGCTGTATTTATTTGGATAGAAGAGGATGCGGGGATTCTGTTGAGCAATTCACTTGAATAAAATAAATGCTGTGTCATGGGTATAACACTAAACTGTATCTTATGGTAAGGCTCCAGTTCATTGGCATTACTCCCAGGTCCACATTGACCTGGCTGGTAGTATATGTTTAAAAATGATTCATAGTCGATAAGTCTGTATGCAGAAAGAATAAGCTCTTAAGAAACAAAATGGAAATCTTTATAACATTAACAAAATACAGCACTCATCCGCGGCGTGAAGAAGGTAAACCACTGCTAGTGGTGTACTACTTAATTAGCATATTAAACTCCCTCATAATTGTGTCCAATGTATTTATGATGAATGGGACATAACCATTAATGTTCATAGGTAGGGTATATAAGAGTATGAGGAATGGGACATACCCATTAATGTTCATAGGTAGGGTATATAAGAGTATGAGGAATGGGACATACCCATTAATGTTCATAGGTAGGGTATATAAGAGTATGAAGAATGGGACATACCCATTAATGTTCATAGGTACAGTATATAACACTTTACAAAGAAATGTAAATATAAACATACAATGAATGTGATTTCCTAACCTGTAAGCATAAAATAGCCCTAGACATATTGATATGTCATTAAAATCAATCAATCAATCAATAAAATAAATACTGTAAAAACCCTTCCTTTTATTATATCAAGAATTAAACATAGTTTTTAATTATTACCATTTGTATTTGTGCATAGAGCGAACTTTAAAGAAAAATGGCAATACATGTAATTCAAACATTATATAGAAGAGAAGAAGCAACTCTTAGTTTCAAAAATTGATTTCTTGAATTAAATGAGTTCTTAATCATAAATCAAGGGCTGACTGACATGATGGTAACTTTGGATATTGAGCAAGCTTACCTGGTACAAGTGAGAGAATGGAGAAAACAAGATTGTTGCACAAATCTTCCAATGTTGATACTTTTTGGAAAGGCATGAAGCCCCTTATCATCTCCAGTTATGGGTCAAACAGTACCACTACTGTTCTTCTACAAGGAGGGCTTTGGCATTAAATAACCCATGAAGATTGATATGCCATTAAACAAAAAAAAAAAGGTAAAACACCTGTTGAGAATGAATCAGTTGGGGCCTCTAAAGAATTTGCAACTTACCCCCAGCCACTGAGCTGGCCCTGACTATGACTTTGATAAAAACATATATCATTGTTGATCCTTTAATAATCATTAATCATTGTTGATCCTTTAATAATGTTTCAAAGGATCACTTTTATTGATTGTAGCTGATTAAGCTCAAGAGTTGATTGAAAAAAAGAAAAAAGTTTAATTTATTTTAAGTTATATCTACCACAAGCACATGTCCCTAGAATAAACACCCAAGATGAGTTGAAGTAGTTATCTATGCCTAGAAAATGTTAAGACTTTGTTAGACTAAGGTACCTCTGGTGGTTTAATGGTCAGCAAACCTTTACGAGTGAGTTCGATTCTCATTGGGTGCCCCATCTAAGGAAAAAGCTTAGTAAATTGTTACTTATTTCATTTTTCTAAAAAAAAAAAAAAAAAAAATCTATTTTTAATAAATGTTGTCCATCAAAAATCTACACTGAGCCGTTACAAACAGTAATTACAAGGGTCATTCAGTAAATCACAGGAATTTTTTTCACTCAGGAGGGACCTATTACATGTGTAAGGGTCAGTCAATAAATAGGTGAATTTTTTTTGACTGAGGAGGGATCTATTACATATATGAGGGTCATTCAATAAATAAGGGGAATTGTTTTGACTGAGGAGGGATCTATTACATATATGAGGGTCATTCAATAAATAAGGGGAATTATTTTGACTGAGGTGGGATCTATCACATATACGAGGGTCATTCAATAAATAACGGAAATTTTTTTGACTGAGGAGAAACCTAATACATATGCAAAGGTCATTCAATATATAAGAGGAAATTTTTTGAAAAAAGCAAAATCATTTTTTTTTCAAAACTCTGCATTGTTCGGGATTGGTTTATAACAAAAATTATTTTAACCTTACAAAAATATTTCTTTTGAGGCTATTCAAAATGGCAGCAAATCAAACAGTGCTCCAGACTTGAACAGAGGTCTGTCATCAAATTGCTGGTGGCTGAGAAGTGCAAACTATGTGAAATTTATAGAAGAATGTGTAATGTGTATAGAGAAGCACGTTTTATATAGAAAAATGCTTACAAATGGGCAAAAGATAGGTTTGCCACTACAAGCCAGAGTTGAGAAGACAGTTCATGGAATTACATTGACTCTCCAGTAAAGAAAAGTTCCAGGCACTGCAGTCAGTAAAGAAAGTCATACTGACAATCTTTGGGGACATGAAAGGACCCATCACTATTGATTTCCTTAAAAAAGGTACTACTGTACACAGTGCTTCCTATTGTCAACTCTTAAGGCAAAATTCACCTTATTTATTGAATGACTCTCTTATTACTATAAAAGATAAATTCACATGACAGAAAAGAGATTAAGCAATTATGTTTATTTTGATATTATTTCATAAAGTGAATATTGTTCCATTTATTTGAGGTTTAGTTTGGTTTCTTTGTTTTATGGCATATCAACCTTTGTAGGTTATTTAATATCAAAGCCAAGCTCCTAAAAGAGCAGTAGTGGTACTATTTAACCTATAGCTGGGATGATAAGGGGGTTCATACTTCCCCTGAGAGTATTTGTCTGAAAGTGAACATAATAGCATGACTGGAGTTCGAACTTGCTCACTAAAATTCCACAGTCCATCGTTTTAACCACAAGGACCAACCCCTATTTATTTTAACGTTCAGCTGAAACTTTATCCATGATACTTATTTATTTTGACAAGAATCTTTTTTATATATTTTCAATTTTTATCACAACTCATTCTGGTAATATAGTAAGAAATGATGAATATCTGAAACAACAACACCAAGAACATATCCTTCACTAGAGTGTCTGATAGTGGCAATTCCTTACTGTTATAGAAATAATGACCCAAATGAATTGAGATAAAAAGCAACTAAAAAGGAAAAGGTGAAAGAAAATATTTGTCAAAATTAATAACTAATATTATTTTGTTTTGTAGAGAAATTTTTTTTTTATCTAAGTGTATAACAGGAGATCAATTTAAACATTTTTATGTTTTGTCTAACTTAGCAATGAAACTATGAAGTTATTTTACGAATCCACCTCGAAGAACTTACCTATAAACCTGATTAGTAAGGTTTAATCAAGTGTGAATAATTATTTTACGTCGATGAACGAGTTAAAAAATTTTGTTTTTATGCAGTTTGGAAATTTAAATTTTGTACAATTAGTAATATCTTGCAGTAACATAGCTTCTCATTGATTATTATTTATTGGTAGAGAATGTTTCTTAACTCCCATCAAAAATAAGGATATTCTTTTAATGAACAAACTTTCCTATAGATAAGTAAATATCAAATTCAGAAACTATTTGACAGTCTGTAGAGAGCAGAAGAAAAAATTCTCTACAATTATCATAAGAGATGACATATATGTATATAGATATTATGAAATTATAAATGTTGGGGGGCACTTGTCAATATTCAATGGATTATTTAGACTAGGATCTTTTCTTTATAATTTTTAGTTGTGTTTCAGCTTGTATTCTCTCGAAATTTCCAAGTTTTGTTGGAAGTCCTATAATTAAACATTATCGTTATTCCATGAATATATCATTTATGAACAACATCCTCATTTTTGTTGTTATCAACCCTGCATTTCAGCTGGTATGCTTCTAGGCATTCTTTGGACTGACTAATAAAGAAAAAGAAGAAATAATAGTTGTTGTTGTTGGCAACTGTAGTTGAGGGCAACCCAAAGGCTCCCTTTTCAATAGCTACTACACTGAGGTGTAGGGGGGCACTACTCCTTTCCCTGGATTGCTCCACTTCACCCTTGATATGTTCCTTATATTGCTGAGTGTTAAGCAAGGAGGTATCAAGTACCATTTTTAAAGTCTTTGGTATGGGATTGAACCCAGGTCTCCCAGACCATTGGCTAACACTCTATGCACTATGCCAATGGGCTGGTTGTTGTTAATAATAATAATAATAATAATAATAATAATAATAATAATAATAATAATAATAATGTGCTTAGAATGATCCTCAAAGACTTAATAAGGGAGCTGGAAGAGTTAGAAATCAGAGGACAAGCCAAGACCATCAAAACTACAGCATTGTTAAGATCAGCCAGAATACTGAGAAGAGTCCTGGAGACTTGTTGTCACTTAAACTCCAGCGAAAGACCATCTGCTAACATTAGTGGGAAAAGCTCTCAAAGGAGTAAAATAATAACAATAATAATACACCCAACCCTGTTGAGAAGACAAGATCTAGTTATAATTAACAAGAAAAAATAACTTGTTAACTAGTGGATTTTGCCCTTCCAGTGGTACATAGAGTGAAAATGAAAGATAGTGTGAAATACTTGGACCTTGCTAGAGAGCTGAAAAAGATGTGGAACATAAGGGTGATAGTGATACTAATTGTATTTGATGTCCTTGGAACAGTCTGCAAAGATTTGGAAAAGAGACTGGGAGAACTGGAGATTAGAGGTAGGATTGAGATCATCCAGACCACAGCACTGTTAAAATTAGCAAGAATACTTGGTCTAAGATACCTAAAAAGATTTACTGTCACTCACTCTTCAGTTAAAACAGGAGTGAAATACTCACAATGAGGATAAGGATAATAATAATTATTTTTTCCATGAATTATTTAAACTGGGATCCTTATCATTATTACTTTAAGCCGCTGGTATTCTTGGTATAGTCTCTAAATTCGGAGATCTAGCATTGTAATTTCATGAGTTATTTAGACTAATATCCTCATTTTTGTTGTTTTGATCACTCTGTTTTGGCCATCTTCTCAGTGTGCACTTCTCCATTGCACTAAACTGAGTAGTGCTAGAGCCAGTTCCTGATGTTTAAAGCATCCCAAAAAGAGAAATGCTGATGGGACTGAACAATTTATGCAACTACTGACATATACATGAGAGGAGCCCTTTATGTCAGAACATGCCCTCGTAGAGAGGATACCTTCTTCAGGTCTAAATTCAACCCAATAATTTTTTTGAACAATTTATCAATAATAGTTTGCGGTTACGACCTCTTTGAATAAGTAAGAATAATTTACAAAAAGACTTTGATTTGATTGCAAAACCCCTTCACTTGTGTGTGTGTGTGTGACTGGGTCTTTTAACTAAAGCATAATCTAAAAAAAATAATACATCGTACAGAGTCTTTAAAAATAATTGATAATTTAATAATAATAACTTGACCAATTCTCATTCAAATTATCTCAAATTTTAACGGCATGTGTACAGATAGCTAAAAATTCTATGTCTATTTTTTTTCAGGCATAGAAATAACATACACTGGAAAATAAAATACGTTCAAACATTAAGCATACACTTTTGGATCGTTTCTACACATGCTGTAAAAATTTAAGATCATCTGAGTGAGAATTGGTCAAGTTATTAGATTATGAAATGATATCTATTTTTCTGAAACACCCAGTACATCTCACACAATGTCAAATTCTTTAAAAACATCCTATATTCTATGCAGTGTTTTAAAAAAGGGTACCATACCCCTTAGATTTAAACAAAGGTCATACAAATTTTATTTGCCTTAGGAAGAACTGATATGCTTTAACTAAATAATAATTTGAAATTGTTATCGCTTAATTTTAAAACTCACCAAAATCAAAATGAATAATTTATTTGAAAGAAGTCTTCTGGTTAAGAGTCTTTATATACTGAAAGAAATGTTTAAGACAGAGACCAAAGGTAATACCCCCATTTTATTTGTTTGTTAATATCAATTATTCTTCCGTATAATGAGTTATTTTTAGAAGCAAAAAAGTTTTTAAAGTCAGACTCAAACCTTTTTTTAAACAATTTTAATTTCCCTTTCAGCTATAATTTTGATATTTTCATTTAGTGATTTTTCCTTTAAATTCTAATTTAAAAAATAATTTAACTGAAACTTTAAGAATTACCAAATAAATGTTTCAAATAAAATTAAACCATTGACCAGGTGTATAGAGGGGCCAGAAACTATAAGATGGTTAAAAAAAAATAGTGAAAATCTGAATAATTTTTTTTAATTATTGCCACAAATTTTAATGAAACTTCAATGGCTTAGACACACATAGGAAGTGATTATTTATCTTGATTATTGTTGTCAATAAGTCATTAGCAAAGAACTAGTAATAAATTAAATATCAAATCAAAGAAAAGGAAAGGAAATTCTAAGAAAATTTCTATTTTTGGCGTATTTCTGAGAATTTTCTTTTTAGAAAATTATGACTTTTCACTACAATTAAGGGACCTTTGACCTTAATCAAGGAAAGTAATCACTTCCTATGCCAATCTAAACCATTGAAATTTCATTAAAATTTGTAGCATAAAGAAAAAATGGTTCAGTTTTTCCTTTTTTTGGGGTCCACCAATGTTAAATTCAATAATCTTTTGTTGAAATAGGTTACAGTTTCCTTTGGGGTGGGTGGGTAAAGTAGTATTTGACGAAGATATTACCCTTCAAAGAAATACTCACACCCACAAATTGAATGAACATGTGTTATAAAAAGATAATCATATGTCCAACTGCTTTTGGAGCGGGGAGGAGACAGTAGAACTGCTATTTTTATTGGAAAGAGATGTAAGATTGTATTATTGGCTGATGGCAAATAAACACATTGTCGGTTTTTCAAAATAGACTACCATTCGTCTTATGATAAGAATTTGCTCTTCTGTAAATAAATCACAGAGAAAAACATGAAGAATTTGTGTTGCACAGATGAGATATCCAGATCTATAAAGTCTGCAAGAAGATATCAACATATATGTGACATCCAAAGTGTTTTGTTAAACATATTTAATTCTATTAACATTATCTATCTATCTATCTATCTCTTTTCATATCTAAGTTTGTCTGCATGTCGGTCCCCCTCTTGATAAATATATATCGGTCTTTTCATATATTTCTCTCTCTGCCTCTACCTATGCTAGTTTTCCCTTCCTTTTTTTATATACATATATGAAGAAAAAGAAACTGTTATAGATAGATATATTAACAGACACACACATACACACATATATATATATATAAGTCTGATAATATTTCAATCTATAACAGTTTTTTCTTTTATATATAAGATAAAGAAAGATAAGAATATATATAAAGAAAATATCTTTTTTTGTTTTCTAAACAAAAATATATATTTTGCTCCGCGGGTTATTTTGTATTAAATAGCCTTAAATAGCATTGGGCACTCTTTCTTTGGATATTCACAGTCATTATTTACTTATATATATATATATATATATATATATATATATATATATATATATATATATTGATCTATTCAAATCTCAGTCAGTTCATATCTTTCTGTCTCTCGCTCTCTCTATATTGGTCTGTTTAAATTTATCTTTCTCTCTCTCTCTCTCTCTATATATATATATATATTTATTTATATTGATCTGTTTATCGCTCTATTTATCCTAGTCAGTTTCTTTTCGTTATATATATATATATATATATATATATATATATATATATATATGTGTGTGTGTGTGTGTGTGTGTGTGAGAGAGAGAGAGGGGCACAGATAGATAAATAGATAGATAGGAACAGACTGAGATTTGAACAGACCGATCTCCCTATCTACTAATAGACATGTTCAAAACACACATTTATGCCCCTATTCCCACAAATGAAACATGACTTGGTTTGGCTCAAGGCCATAATAATGAGGCACTCACGTATTAAAGGAATGAATTTACTACTCTCGCAATCTGCTCCACAAGATGGACCAGCTAACAATCTCACTACAGGAGGCACCCGAACGCAAAAATAACAATTGTATAATGTATATACACGTGTGTACCTAACGAGTATATATGAACATATCTACGTCTAAATTATTATGTGCGGAAATTTAAATACACAATACCTACATTTTTGTATAAAATCCATTTACATGTTCATTTAAACATGTACTCCAAGCATTCGAGTTGTGTGCATCCAATCAAACGTGTGTTATACGTACACATAATAATGATTATTTTAGAGTTAATTAACTATTGTGTGAATTTCAAACAAAACATTGATCTATTTAAACGTGTACACACTTAAATTTAATGCATATAAACACGTGTGTAAATGTAATGAAGTGTTTGAACAGTTTTAACTTTTCTTTGTTTTGTTGTGACATACACGAATTTAAATGAATCCTTCTTTGTAGGAGTAACCCGATTTTCAGTATACAATAACAACTGCAAATTTGCATGCATATGCATTCTATATTTTTACACAAAAATGCTAATATGTATCTATCTATCCTAGAGAATGGATCAATAAATTCGTAGCCTGACATGACGTTCGTTGAATTTTCCTTGGAAACCTACACCAGTGTTTAGTCTGTGTGATTGATTTTTCACCTCTGAATTAAGTGCATTGACAGTGAGAGATTGGAAAAGAAAATTTCTGTAAAACTCTTTTCTTTTCATGGTTAAGCTGCAGACTTGTCTATTTCTGTTCATCTCTCTCTCTCTCTCTCTCTCTCTCTATATATATATATATATATATATATATTAATTAGTTCATCTCCCTCTATTTCATTCTATCTGTCTATCATTCAAACAAAAAATTCAACTCGCCTCCCAGCATAAACTTCCTCATCCTTTAAATTTTTCAAAGAGCGACAAAGGGAAAGTTCTGTTCGCCAGAGATAACCTCTCTTTTGCTGTTAGAGATATCGTAAAGATGTCGATGTATTAATATTGTGACGAACTGGCTTAAAAAAACAAAACAAAACAACAACAAAAAAAAAAACAACACACACAACAAAAAACACAAGAATTCTTTAGGTCATGAGGTTGAAATTACTAAAAATTTTTTTTAAATAAATAAGAATAAATTGAAAAAAAAAAAATCAGCAAACAATATTTGGGTGTGTGTGTGTATGTGTGTGTGTGAGAGAGAGAACAAAACTTCGTGTTTTAATTTAAGTGCATAATAACGTGTTCATTCCATAAATAAACACTTTTCAATACACACGTGTTATAAAACGTACACATAAAAGAGTAAGATATCTTATTTCTTTAACACAGGTATAGAACACAACAAGAAAAAAAAAAACCTTTTTTGTTTTTTTTAAGAGTCGAGTAAAACGAGAGAAAGCAAACGTTCTTTTCTTTTAGGTTAAAGCCAAATGCAACTTAAGTAACATTGACCATCGCCAACACAACATTTCTTTATGGCGATCAGGACAGGCTTACATTTAAAAAGCAACACAAAGAAATTACTTAATCAGACAAAGTAGTAACAAAGAAAGTAATCAAACAATTATTTTCCTTTCAAATTTAAAGAAAACAATTTTTTTAAAAATCCGTACGAGCGTATGGAATGTAGATATTTTCACAAAAATCCTGCGTGAGTGCATGTGTTTATGTGTGTGTATGTGTGTGTAGCTCGAGGTAATAAATGAATACGCCACGGCTTTTAAATTCAGGGTGGATTCAAATACCCGTAAAATGTTTCACCCGCTGCCAGAAATGGGGC
>OY757945.1:38747627-38967627 GCA_963585895.1 Sepioteuthis lessoniana | reverse complement strand
TGACGAAGATCTTAAGAGATGTGACTTGGGTGATAAGGAAAGGGATCTTGTTTATTCTCTTATCGTGCAATTTTTTGACAAGGGAGAATACATCCATGTTCGACAAACTGAATCTACTAAAGATGTGTGGGATGCTCTCAGTCAACAGTATAACAAGGCTTCATTATATCAAGAGAGAGTTTTGCGTCAGAAGTATGATAGTGTTTGTTACCAATTGGGAAGTTTAAACACATAAATTGCATGAAAACCTTGCATGATCAGTTGAACGAGATGGGAGATACAATTACTGATAAGCAGCTTGTATGCGATTTACTTGCAAGCCTTCCTCTTGAAAAATATGAGCCGTTGATTACTTCACTGGATGTGCATAGTAAAGACACTCTACTTTTACAGACCTCAGATCGTAAAGCTTTAAAGGATTCCACAAGGAAAGACAGTAAACAAAATTTTCAAAATCATTTGTGGGTGGCTACAATCATTGGGTTCCTGGAAGGCGAGTAAGTGGGTTATGCCTTACCCTATTTACCCAACCCCTCCGCTCGGGCAGGATATGACACAAGGTCAATTTTTAAGCGGAGTTTAGCAGGTCTGAATTCAGAGTTTTCCTTCTCCTAGACTAGTTGCCTCACCAGGGCTGAACAACCTAGTCTACCCATAGCTGGAGGGAGAATTATTGGATTCATACCTTTCCCAAGGGTATTAGTGCTATGTGAAATGCAATCAGTCTCGTCGCGGATTTGAACTCGTGTCGCCGTGTCCATTTCCTACGACGATAACCATTACACCACGGGCACCTCCATTATGCCTTATCAGTGGCTCTCTGTATAGTTCACAGCTTAATGTCAATGCATATTCGCGTCGTGGCAAAAATGATTCACATAGTAGAACTAACGTCAGCAAAGAAGTAGCCATCGAAATAACAATTGGCACCATCAGAGAAATTCAACTGGTCATATTACTCTCGTATGACATCTGTTACCAGTTCAACTGCTTTTATTGCCACAAAATACTGTGAGAACTTTGAAAGGAAGTACAATGATGACAGTCTCTGGATAATAGACACTGGTACATCTGATCTCATGATTTTTTATAAAAGGTTTGATTGTCCTCACAAAGTGATTTTTGGTGACAATAGTGAAACGTATGCTAAAAGCGAGAGGAAGTTACATTGTTATTTTGGCCTTGGTGATGATAATGATAGGGTTTCAAACTATGCTTGTTTGTTCCAAAATTAGGCTAAAGTTTACTTTCAGTCAGAAAGGTAGATGAGTTCAGCGGATATGTTGTGCTCTATAAAGGGAGAGTTTTTATTCGTTACAAGCGAAGACTTCATAGTGCTGGTTATTCCTGTAACTCTTTATATCATATGCACGTCATTCCTGGACATGACCTGAATACTGCTCTTGACAGAGATTCTAACTAAATATGTCATAAGCTATTTGGACACATTGGTATGAAACGTTTAGAAAGTATGTTGTCCAAAGATAAAGTATATGGTATAAGTTCTTCTCCCAATAAATTCTTTTGTGCAGGATGCATCAAGGGAAAATTGCACAAAATACCCTTCAGAAACAAGGAATCTCGTGCATTTGATAAGCTTAAACAAGTGCACGGTGAGGTTTGGGATATGAATGAATATTTAGTTGATGGCAATCGTTACTTTATCACATTTACCGATGACAAATCCCGATTTGTATGCACAATTTTCATAAAACATAAAAGTAAAGCATTTGATTAATTTAATGAATACGTAAATTTGGTGGAAAATGTGACAGGAAAATATGTCAAGATTCAGTGATCAAACAACGGGGAGAATATAACTCACAGAAGTTCATTGTTTTTGTAAATCACATAGTATCTGCATTCAGTGCTCAATTCCTCAGACACCAGAGCAAAATGGTCTTGTGGAACGTCTGGAATCGCACATTTTATGAATCTGCCCTGGCTACGCTCAAAAGTACCAATTTGCCCAAATCATTGTTGGGTGAAGCCATTGTTACAGCAACTCATACCTACTATAGTTCTCCAGCATCTGCAGCAGGGAACATCAATCCATATGAACATTGGTAAGGAAGGAAACTGGAGGTGTCATATTTCTGTATATTTGGCAGTTTGGTATGTTTTCATATTCTCAGAGAGTTGTGCCAAAAGCTTGAAGAAAAAGCTAGCAAAGTAGTGTTGGATACCCACTTGGTATAAAAGATTGGAAGTTCTTTTATCAAATTTCAAAGCGAATGCGAGTGAGTCATGATGCTGTATTCCTAGAGGATCAGTTCATGGAAACTGATGATCGGCATGAGGGCGGAAGTGGTCAGTCTAGTTGTGTGGGTTGTGATTGTGTTGGCTACGGAGAGGATTCAAATGTGGAAGAAGAATCTAAGATAGGTGAACTTGCACCGAAGACTGAATCTATAATTGAGGTTTATTCTGTTGCAGATATTATTTCTGTTGATGTTGAGCATATCAATCTACCCGTACAACCAACATATGAGGAAATATGCAGGTAGATCGTATTCTATGATTGTTTCTACAGGGTTTTGACAGCACAAGTAGAAACTCAACAACTTAGAAATCTATGTTTAATATTTAAACACATCTTATTTTCTGCTGAATGGCGTTTCTTTACATAAAAAGAAAAAACCTAAAATATTAAATATTAAAATATTTTGAATCATTTCAACACATGCTGTTAAAATTGGAGATCATTTGAAGGAGAATAGATCAAGTTATTAGATTACAAAATGATTTGATTCTTTAAAGAAATAACTACACACACACACACACACACACACACACACACACACACACACACACACACACACACACACACACACATACATACGTAGAAATCAAGATGAAATAAGTAAGTATAAAATAAGTATCAAGTTTTTATAAGCATTCTTATTTAGTTTCGTAAGTCTTTCTAATAGATTTTATCACATTAAAATTGAAATACTTGCACTTGTATATGTAATTAATGTCTATGGCTCAATGCATGTACATAGGAATATGAACTAATTATTTATTTAAGCAAAAATGGGAATTGGAATGTAAGGATATTTCATGACAATAATTCAACGAAGAAGTGAACTCTTATCGTGAGCAAATTAGATCGGTAGAATATTGACTTCTCTGCTATAAGCGAAACATGTTTTGCTGCTACGAAGGTTGCTCAAAAAAGTTTTAAGCCTCACTTAGAGGGATCGGAGAAACAAGATAGTTTTCACTATATTTCAATATAGTCCGCCTAGATATCAATTCACTTGATCCAACTCTGTTTAAGCATTCCAATCCAAACATTGAAGAAGTTGGCATCCAGGTCCTTCAAAATCTCCTCCACAGCATATATAGCCTCATCATTGGGTGGGATTTGAATTTGAGAAACAGGAAGAAGTCAGATGGATCTAAGTCTGTTAAGAGGGATTGAGTAGCAATTCATAGCCACAATTGGCTGCTTCAGTAACTGCAACCTGAGCAGTGCGAACGGGTACGTTATCCTAGAGTATAAATACATCTCTCAGCTTACATCTTCATTTCAGCTTGATTACTTCCTTTAGTTGTCTTGATTCGGAAACATAATACAATCTATCAATAGTTTTCCCCTTTTCCAGGCAGTGATTACATCTTTAGAATAAAATCCTCCTCGAAGCCATCACCTTGACAACAGATGCTAATTACTTGAGATTCTTCAGGGAGGAGAACCAGAGTGTTTCCACTGTTTGCTTTGACTCTTTAATTCAGGTTCGAAATGGCGAATCCAAGTTTCATCTCGTGTTATTAATCTGTGGTGGAAATTTTAAGGGTTAGCCTGGATGGGATTCAGAAGTGTCCTGGAAATTTCAATTGCTTTCAAGTTGTGCTCTGGTATCTGTATTCTTGGCCCCTATCTTGCTGGCAGCTTGCTCACCCACCAAATCTGTTGAGACTGAGTGGACTGAACCAGAACGAATGCCAATGGACTTAGCTCTCAGCTGGATAATAAGATGATTGTCATTCAAAACCATACGGTGAATAGCATCAATTTGTTTATCAGTAGTTGAGGTTTTTGGATGACCTGACCGTTGGTAATCTTTTGTGCTGTCCCTGCCCCGCTTGAATTTCGCAACCCACTTTTTCAAATCTACTTAGTCCTCAGCAAATAGCTGTACCATGTCCACATAGATTTCCTTGAATGTCATACTTTTCTTTTGCTGATATATTTACGACTGCTCGGACCTGTTTCGTCCATTTTTAGATTTGTTGCACACCTTTCACCATTTGGCCAAGTCGGTAGACAGGGTGTTTGCTGTAGAACACTCTGACTACATCTCTGCAGAAGGTTGAGACACCCACCTGAATTAGTTGGCTTGGACTGTATAATACACCGACTGCTTCTCTGCGCAGGATAAAGACTCCCCCAACAAGTGTCTTGGATATGACACTAAACAATCTGATGGTGAGGCTCCAGTAATGCTGGAGCTTTGGGGAATGCAGAGTACTCCTTTATTACCATCGATCCCAGGTCCACTGTGGCTCGGAGTAGTTGCATCTGATAGGGTCCTCTCTACGGACCAAAAAGAACTCTTTGACATTTAATCTGTGTACGAAGGAATGACTAACGTTAAATTGAATTGTTTGAAATAGAACTGTGTGTAAACAAATGACTTGTATAATTGAATTCTTGTTGATACATAGCAATACCTGGAACCATTTTACTGTATGCAAAAGTTTGAGCTTAGGCTCGTTTAAAAACTTTATTAATAAAATCTGTTTACAAATCATATTTATTTAATATACATGTTTAAAGAGGATTTGGCATTAAATAACCTAAAATGTTTGATATGCCGTAAAATCAAACCAAACCAATTCTGTGAGTGTGGAGTACTCCTTCGTTCCCAGAACTCCCAGGCTCACTCAGACCCAAGGCTGGTAGTACCTGTAAGTGTCCCATCTCCCAGCCCAAGTGTGGAGTACTACTTCGTTCCCAGAATTCTCAGGCCCACTCAGATCCAAGAGTGGTAGTACCTGTAAGTGTCCCATCTCCCAGCCTGAGTGTAGAGTACTCCTTCGTTCCCAGAACTCTCAGGCCCACTCAGACCCAAGAGTGGTAGTACCAGTAAGTGTCCCATCTCCCAGCCTGAGTGTAGAGTACTCCTTCGTTCCCAGAACTCTCAGGCCCACTCAGACCCAAGAGTGGTAGTACCAGTAAGTGTCCCATCTCCCAGCCTGAGTGTAGAGTACTCCTTCGTTCCCAGAACTCTCAGGCCCACTCAGACCCAAGAGTGGTAGTACCAGTAAGTGTCCCATCTCCCAGCCTGAGTGTAGAGTACTCCTTCGTTCTCAGAACTCTCAGGCCCACTCAGACCCAAGAGTGGTAGTACCAGTAAGTGTCCCATCTCCCAGCCTGAGTGTAGAGTACTCCTTCGTTCCCAGAACTCTCAGGCCCACTCAGACCCAAGAGTGGTAGTACCAGTAAGTGTCCCATCTCCCAGCCTGAGTGTAGAGTACTCCTTCGTTCCCAGAACTCTCAGGCCCACTCAGACCCAAGAGTGGTAGTACCAGTAAGTGTCCCATCTCCCAGCCTGAGTGTAGAGTACTCCTTCGTTCCCAGAACTCTCAGGCCCACTCAGACCCAAGAGTGGTAGTACCAGTAAGTGTCCCATCTCCCAGCCTGTGTGTAGAGTACTCCTTCGTTCCCAGAACTCTCAGGCCCACTCAGACCCAAGAGTGGTAGTACCAGTAAGTGTCCCATCTCCCAGCCTGAGTGTAGAGTACTCCTTCGTTCCCAGAACTCTCAGGCCCACTCAGACCCAAGAGTGGTAGTACCAGTAAGTATCCCATCTCCCAGCCTAATAAATATTTTTAAAAATTACTAAAAATTATCAAGAATACTAGAAAACCAATATCTGCGTGCAAAAAATGATTGTTATTATAGAATATGAATAGTTATCCGAAACCATTCAATTGTTCGAAATAAGACTGACATCGACACAATGTTTCATATGCCATTAAACAAGCCGCCAACCAAAAACGTCCATTACCAACTGTTTCCCATTAAATGATAGTACTGGAGATATTCCATTTTCTTCTGGTTCGTAGACTTTCTTGAGTTCTTCTTAGAACGCCTCATGGAACTCAGACTGTTTTCGAACCAGCTTCTTTCCACCAAATTTATAAATCTCAGTAGGTGTACCATTATTTCCAGAGATATACCAGAAGAAATCTGCCTAATGGATTCTATGATTATCTTTCTGTCCATCTATCTATCTATATAAGTACATTCATATCTCTCTGTCTATCTAGGATTATAAACAAACTGAGATAAGTAGGTAATAATGTTATTGTCTGTATAAGTGATGATCGATGCATCCAAGAAGTTTGATAATAAGGAGGAGTGCTCAGCATAACGGTTATCATTGTTGGAAATGGAATCGGGGATTCGAGTTCAAATTGTGGACGAGGCTGTTTGAATTTCACTTCGCACTAAAGCCCTTGGGGAAGGTGTGAATCTATCTCTTCTCCTCCCCACTCCATTGGGTAAATAGTTGGACAGACAGGGTACTTTAACATTGGTTAGCCAACTGATCTGGGAGAAGGAAAACTTGAAATTCCACCTGTTTTAGAAAACGCAGACAATATCCTGTGCGGGGGAGTAAACTGCCTCCTCACAAGAAAGAGATGTCCTGGGTATTTCTTTAAACTGCTGCTGGTGATGAAGCTTCAGTTCTGGAGATTTGAGGAGAGCGAAGTACCACTTCATTACCATTACACTCAGGTCCATTCTGTCTCGGAGTGGTAGTACCGGTTAGCGTCCTATTTATGGGCCAAATAGATCTATTTGAAAATCATATGTATTCGATAGAAATACGTAAACTTGGCGAACTTAGTCGAAAGTGATCCGGAGGCTTCCTTTTCAATAGCTACTACACCAAGGTATAGGGGAAGGCGCTACTCCATTCGCTGGATTGCTCTACTTTACCCTTGATCCCTACCTTATAATGCTGAGTGTTAAGCAAAGGCGACATCAGGTACCATTTTTTGAGTCTTTGGTATGACTTGACCTGGGATTGAACCCTGGTCTCCCGGACCATTGGGGAACACGCTACTTATTAGGCTAATAGCCTGGTTTTAAATAGAAATATCTGATATCAAAACTGGAAAACTTCACTTATGAGTCACCCTTACTTCTCCAGCATTGCCCAGTCAACTGGGGCTGTAGAATACCCCGACTGCACCCCTGTAGGGGAGTAACACCCATCAACGAGTGTCCTAGATATGACACTAAACAATCTGATGGTGAGGTTTCAGTAATGCTGGAGCTTTGGGGAATGCGGAGTACCTCTTCATTGCCATCGCTCCCAGGTCCACTCTGGTCTGTTTGTGGTAGCACCTGATAGGACCCTGTCTATGGGTCAAATAGAACTGAACTGCATACTTATGCTTAACTGAATTACTTTCAATAGAACTGTTTTGACATTTAACTGTGTGTTTACGCTAAAATGAATTGTTTGAATTAGAACTGCTTGACTAAACTGAATAGTTTGAAATAGAAATATTTTTGACAATTAAACTGTGTACTCATGCTAAACCGAATTATTTGAAATAGAACTGATTATTTGTATCAAAATGGATTTGGTCTTAATAACCTCCAAGGACCATAAAACCAAACCAACCAACCAACCAACCAACTTCCCCAGCAGTGCTCGTCTAACTTGCTTTCAGGATTTGCTCAAAATAGCAGATTGTATTGTTCCCATCTCGCTTTTTCTCCGGGCGTTTCAGTAAAGTCCAGGAGGTGCATCCATATAGTAGTTCAGACTTCCATATGAGTGAAAACCTGTCAATAACAGTTCCTAATTTAGCTATGAGTATGTTGACATCACTTTCAGTGGATGAGATATTATTGCCGAGGTATGTGAACTGGTCTACTTATTTTAGTGGCTTAGCACTCAAAGTGGACATGGCTTCTTCTTGTTTAAAACACATGAACTCTGTTTTATTTACATTTGCGTTGAGGCCAATGCCCCTCGTTGATGCTTGCGCCAGGTTATGCAACAAGGATTCGGTTTAAAGGCTTCAAACAGAAAAGAATTTAAGCAAAATCCAAAACAATGTCCATTCCAAGACACAATATTACAGTGTGGTTGGTTGGTTGATCGATTTTAACGGCATATCCACCTGTCTAAGGTTATTTCATGCCTAGAGGTTAGGGAACCGCGTTCATTGTACATTTATGTTTACATTTTTTTGATTTTTTTCCCCCATGGTCCTATCGAATACGAATAATTCTTAAACATATCTATTTGGCCAATAGATGGACCGTAACGGGTACTACCACTTTGAGGTCAGAGTGGACTTAGGGGAAAAGAAAGAAAGAAAGAAAGAAAACGGAAAAAGAAAAAATAAGCAAAGAAAGAAAGAAAGAAAGAAAATTGAAAGAAAAAAGACGGAAAGAAAGAAAGAAAGAAGACGGAAAGGAAAGAAAAAGAAAGAAAATAGGCAAAGAAAGAAAGAAGACGGAAAGGAAAGAAAAAAGAAAGAAAATAGGCAAATAAATAAATAAATAATGAAAGTAAAATAGGCAAAGAAAGTTGAAAGAACTTTTACAGCTAATATATACAGATATGAATATACTGACATAGACACGTCAACAGGCAGACATAAACAGACCATCGGTGTTAGTTCATATGCTCAAAGCCGTATAAATTGAGCACCCAAAGAAACTCGAACTTACTTCCGAGGGTTTCCTAGTCTAGTTTACTAACCATTACACCATTCGAGGCATCCAGTTAGTTCATATGTGTTTTTTGTGGCTGTTAATCGCGCACCAGTCATAAAGCGATGATTACCAACTGTTGCGCGTAAGTCTGGATGAAGATTTCGAATTCCTATTGGAAAAACACTATGGTAGCATTCTCAAACTTCACATTATACCTGTTCGTACCTATTTTAACATTTTCATATCTGTGTCTCTCAGTACATTATCTATCTAGCCAGTCTACTATTTCTATCTATCTGTGTTACCTTTCACAAACGGTGGCTAGATGTAATACGAGGTCAGATTAACATTCCCCACAGGAAGCGACCCTACAGGGCGGGCAGGTGCAAAACTTATCCGAACCTAGTCGTCATTCTTTCTCATGGGGACACTTCGGGCATTAGGCAGTAAACCTAATCCTGTCCTCTTGTACACAATTGTGCTGGGTGGGTAGGACAAGAGGTGAACATATGTGCTATTTGGAGGGACAGTCCTCTTGAGATTGGAGTGATTTATTTTCAAAAATACATGCACGAGCATTTTGGGTCAGTTTATCAGTGTTTGTTCATATGTCTGTTTATGAAAGTAGATATATAAGTATTTTGACATGAAGCGGAGAAGAATTGTCAGTCTTTTAATAGTGACATCCATCAGAAATATTAAATACCTCCCATATATATATATATATATATTGAAGTATGACTTCCACTTATGCTTCTCATATAAATTTGTTAAAAATGACATGGCTTATATGTGGCAATAATGCTTATAACTAAAAAAAAAAAAAAGTCGAAAAAACAAAAACAAAACATAATGTACTTACATCTAAGGCCGTTGGAACAGAAGGGTTAAAAAATGAACATTTTTTTTGGCAATATTTTGGGGACACCTTTCTTCTGCCCAGCGAATAAAGCAAAAATGAAACTGGAGTGATGTCATCGACAGGAAGTAAGTCCGAATTGAGTTGTTGATATGTGTTCGCTTCTGTCTGATTTGTGGTTAAAAAATGTTGCATCTAATTTGTTAATATGTATCTATTTCTGTCTGATTAATATTTCAAAAGATGTAGCATCTCACTTTGACGTCCAGGTCACCCAGAGATGTTTGTAACTAAAGCGTTTGTGTCTCTTGAAAAGAAATTTTGTTATTCTATATTTCTATTAAATTTGAGTTGGTATGAGTGTAATTTGTGAATCTGTTTTGCTTATTTCTTTGGATTACAGCAAATTCATTTCTTGAGGTGAACCGCCTTATTTATTTTAAAAGTATCGGTAACCCTTAAAGAAGCCAATATCTGAATTAAGTCCACGTTTGTGTGTGTGTAATTTGTTAATCCATAATATATATATATACAAATATAAAAAACAAGGTATTCAGTGAATGGCTTTATGTAGGGTTGAATTATTTGATAAGTATAAATGTTTTGCATTAAACCTTCATCACGTCAGTTAAATATGTGAGAAGTGTATTTCCTGAATTATATTTAATCTAATTTCTAATTTTTTAAAAAAGAAAATGGGAAAAATGAGAAAGTTTCAACATTGTATTTCCGTTAGTGGCGTTCTGTTTTAAATCTGTCATCAGTGTTTGCAATTCATTCTAAAAACGTAACGTGAACGAATTCACTTAGCTCGGAAATAGCGTCTCATCTGAAAATGTCTTCAATATGCAACTAGCGAAGACATGGACTGCTATCGATAGGTTATCGCTCATATGAAAGTCAGACTTATCCGATAAAATAAAGCCCAAATTTTTCCATCGGTCTTGTCAATTTTACTATATGGATGCACCGCATGGACGCTAAGCGTAAAGAGAAAACGCTAGACGGGAATTGCACAAGAATACTTTGAGCTATATTGACCGAATCCTGGAAGCAACAGCCCACGAAACAGCAGTTGTCTGGCCACCTACCTCCCATCTCTAAAACCATCCAAATAAGACGGATAAGACATGTGGGACACTGTTTGAGAAATAAGGACTAACTCAATAGTGACGTTCTCCTTCATACGAACGTGCAAATGTTGGACGACGAACTAGAATTGATCTACGATAGTTCTGTTCGGTCACTGGATGTAGTCTAGAAGACTTGCTGGAAACGATGGATAATAGAGAGATGAATAGAGGGAGGGAGATAGATAGATAGATAGTGAGAGAGAGAGAGAGAGAGAGAGAGAGAGAGAGAGAGAGAGAGAGAGAGAGAGAGTCTGGGAAATCCGTGCTAGCAGCACGACATAAAGATGATGATAATATATATACATATATATATATATGATCAGTGAAACCAGACTATTCTGGATAAGGGATTTTGTAACTTTTTTGTTATTTAATCGAGTGGTAATTAAAGATGATGCTAGATGCAACAATTTTCCAGCTTTTTTTTTGTTATGTATATCAACTAATATTTTGGAATCTTTAAAGTTAAAGTTATAATTATAAATTATGCCTGACTATATCATTATTTACGTTTCCTTTTATCAAGTTCCTTTTGTGCTCGTAAATTCGTTTTTGAAGATTACTTATTTTTTAATTACAATCCAGACATTGGAGAGCGTAAACACTAACATCAGATTTTATGTCGATATTGTTATTCTTATTATGGATTATTTTCTTTATTGTTTTTGAAGAGTTACTAACTGTTTTGATTCTCCATGAAATTATTTAGTAAGTCGAGCAAACGTGTAAGTTCCCTCATCCTACATAAGGCCAGACGCTGTGTATAGATAAGAACAACTTCGAAGATATTAAAGTTTTTTTTTGTTCGTACCTTTTGCAAGAAAGAGAAGTCGTCTGAATAATGTAATTTACGAAGCTCTTTGCTTCGATGAGGCACAAGGCTGATTGAATAGGACCCCCAATGAGACTCGAACTCACTCTCGCAGGTTTGCTTGCTAACCATTACACTACCCGAGGTGCCCGAAGTCGTCCGAATCATGTTCACCATTAGTGTTTGTGTTCAATAAACATGAGTCTGTGAGTGTCAGGATGGGTGTTCTCGTGTATGGAACTTGGAACGTGTTGAAGAATTTTGACCTCTTGTCTTTTGATAGTTGTAGAACTATCAAAAGACAAGAGGTCAAAATAGTCATCATTGTTTGATCAAAGGACAAGAGGTCAACATAGTCATCATTGTTTGATCAAAGGACAAGAGATCAACATAGTCATCATTGTTTGATCAAAGGACAAGAGGTCAACATAGTCATCATTGTTTGATCAAAGGACAAGAGATCAACATAGTCATCATTGTTTGAGGAGTTATGGTTATCGCTGTGGGAAATGGACATGGCGATATGAGTTCAAATCCTTATCGAGGCTGCTTCAACCTTGGTATGAAAACCGATCTAGGAGAAGGAAAACTCAAGATTAAAATCTGTTAAACTCTGCTTAAATTGACCTCGTGTTGCATCCTGCTCGTGGAGAGGGGTTGGGTAAATATATGCATAGTAAGCATCACACTGATACTTAAATCGATAAACAACTTTGTTGAAGGGTTAGGGAGAGCATTTTTATGAAACGAGGGGAATGCATTTTATGTACATACTAAGATGGAGCTAAAGTAAAATAAAGACAATGATCAGTCACAATTTGACTGTTAGATCTAATCCACGAAATTTTGATATAGACCAGACATTTGGGGACTTCAAACATTTTGGTATTATTAGATTTAAAAAATTAAAAAAGAATACAATTCAGAATTACCCTTTCAGGTTAACTTCTGGAAATGAAAATATTATTCCTTGAATTCCTTTTCCAATTTGCTCTCTGAACAAATCACAAGTGCACGACGGGAAAGGGATTTAATGAGATTGCTTTTTTTTTTTTTAGATTTTAGAGCAAAAGAATCCCGACGTGTAGGAATTACATCCCTTGCCTTCAAATAGTACTTTTAATGACCACTGAGTGGTGTGATCAAAGTGGCATATAAAACTGCGCGGCAAAGTTAAACTCTCACACACTCTCTCTCTCTCAATCTCTTCTGTAAGAGATTGGATAAGAATCCCGCACGAGTGTGTGTATTTCCCGACAGGGGAGCCCTTGTCCACACAACCCTCTTAAGTCTTCATACAACAATTTTCATTCAATCAACAAGACTTTTCGACTGCATGATAAGACTTTTCTCTACAAAGCATTATTCCCACAGATATAACCCTTTGAAAGTAGGTTTCATGAAAATGACATGCAATGCAAGTGACGAAAGATTTAGTTGTCCTTCAGGCTAAAACGTCTAAAAAGGTAACGTACATTACCTATTCGCTAATGGTCTGGGAGACTGGGGTTCAATCCCAGGTCGAGACATACTTAAGACTCAAAAGTGGTACTTGATACTTGAGCCTAAACTCAGCATTATAAGGTACATATCAAGAGCACTCCAGGGAAAGGAGAAGCACCCTCCCCTACACCTCAGTGTAGTAGCTAATGAAAAGGATGCCATCGGGTTGTCCTCGACTAAAGGGAGACAACTTTACTTACTGCGATTTTACTCCTGCATCGTAAATTTTAAGGAGGGTTGAAGGTTGTTCAATTTTTGAAAAAAATCTATAGCCTCGTCACATGAGAAAAAAGAAGCAAAAGAGTCATCAACATAACGTCCATAGCAATACGGTTTAGGAAACTTATCTAAGAGGGATTTTCCATGAAAACCTTGAAAAATATTCGCCAGAAAAGGACCCAAAGGGCTACCAATGAAGATTTCGTCTATTTGCCAGCACATCTCGGTTTCTTTTGGTTTGGTTTCTTTGTTTAATGGCATATCAATCTTTATAGGTTATTAAACGCCAAAGCTATTCTCCTAGAAGAACAGTAGTGGTACTATTTAGCCCATAGGTGGGAGGATGAGGGGTTCCATACCTTTCCCAATGGTATTTGCCCGAAAGTGAACGTAATAGTGTGACTGGAGTACGAACTCGCTTACTACGATTCCGCAGTCCATCGCTTTAACCATTACACCACGAGGACACCAAGTACAAATCGTTATTGAAACTTAAGGAAACTGACTAAATAGCCTGCTGATTTTTTTCCGGAAAAGGCGAAGATTTTAGAAGGTTATGATACAACATATCCATCTAAATACCAATGATTTTATCCAAAACGTATATTGGCAAATAGGCTGGAGATGTCAAACGAACAAAAATATTCCAAATTCTCTGGATTACAATAGACTAAAAAGATTTTTTTAGACTGGATTGAGAATTTTAACAAACCTTTCGGCCAGTTCATATTGAGTAGAACCCACTATCGACAAAATAGGTCCACGAGGAATATTGAATATATGGATTTTAGGTAATCTATACATCTCTGAGCGTTAGGAACCCATTGGACGAATTCTATCATAAACATCTTCAGAAAAAGATTCTAAGAATCTTTTTGGTATGTTAGTTTCCGACTTGAAGGTTTCGTCCAACGAGATGTCACCTATCTTCTTAAACCGCCATCCAATATGTCCGACATTTAAGCGATAAAATCTGAATGGTTGAGTATTACTACACCAGCCCTTTTATCAGGTTTCTAATGAAAATATCTGTCGAGGCCAAGGGAGGTGCCCGTGGTGTAATGGTTATCGTCGTAGGAATTGGACACGGCGACACGAGTTCAAATCCTAGACCAGGCTGATTGCAATTCACATAGCACTAATAACTTTGGGAAAGGTATGAATCCAATTATTCTCCCTCCAGCTATGGGTAAATAGTAGGGCAGACTGAGTTCTTCAGCCTTGGTGAGGTAACTAGTCTAGGAGAAGGAAAACTCTGAATTCAAACCTGTTAAACTCCGCTTAAAAATTGACCTCGTGTCATATCCTGCCCGAGCGGAGGGGTTGGTAAATATGGCTAATGAAAATATCTGGCTGGACAAAAAAAAAAAAAAAAGAAAGAAAAAAGCTCCCACCAAAAAATAAAACAAAACAAAACAAAAACACCTTGATATCTTAAAAGCTGTCGTAGTCAATACACAGTGCTCAGACTTACAATATATATAGGAAGAAGGAAGGAACTCATAAGATCGACTTACTAAAAGATTTATCTTTGTAATTTCTTGGGGGATTTTTTCTCCTCCTCCTCCTCCTCCTCATTTCTTTTGAGATTACATTTCTCATTTGTTCAATTATTCAATTACCGACGTTTACTTTGAAAACTCTCGGTCGATAGGCACCTCAGGATTTATTTCAGGATTTCTTTTGGTCGATTTTAAATCCATTTCTTATTGAAATCATGACTCCATTCCTTTCTAACTTGATATTTCATTGGAGTTGTACCGCTAATTTGTTTATATATATATATATATATATGAATGTGTGTGTGTTCAGTTGGTTGGTTTTATTGCATGCCAGCTTAGTTGGATTATTTTGTGATAGTCTTTTTTTCAAGCAATTATTCTATTTAATAATAATAATAATAATAATGAAGGATGAAGGTGACGTGATATCAATTGTAATTGGTGCACTGGGAACAATCCCCAGAGGATTGATGAAGAGACTGAAAGACTTGGAAATAAAAGGACGAGCGAAGACCATCTATACTACAGAATTATTAATATTGACCTGAATACCGAGAAGAGTCCTGGAGACTTGAGGAGACTTGCTGTCACTCAAACTCCAGTGAAAAACCATCTGCTAACACCGATGTTAAAAACTCTCAAACGAGTAAAATAATAATAATAATAATAATAATAATAATAATAAGAAGAAGAAGAAGAAGAAGAAGAAGAAGATCGGCTAGAATACTCAGAAGAGTCCTGGAGACCTGAGAAAACTTGTTGTCACTCAGACTCCAGTAAAAAACCACCAGTTAAACTGGCATAAAAAAAAATTCAGGGGGGAGCGAAATAATAATAATTTCTTTGCGCACTGTTATATCGTTTCAAGTAATCCTATCTAATATTAATAATTTGCTTACAATTATATAGTTTCAAGAACTCCTCTCTAATAATGGTTTGGTTTTATGGCATATCAACCATTGTATGCCAAATCCATTTTTATACATATAAACAGTTCTATTTGAAACAATTCTGTCTAGCATAAGTACAGATTTTTTTTGTTTACACATTTAAATGTCAAAACAGTTCTATTTCAAACAATTTGGTTTAGTCTAAATACATTGTTTAATTATATTTGACCCATAAATAGGACCCTATCAGATGCTACCACTCCAGACCATAGTGGACCAGGGAACGATGGTAATAAAGGGGCACTCCGCATTTCCCTAAGCTCCGTCATTACTGGAGCCTCATCATCAGATTGTTTAGTGTCATATCCAGAACAGCCGTTCGGGGAGTCTTGCCATTCTGCAGAGATGCAGCCGGAGTTTTCTGCTGCCCAAGCCAACTGAGCCACCTCTCAAATACTAATTATTTACATGCAATTAGATGGTTTCAAGTATTCCTATCAAATAAAAAGTAAGTAAAGTTGGCGACCGTAGTCGAGGGCGGCCAGACGGCTCCCTTTTCAATAGCTACTACACTGAGGTGTAAGGGAGTGCGCTATTCCTTTCCCTCGATTGCTCCACTTTGCCATCGATACATATCTTATATTGATGAGTGTTAAGCAAGGAGGTATCAAGTACCATTTTTAAGGTCTTTGGTATGACGCGACCTGGGATTGATCCCAAGTCTCCCGGGCCATTGGCGAACACTCTACCTACTATACCAATGAGCCGGCGTTGTAAAGTTGGTGAATTTTGTCGAAGTTGACTCGAAGGCTTCTTTTTCAATAACTACTACATCGAGGTGTAGGGGATGGCGCAACTCCATTCCTTGGATTGTTCCACTTTACCCTTGATCCTTGCCTTATAATGCTGAGTATTAATCAAGGTGGGATCAAGTACCATTTTTGAGTCTTTGACTCGACCTAGGATTGAACCCAGGTCTCCCGATCTAATAGTTATAGTTTTCATAAAATTATATGGTTTGAAGCTGGTTTCATGCAACTGATAATAATAATTCTCCATTCGATTAATTTAATAATCTTATGTAATACAAACATTTTTCCAACTGATCTATTTGACTTATAGATTGGACAATAACATGTGCATGTGTGTGCATGTGTGTGTGTGCACGCGCGCGCGTGAGTGCATGTATGTGTGCATGTATATGTGCATTCTTGTATGTGTGCGTATGCGTGTGCATGTGTTTATACGCATGTTTGTGTGCATATATGCATGCGTGTGCGTCTAAGAGCGTATGTGTGTGTGCGCGCATGTTTGTGTACATGTGTGCATATGTGTGTATGTGCGTGTGCATGCATGTGTGCGTATATGTATGTGTGCACATGTATATGTGTGTGTGTGTGTGTGTGTGCGCGTGTTTACATATCTATTCCCCTTTTCATGCTGCTGATAGGTGACACAATATCGAGCATAGTGTTAGGTTCCTGGATTCTAGACAGAAAGCTAATGTTAAAATCTAAAAAGTAAGGATCATTTTCATGTTTAAAGGGCACAGAGAAATTTATGTTATATAATTAAGGAATGATTTTTTATATTAATCCTTTTTCGTTAATTATATTTTATCATTCAGTTTGGTAAGGCTTTGAACCATTCGGGTCTCTTAGTCCTGGTGCATAGTCAGATAGTGCAGTCTTACGTCCACGCGCAAAGGATATGACAATCACCATTTGTCATAATAAACCCCCAGACAGGAAATGAGGCTGGAGTGTGGATGGCGTCATGCACAGAGGAGATGGTCCTGACAATTTGAGGATTTTAAAAAGACAGAAGTTGGGTTTTCTACCGTTGAGGTGTGCGGTTGAGTTTTTCGGATCTCGACCAGCAGAGATGAATTGAGATCTTAAACATCACAAGATGCGCAGCGCGTTGGGGTGGGGTCAGCATAGTATGGTTTGCATAGACTTTTAAGAATTGTGTCTCTCTCCTCGTGTCGCCATGGACCGAAGCCAGAAATTAATAAACTCGTTCGTATCCGAAACGAAAGAGTCCGCTTGTATTTGTAAATGTATTGTATTACTGTTCTGAATGAGATCATTAAGGCAATGGCTATGCAACATTGATTGTTCACGCGGACTGTGACAACGAAAGAATTAAGCGGACTGAAATTATAAAGGATAAACGCTTGATGAGTCTTGAAAACCCGTTCCGTCGGTTTTAAAAAGCCTGGTCAAACGCACCAGCAGCTCTAATTGACTAAGAGATGCCATTTGATAAAACGCACCAGCAGCTCTAATTGACTAAGAGATGCCATTTGATAAAACGCACCAGCAGCTCTAATTGACTAAGAGAAGACATTTGTTTAAACGCACCAGTCACTCTAACTGACTTAGTAACGAGATGCCATTTGTTTGAAATTTAACCTTTTAAACTCATTATTCCTTTTGTTTTCAGAATCTCTCGGTGCTGAATGTTGTTATTTCTATGGTGTTTATGGAGCGAATTCAACTGTTCTTTTGTAGGCGCTAAAACTGGGATAGAGCGCAATTAAAAGCGATATGAACATCAATTTGGTCTTTGGAGAAAAAGCAGTTAACAACCTCCACTAATAAATGTGGTTTTCGAAATTCTGTTTTTAAGTTGAAAATATTCGAAATAAGTTAAAAAAAAACCCACAGGAATTTCGAAAACTGACGAAAAAAAAAAAAAAAAAATTTTAACAAACGTTAGTAAAACAATTCCAATTTGTTTAAGAAAGCTTTTTAGAGCCCCATCTCTATGTTAAAAATAGCTGTTTGATGAACAAGTTAAAGGTCACCTCTACTGAAACAAACTTGAGAACGTTTGAGTTTTGTTTTCGGGGAGTTGCATTATTTTTTGATAAAGATAGAATAGATAAATAATTATAAAAAATCAAGATAATACTACGACTTGTTTTCTCATCGTCGGAGTCTGACAGTCTGAGTAAATGCTGTAAAAAGCAAGTGAAATTAATGAAAGAAAAAAAGTAAAAAAATTAATTACTTCATGTGATCGTACGTACAAACCGTCCAGTCAATGGGGTTTAGAATAGGCTGACTGTATCTCCTGTAGAAGGGTAAGATACTACACTTAAAAGGGCTATTTAGGATATGACACTAAATTGCATCCGGTGGTGAGGCTCCAGTTCTAGAGCTTTGAAGAGTATGGAGTCACCTCTTCATTGCTATTACTCCCAGGTCCACGCTGAGTTTGGAGTTAGGGTCCCATCTATGGGTTAAATAGATATGATTGAATTATATAGGAATATTTGATATAATTTAAATCTGCAAACAAATTATTATCATTAGATTGGAATAATCACTTTAAACCATATCATCATCACCATCATCATCAAGTCCCGCTGCAAGCATGGATTTCCCTGACTCTTTCTCTCCATCCGTCCCTATCATCTAAGTTTTCTAAACTACATGCTGTGTCTGTTCAGAGCTGATGTAAATAAGTTCTTGCAGGTCGGCCAACACTGGCACGTCCATATGTAGGGGGTCCATCGAAGAACATTACTTATGAGTTTGTCCTTGCAGCGCCCGGCATGTCTTGTTCTTCTTACTTGAATATTTTTAGAGATGGGAGGCAAGTGGCTGTACAGCTGTTGTTTCGTAGGGTGTTGATAACCATATAATTGTGTATAAATTATTAGGTCTGGAGGAGAATACTTGATATCATATAACTGTGTGCAGATTATTGGTATTAGATAGGAATACTTGATACCATATTACTCTGTGCAAACAAATGGTTATTCAATTCGAATGGTTACTTGAGACCATATTATTGTTTATAAATTACAGTATGCAGATTATTGGAATTAAACTGGACTACTTCATACTAACCGGACATTGGCCTAGGGGTTAGAGTGTTCGCCAATGGCCCGGGAGACCTGGGTTCAATCCCAGGTCGAGTCATACCAAAGACTCAAAAAATGGTACTTGATGCCTCCTTGCTTAACACTCAGCATTATAAGGTACGGATCAAGGGTAAAGTAGAGCAATCCAGGGAAGGAGTAGCGCCCTCCCCTACACATTGGTGTAGTAGCTATCGAAAAGGGAGCCTTCGGGTTACCCTCGACTAAAGGGAGACAACTTTACTTTTTACTTACTTCATGCTATATAACTGTGCGCTACTACGATGTCAAAGTCCTACACGTAAACCACTATGGCGCAGACCCTCTTATTTGTATTGGGAATAAATTCTTGAAGCTATAATTGTTTACTAAGGATTATTAATAGTGTTCGCCAATGGTCTGGGAGACCGGGGTTCAATCCCAGGTCGAGTCATACCAAAGACTCAAAAAAATGGTACTTGATGCCGCCTTTCTTAACACTTAGCATTATAAAGTAAGGATCAAGGATAAAGTGGAGCAATCCAGGAAATGGAGTAGCGCCCTCCCCTAAACCTCAGTGTGGTAGCTATTGAAAAGGGAGCCTTCGAGTTGGGTCACCAACTTTACTTTTTACTTATTTGAAACCATATCATTGCTTGCAAATCATTGGTGCTAAATAAGAATACTTGACTGTGCAAACAAATAATCATTATGAAATAGGAATAGTTACTTTAAACCATATTATTGTATATGAATTATTAGGTTTGTCACTTAGAGTAATCGGACTATTCTCTTCATCTTTGTTGTTTCGCATCGCAAAGTTTCGGCCGATGCGTTTTTAGGCCTTCTTCAGGTGTTTCAGTTTCATGTCGAACTCGGGAGCCCACACAGAACTTCGAACCGAACCCTTTATTTAATCCACGAGGGTAGATTGTATTAATTCCGTTAACCATGACCGGGTACAAGTGCTTAGTGATCATTACTATTCTTTGTTATTTACCTGTTGTCAGGATTGAACCTGCAATCTTCAGATGATTTCACTTGGAAGCATTTTTTAAGCCAACGCCTATATCCGTTACGCCACGTGCCCCGTTGGTTTCTCTGTTGTATGGCATATTAACCTTTGTCGAATATTTAATACCAAAGCCATCCTGGTAGAAGAACAGCAGTGATGCTATGTAATTTATGGCTTGGGTAGTAAAAGGAGTTCATGCCTTTCCCAAGGGTATTTGTCGGAAAGTAAACGTAATAGCTGGACTGGAGTTCGAACTCACTGACTTCGAGGTCGCAGTCCAGTGGTTTAGCTATTACACCCACTCCTTATGAATTATTAGTATTAGAAAGGAATACTTGATATCAAACAGCTGTAAAAACAAATGATTATCATAAAAGTTAAATAAAATGATACAAATAGAAGTTTAAAAATACTAGGGTCATTCAATAAATGAAGCGAAATGTTTCCTAAAGATTTGGCAATGTGAAGCACAGTTTACAGTTGTACATTTTTCAATGAAATCAATACTGATGAGTTCTTTCATGTTCCAAAAGAATTACCTTCTTTGCTGATCGCTGCATCCAGAACTTTTTCTTAACCGGAGAGTCAGTGTGTTTCCACTCCATGGTTTCGCTTTTCGACTCTGGCTCGTAGTGCCAAACCCATGTTTAGCCCATTTGTAAAGGTTCTTTAATTTTTTTTTTCACTAATGCATGCTTATCCCTACACATACCACATTTTTCAATGAATTGCACACAGTTTGCACTTTTAAAAAAACTCTGTTTGATACGCCGCCATTCTGAATAGTCTCAAAACAAATATTTTTGAGAGATTTAAATTGTTTTTGTTACAAACGAATTCTAAAAAAATGCAGAGTTTATATTTTTGGAGTGGAGAGTGAAAAAACAAAAAACCCAAAAAACAAACATGTAAATAGAATGTATTTTGTTTTTAAAAAAAAAATCCCCTTAGTGAATAACGCTCGTATGTATTATACAAGTATATATATATATATATATATATATATATATATATATATATATATATATACTTGTATAATACATATATATATATATATATATATATATATATATATATAACCTTGTACGATACATATACATATATATATATATATATATATATACTTGTATAATACATACATATATATAAGTATTATACAAGTATATATGTATTATACAAGTATATATATATGTATACACACATATATATATACACATATATATATACTTGTATAATATATATATATATACATATGTATATACATATATATATACTTGTATCACACACACACACACACACACACACACACACACATATATATATATATATACTTATGTACTTATTAATACTCGAAATAAATAAATAAATAAGTTAAATATATAAATCTGAATTAAAAAGATCACACCCCAATCAAAACATACACCACGAAATAGTTCGAAACTCATATAGAGCCTACTTATGTGAAATAAGGCCCTAAAGTACTGCATTCAAATTCATTTGCGTCCCCCTATTCATTTTAATACACACACACACACACACACATATATATATATATATATATAAAATCATATTTTGCTGAAGATATCTGATGCTATTTGTCTGTCTCTACTATTTTACCTCTACGCCAGTCTCTTCATATTGTAACGACGACCAATTTTTCAAAATAACCTAGAAATGACTTTGATAGCCGTAAAATAAACAGGATGATTGAAACAATGAACTGTCATATTGAATATAAAGTAAAATACTTAACATTTTCAAATCAACCTCAATGATATGGCATTCATCGCCTCAGCTATTGTTCTTCTTGGTCACTCTTTTATTTTGAAGAGGCAAGGTCTCAACATAGTTCAAGAATTATTTCGGTGACCCAAATATTTCTCAGCTAGGGTCGCTAGGCAACTGCCCGCTTGATAATGACACATGTTTTCAATAGGGTTCTAGACAGTTGCCAGGTCTGTCACGTATCTACATCTCGCGGCCCCGCTGCTATTTCTGGACTTTCCTCGTAGTGTGTATCGGGGTGCTTTTCTAACCGTGGAATTTGGGAGGTACTTCTCGAGTATTTCGATACATCGTTCCTCATGCATTGTGCTCTCCCGTGCAAAACGTTGCCCCCTACCACCAGCACCCTTAAATAAACTTTGAAAATTGGTAGATATAAACAGGAATACATATATCTTCATCAAGTATCGAACCATCTACTATTATTCAAAAAAAAAAAAAAGAAAAAAAGAGAAAAAGAGAAAAGAAAAGAAAAGAAAAGAAAAAAGAAAAAGCGTACCTCTAGCAATTACATCTTAGTCTGTTTTAAACTTCGCCCTTTGAGACGTTACGCATTTTCCCATATTTTTTACTTTTAAAAACGGTCTGCTATATCTCCTTTCGGGATAACCATCAGTTGTCATGCTGAATTTTCCTTAATCTCATCCAGTCTTAAACTACATGATTTTAGCTTTGGGAAAAAGCCGAAAGCCGTAAGGATCCAAATATGAACTGTGTTGTTCATGGATTTAGTGGGTGTGATGTTTTTGCCAAAAAACATCAAAGCTCCCTGTTATCACTCGATCGACCATTTTATTCTTCCTGCATCTTTCAACTAGTGAAGAAGTTCAGGAGTGTACTCCTTTTTTAGTGTATGGCCTAAAGTGAAGGGGTGGACCCGTAATGGACAAAACTAGGATGGTAAAAAATATGAATAAATAAAAAAAAAGGAAAAAAGAAAAAAACCCAACCCGTCAGCAGATGCTGATGATGACTTACACTCAAGTCACAATGAAAGCACCGTTACCCCTCAAGATCACCAAGTTTAAGTAACGACGAGCTTTCTTGGTATTTAGATGGGTGACCACTTAGTAATGGCACGGTTAGTAATCAGTTTGAAGCCTGGGAAACGAGCTTAGTAAATTATAACGTCGCCGATATTGCTTCAACTTCGCTTTGTTCTCTTTAAACGTATAGATTCGGGCGACTTCCACTCGGAAAATTGGGCTTTTCTTTCAGCGTCATGGCCGTATTTCCATGATTCATCTGCCCAATAATTTTTTGAGGAAATCAGTATGTGTTAATAAAACACATATTACAAGACAGGGAATAAAAATACCATATTTGTACAATAGACTCAAAACAAAGAAAAATTAGTGAAAATCAGAATTTTGCCACGATGTTACGTCGAAATTCATTTTGTCTTACAACGGTTTCTTTTTCTCTGTGTATCATTTTTTTTTGTCTCTCAGCGTCTCTGTATCTCTCTCCTTCTCTACTCTCTTTCTCTCTCTCAATATATATATATAAATAGATATATATACATTCCTGCTCAAAATCTTAAGACCAGATACAAAAGGGTTAAAAAATACAAAATACTGTTTAATCGAAATATATTTGTGAAACGTTTACATTTAATTAGAAAATTTTATTTTATCAACAAACAAATGAAATTTTAAAGCTTTAATTGAATAATTTAAGCAAATGTTGCCAAAGTAGTTTTTTTTTGGGGGGGGGTCTTAAAGATCACACCGTGTAAATGAAAATAGAAAATACAGAATAAATAAGTCACAACGACTATTTAATATTCATTATATCCTCCATTTTTGTTAATTATATCGAAAATTCTCCTTGGCATATTCATTATCAACTTCTGCATGAAGGTGCTTGGGACGCTAGACGAGAATGCATAAACCGCGGCACGAAGAGCAAACACGGTTTCAAATTGTGATCCATATTTATAAACATCCTTTGTCATCCACCCCCAAATATTCTCGATTGGGTTTGGATCTTGTGAGCACAGTGGATGGCGCAAAAGCTGAATGTTGTTTTCCATAAAAAAATTCCTTCGACCTACAAGTATTGTGGGTTGCAGCATTGTCCGGCTGGAAAATCCAGTTTTCTTCACATAGACGAGGGCCTTCGGTAATTAGCGATGCCTTTCTTAACATCAGGGGCGGAGACGGGACTAGTGCTACTTGTGCCCGGCACGACCAATAACTCGGTCAATGTTATTCAAAATGGATTAAAAATCATCCATTAATTTCAAGCAAACATACTTAGTCTGATCTCAATTAAATTACGTATCTATTCAAGTTTCGATAACTAAGTAGCCAAAAGTTCATAAATATATTTGGGAATAATACAACGATGCTGTTTTGAACGGATGGTCTTTGTCCGGCCACCGTCAGATTCATTGAACATCCCATAAAATCGGCTATAATGTTGAACGCCCGATCCGTGCCAGGCACTAGACCCTTATAATAACAGTAATGTTAGAGAAATACGCTTTTGGCTGTAGCCAATAGTAAGAGCAACCCTACCACTGTGCTCAAAAATCTTAGCACATGCGACTGTTGATAGATATATTGGGAAGAGAGAGAGAGAGAGAGAGAGAGAGAGAGAGAGAGAGAGAGAGAGAGAGGATAGTAGATTAGAGCAGTCGCCGATGTCATCATCACCGCTATGGTAAATGTGGGTTAAACGGCGTGTTTTAATTCGTTTTTTCACTAACAGATATCTTTTTCTTTAATGAATGTTGCATATATTACATTCTGTAACTAAAATTTGTTTATTTGAATACATTTTCAACAAATAATCTTTATTTTAAGCGAAATTGAAACTACTAGCTGTGTCAGTGTATATTGTCATCAGTTTCTTTATTCTAATAAACATATTTTTCTCGTCATAGTAATGGACATCTCTTTTCTTCTATACTTTTGAAAGGAAAAAAATTATCTTATCTACTGTATTAACAAGACTACAAATTATATAGTATCTTGATTGTTTACAAAAAAAACACCATGCAAGGTAGGTTTGTCAATCTGTGCTATACAATGGAGAATCACGCAATAGCAACTATAATGACTTACTTTGGGTCCACGGACCACGGGTTGGGAACTGAAGTTGACAGAGTGCGGGGCGGGGCACGAGTAGCAAAAATAGGCTAGAGTCGCCACTGCTTAACATGTCAATGTAACTTGCAGCTGTTTGACGACCTTTTACCTCCTGTAACTCAAGAGATTCATTGTACGAAAATGAACTTCAGACCATTTCTTTTAGGACATCTTTTACAAAAGATGAACGCTGAAAACCGTCTGGGCCATCATAGTTGAATTTTTTCTCACTTCCCAAGTTTGATAATCTGAAGCAAATTGTAAACAGGAGGTTTTGTAGCGAGGAAGAAGGCAAGGCTTCTGCAGCTGTTTTACGTTCTTAAACTCTTTCCTATATAAATGTCGTCGAATTGTCGAGAGCTGCATTCATCATCTGCATTCGCTTTTATCAGATTTGAATCTCTCTTAACTTCTCGCCTAATGCGTTTGTCTAGAAATGGCGAGATTTTATTGGGGTGATCGCTTGACTTTTTCAAAACATACGTATCCAAATTTTTAACGAAGTTAGCTATGACAGTTTGGCTTTGGTCAATTACATTTGCAGTGGCTCGTTGTGAAGGACCACGTCTTTGAAGTTCAACAATCCTACCCTGTTCGAACTTTGTTAAAATTCTACTCTCAGCCATTTTAAAATATGAAATTTGATGCTGAAAATGAGCTAAGTAGATGTCGACACGTCTGGAGCTATGAGCACACTGACACGTTCTAAAGTTTTTGTCCAGTAATTTTTTTGCTCACAATGTCTTATCTTTATGACCAACCAAAAATACTTTTTCAATGTTCGTTTAAATTAATTAATTAAAAGCTTAAAAATTTCATTTGTTTGTTGATTAACTACATTTTCTGATTAAATGTAAATGTTTTGCAAATATATTTAGATTAAAATGACAGTATTCTAGATTTTTTTGACCTTTTTCAATCTGGTCTTAAGATTTTAACCAGGAGTGTATATATATATATATAGAGAGAGAGAGAGAGAGAGAGAGGGGGGGAGAGAGGAAGAGAGTAGAGAGTACTATATATATAGTGAGGCAACTCGTCTAGGAGAAGGAAAACTCTGAATTCAAACCTGTTAAACTCCGCTTAAAAATTGACCTTGTTTCATATCATGCCCGAGCGTAAGAGTTGGTAAATATATATATATATATACGTAGGTTGCGATGGATATATTGTCGCCATTTGAAATTATTATTTTCCCGCACACATTTTATTTGTTTCAGGTTTTGTCTACTGTGCTGCAAACTAGAGTCAGTTGGGCAATGTCTGTGAGAAAAGCAGTATCATGATACAATTCACTCCTCCAGAAATTTGTAAAGAGCATGCTGTACTACCCGGGTGTCAATCTGAGAACAGATTCAGATTCATATTGATGAAAACCATATACCCAGTCCGCATCATTGTGTTTAGAGTAGTCACTTGCGATGGTGACGTTTTTCCTTCATTTATCTTCTCACGTGACCTCAGACTTAACTCGAAGCGGTGGCTGCTGGAAGACCCTAAGTCTGGCAACAGGACTCTGCGCCATGTTATACGAGCAGAAGAACCCAGTCTTGGCTGTAAGAAAAATTCTGCATCCATATCACTCCTAACATCCGGCCGCCCAACTCCTGAGATTGTAATCCTTTTGATTATTGTATGTGGGGCATGGTTCAGCGAGAGACCAACAAAACTCTACGCAACACCAAAGATGTACTGAAGGTAAGAAAAATAGCAACATTTACCGATTTAAACAAAGAGACCGTCGGAAAGGCTGGCAAGAGACTCCGAAGTCGTCTGAAGACCGTGTGTGAAGCCAATAGCGATTTCTGTGAATAGATCTAATGTATAGTATTTCAAGATATTCTCATGCAATTTTGGTAAATATATCGATTAAAGTGAAATATCAGTGGTATTTTCTTTTTTGCGTGATTTAGAAGACAGTTTACCTAGCGTATATATATATATATATATAGAGAGAGAGAGAGGAAATATATATATATATATATATATATATATATATATGAATATTTTTTGTAACTTTAAGAGATAAATGCAACTGACAGTTATTAGGTAGCCTCAAAAGGGTGAGTGAGCAACGATTTTTAGGGTATATATATATATATATATATATATAGTACAGGAAAAATGTTGCAAGAATTAAGATGCTCAAATATAGGCGAGGAGAGAAAAATTATCATTTGTCACATGACTCAACACACCAAGAGAAATTCGTACCAGTTATTGTTGCTCAGATACAGGGGTTGTGGTCTATCTAGCACCACCCCAGGGACCATCCACCATATGTCTTATCTTTTCTGAGAGGTATATATCCGTGCCTAAAACTTAGCGGATCGCGTTCATTGTACGTCCATACTTACATTTTTTTAAGCAGTTATTTCTCTTTCTTTCTTTCTTTCTTTCTTTCTTTTTGAATATTTTAAGCAGATCTATTTTTACACGCGCTCCTATTGAATGTGTATAGATTTTAAACAGATCTACTAAATATTATATAGTAGATGATGAGATGCTACTACCGAAGTACGTGAACTTGTCCACAGATTTCAGAGAACAACTATTTAGAGTGGAGATGTCTCCTTTTTTTATTAAAACACATGTACTCCGTTTTAGTTGTCTAAATTTCTGAGACGAAGCTTGATGATTTTTATCATTAAGGGTTTTCGGACTGTTGTCTCGATCTTTATTGATATTTCCACAACGTTTCGGCTGATATGTCCCCCGGCCGTCTTCAGGTGTTTGTCAAACTCGGAAACCTTCACGGAACTTCGAACTACGTCTTTTATTGAATCCACGGGGGTCGCCTGTTCTGATTCCGTTCGCCATAACCGGGTACAAGTGTTAGGTATTCCTGTATTGTTACTTGCCTGCAGTCTGGATTGAACCAGCAACCTACAGATGATTGTCTCCTTAGAAGCTTAGGGAACCAACGCAAGCAAGATCCCCTAAAATAGCAGCTGTACGCCCACCTACCTCCCATCTCTAAAACCATCCAAATATGATGAACAAGACATGCTAGACACTGCTGAAGAAGTAAGTGACGTTCTCCTGTGGAACCCTTCACACGGACGTGCAAGTTTTGGACAACCAACTAGAATTTATCAACAACAGCACTGTACGGACACAGGATACAATCGAGAAGACCGACCGGAAGTGATGGATGATAGTAACGAATAGAGAGAGAGAGAGAGAGAGAGAGTGAGAGAGAGTGAGTCCGGGAAATCCGTGCTGGCAGCGCGACATGATTATTATTATTATTATTATTATTATTATTATTATTCTATGAACCTGTTCCATTTAAAAGGTCTGATATTTTCTTGGTTTTCTATTGAAAGAGTTCCGTTGCTGTCCCCCCAGGGATTCAAACCTCGGTTAATTGCCTGGCGCCCGAGGCGCTCCTATTTAGAGGAATGTTGACGGGGCCCGAGGCATTTTGGGGAATGCCGGGCGCGTGTGGGCTTTGGCCTTGCGCCCGTACCCACCATAAAAAGTCCTTGTGCCATACTTGCCCGTTAGGTGGAGCGTGCAACAGATACCGTTGAAAGAGTTCCGTTAGATTTTTGGCTTGAAAGTATTTAATTGGGTCAGATTTTTTTTTCGGTCGTTCCTCCTATTTTAGTAAAAAAAAAAGGCATGAGGGAGCCACGTAATTATGTTCTTTCAAATAACTTATATCAATAAACTTTATTTGACAATTATAGCCTGAAGTGACTATTCTTAATACAAATAATTTACACACAGTTATTTGGTATCAAGTATTCTGATCTAATACCAATAATGTAAACACGATTATGTGGTTTCAAGTAAATATTCCTATTTAATAATAATAATAATTATTATTTGTTTGCACATAATTATTAGGTATGAGATATTCTTATCTAATGCTAATAAGCTCAAACAAAGGGTGTCCTCGTAGTGTAAGGGTTAAAGCGATGGACTGCGGAATCATAGTAAGCGAGTTCGCACTCCAGTCGCGCTATAACATTCACTTTCAGACAAATACCCAATGGAAAAGTATGAACCCCCTTATCCTCCCAGCTATGGGTTAAATAGTACCACTACTGTTCTTCTAGGAGAATGGCTTTGGCAACAAAGGTTGGTATACCATTAAACAAAGAAACTAATTTCAAACAAAACTTTTTGACTCGTACATGAGACTAAAAGGTACTACTCCTACTATTAAAAACCAGTCCAGTCGGTTGCGGGGTGGGGGGCCTGTAGAATACACCGACTGCATCTCTGCAGAGGGGTAAGACCCCATCAACGAGTGTCCTGTGGCCCAATCGTCTGAAGCTGTAGAATAAACCAACTGAATCTTTGCAGGGGGGGGGTAAGATCCCCTCACAACGAGTGTCCTGGATATAACGCTGTACAATCTGATGGTGAGGCTTCAGGAATGCAAGAGCCATGGGGAATGTGGAGTACCTCTTCATTGTGATTGTTCCTTGGCCCACTCTGAACCAGAGTGGTAGCATCAGATAGGGTCCGATCTATGGGCCAAATAGAACCGTGTGTCATTTAAACTGAGTGCAAACAAATGACTTATGCTAAATCAAATTGTTAGAAATGTAGCTGATCATTTAACGGTGTTTAATCAAATGACTGATTTCTAATTAAATTGTTAGTCATACATGGTAATACTTGGGACCGTATAACTTTATTGGCTTATGCTAAATTGAGTTATTGGAAGTAGAACTGTTTGATCATTTAACTGTGTGTATTTATAAAATGTGTTTACAAAGCATATATTCAAACATATGTAAAGACAGGATTTGGCATTAAATAACCAACAATGAATGACATGCCATAAAACCAAACCAAATTTATAAATTGATTAATAATAAATAGAATTATTCGTATTAGATAGCAATGCTTGAAGCCATTTAACTGTGTGCAAAAAAATGAGATCTAGCTCGTATAAAAATGTTATCAAAAAATGTGTTTACAAATATATTTGATATATTTGTATTAAAAGGATTTGGCATTAAATAACCAACAATGATTGCTGTGCCACAAAACCCAACCAAACCTAAATCTTATACATTTAATAAATATTAAGAAGATTTGGTATTAAATAACCTACAATGGTTGGTATGCCATAAAAACAAACCAAACCAAACCAAATCATATATATTAACTATATATGTATAAACTGGATTTGGCATTAAATAACCTAAAATGGTTGATATACGACAAAAACCAACCAAACCAAATCTTATACATTTAATATATACGTATAAAGCGGATTTGGCATTAAATAACCTACAATGAGTATCGATTAAAAAATCGATGAAAATGAAGTAAATTAGATAAAAGATCTTGCAACTTTTTAGTACTAATTTGACTAAATAAAGAGATGTTGAAAAAATCGAGTCTTTGTTTGGTTATTAGAAATGAGGCAAGATTCAACAATCTTTCTGTGTTTTTTTGTTATGTATATTAACTAACATTTTGGAATCTTAAAGTCGTGATTAGTTTCTAAATTAGGTTGCACCTATACGTTCCTTTCTTTAAAAAATCACTCTCATGTTCATGAAGACATTTTAATTGATCAATACAGGCATTGGATGGAGTAAATGTCAACATGTGTTTTGATATATATATATATATATATATATATATATATATATATATATATATACATTTATACGTATATCTATATCTAAATTCATATATATATATATATATATATAATAGAATGTCTGACAGAATGGAAGAAATATGACTTGAAAACCAAAATTTAGTGGAGTATTTAATTATCATAGCATTTAATTCTTTTTCGAGTTTTATTAATGATCGGAGATTTTTCTTAAATCTTTAAAAAGAATAGGAAAAAAATTATTAAGTCCAATGAATGAGCGAAAGGTCATACTAAATAAATACCCAAGCAAATTTTGGCCTTTAAGTCATATTTTTTACACACACACATATATGTATATGTATATATATATATATATATATATATATATATATATATATGTGTGTGTGTGTGTGTGTGCGTGACTGTTTGTGCATTGGGGGGTTGCGGATGCAAGTCGTTACATAAATCATTATTGAATACCCCGTAACGTTTTGTCTTCTTATTTGAATAAAATAAATTCTTTCTATGAATTTTATTGAGATGGAAATCGATAAAAGAAACAAAACTTTCATTGCACGTGGAAATCGAATATTTCTTGCATTGTCTTCGGAAATTTACGAAAAAAAAAGAAAAAAAAAAGAAGCATGACATCTGCAGACATTTTCGTATCAATTGAAAAGACATTTTTTTCTTATCTTTTTTTTTTCCCATTTTGTTACTTTTCTCTTCATTTGCTTCCCGCCATTCCTCGTTTCTTTCTCTTCAATCTTTTTTCTTCTTTTTTTATTCCAATATTCTTTTCTCCTCCTTTTCTTTTTCATCCTTTCATTCATCTTTAGCTGTCTTTCCTGTTTCCTTTCCTTTTTATTCCTTAAATTTTTCTTTTTTAAAATCATTTCTTCTTATCTCTTTATTTTTCCTATCTTTTGTGTTCTTTTTCCTATCTTTCTCTTCTTTTAACCGTCTTTCTTTCTTTTTTCTTTCTTGTTTCTTTCATTTCTTTATTCTTTTATTTCTTTTATTTGTTTGTTTGTTTGTTTCTTTCTTTCTTTGTTGGTTTTATCTCTCCGTTTCTTTCTTTTTTGTCTAGTTTTCTTTCATTTAAGATTCTTTTTTCTTGTTTACTGTTTTTTCTTTCTTTCTTTCTTGCTTTCTTTCCCAATGCTTTCCAGGTGTCCATTTTTAACAATGTCTGGCATTTATTGACGCATAAAGCCCAGATAATCTTGAATCTATCATCAAAATTTAATTTTAACCAACAAGATAATATCTGCCATCGATTTTACACAACGATCGTCCATTTTCTTCCTTTCTCATTCTTTCTCTCGTCACAGATAAACTCTATTTCCTCAACTTCACCTAACGTTGCAATTCTAACTCGTGGAAACCATTGCAGTGCTTCAAATCTGGGACAAACCATTCGCCATCTTCTCTCTGACCGCCTGCAGATATCTGCGTTTGTTTGCATAAAATTGTTCTTTGATTCGACGACGGCTGCCGTGACTTGTCTGTCTTTTTCTTCGTTTCTTTTACATTTCAGCTTTCGTTTTTTGCTTGTTTGTTTTGTTTATTTTTTGCTTTTCTGGCAGGACTACTCTACGTAGCCCGGGTTTTGTGAAAAAGAATTAAACGGACAAAAATAGCATAATCAAATACTAACTGAAATGATTGATTGATTGATTGATTTTAACGGTACGTCGACATTGTTCACTTTGTTGTCAATCCGTCTCGGTTCTTGATATTATTTTTACGTTGTTTATAGAGCGAATTCGACTGTTCTTTAGCAAGCGTTAAAACTGGGAAGTAGCGCAAGTGAAAGTGGTATGAACATCAATTTGGGCCTTAGAAAAGGAACATAAATAATTGATTTTAACGGCCTGTCAATCCATGTGGGGTTATTTTATATCTACAGGTTAGGGAATCGCTTTCATTGTACATTCATATTTACATTTATGAGTAGGTATTTCTTAAGAGAATTTTTGCCCTCACTCCTATTGAATACGAATAATTTTTTAAGCAGATCTATTTTTGCACACGGTCCTATCGAATATGAATATTTTTAAGCAGATCTATTTTTGCACACGGTCCTATCGAATATGAATATTTTTTAAGCAGATCTATTTTTGCACACGGTCCTATCGAATATGAATATTTTTTAAGCAGATCTATTTTTGCACACGGTCCTATCGAATATGAATATTTTTTAAGCAGATCTATTTTTGCACACGGTCCTATCGAATATGAATAATTTTTTAAGCAGATCTATTTTTGCACACGGTCCTATCGAATATGAATATTTTTAAGCAGATCTATTTTTGCACACGGTCCTATCGAATATGAATATTTTTAAGCAGATCTATTTTTGCACACGGTCCAATCGAGATACAGTCAGTGTATTCTAAACCTCACTAACAGAGTAACCTCAATGAATGACATGGTTGCGTCAAATAAAAGAGTGTCTTAATTATGACAGTAAACTGCATCCAGTCTGGTTTAATTTTGTTTCTTGTTGAAGAACTATAGTAGTACTATTTAATTCATAGCTTTGGAAACAAGGGGGTTCATGCCTTTTCTGAGAGAATCAGTAAACGTAATACCGTGACTAGAGTTTGATGTTCCTGCTACTGGAAGTGCAAGGGCGCTCATGTGACGTCTCTTGTATTCTTCCTCGCTTTTCATTGAGAAAAAATCCCGACTCTGACTTCTCGGCCAAGAATTCCTCTACTCCGCCTGCCAGAACATGTTCTCTCCTCCCTCTGGGATGGGACCAGTTTTTATATCCATCCCCGAACTTATTGAATTCTCTAGAATCTTCTCGACAATTCCACAACATTCGAAAAACAGGAAGTATATGGTCATTTCCTGTTTCTTTGTTCCCGTTTCCCGAGAGTAGCCTCATCCCTACTAAGGGTCACGAAGTCGTTTCGTTCCTCTGTTAAAACCGGTGCCAACATGACTTGACCATGATACATTGTACTGATCCAATCTCATAAAAGGATTTGGATGCTGCTAGAACTCACCTGAGCCCCGCAGTAGTAGATAAGTTCACCTATCTAGGAAGTTCACCTACCTGACCGATAAAATGAAACGCATTTTTTCCAAGCAGCTGTCGTGTCGATACTGCTGTATGGATGCACTACATGGATGCTAACAAAATATATGGAGAAAAAGCTTGACGGAAATTACACAAGAATGCAGCGAGCAATATTGAACAAATCCTGGAGGCAGCACCCCACAAAGCAGCAGCTGTATGGCCACTTTCCTCCAATCACGAAAACTATCCAGGTTAGACGAACCAGACATGCAGGACACTGCTGGAGAAGTAGGGACGAACTCATAAGTGACGTACTCCTGTGGACCCCTTCACATGGACGAGCAAAGGCAGGACGACCAGCTAGAACCTACAGACAATTACTCTGTGCCGATACAGGATGTAGCCCGGAAGACCTGCCGGAAGCGACGGACGATGGAGAAGAGTGGCGAGAGAGGGTCAAGGATATCCGTGCCGAGGGTGTGACCTGATGATGATGATATATATAACGTTACAGTTGTGGGAACTCGCTTACAAAGATGGTGTAATCTAGTTCTAACAATTATGTCATGGAGACTCCCTGCTGTATCCGGTGGTGAGGCTCAAGTTCTGAAGGTCTGAAAAGTGTGAAGTCTCTTCTTTGTTACCATTGTTATTATTTACAAAGCTTTGCTTCCATATGGCACAGAGGTATCAGGTTGCTTATACCTGCTGTTGCTTAGAGGTTACCCATCTAAGTATAGAACAGTCAAGGCAGGATGCGAGAAAAGGTCAGTTTTTAAGTGGAGTTTAAAAGGTTTGAATTCAAAGTTTTTCTTCTACTAGGCCGGTTGTCATACCAAGGTCAAAGAGCTCAGTCTGTCCTTCCATCTATTTTAGCCGAAGGGATAATAGTTGTATTCATACCTTTCCAAAAAGTATTAGGGCTATGTGAAATGCAGTCAGTCTCGTCTTCGATTTGAACACGTGCCACTGCATTTATTATATAACTCCTCCTATAGCGTTGTCACATTTGTTTATAGATTTTATTTATAGATTTATGACGTTTAATGTTACAAATCGTAATAATTAATGTTAATATAATATAATATAATATATCAAGTATAATATGATATGATATATAATATAAATATAATATAATATAATATAATATAACATAATATAATATAATACAATATGTAAATCCATATAACAGAAAAGAGGTTTACCAGTTATATTCTTATATGATTTTAAGAAGTTAATATTGTTCACTGAAAAATTTGGCAGTTTTAGAGAGAAATATTTGAAATTTAACTCAGCTACAAAAACTTATTTATTGGTTTGCAGAAGATCAAGTAAAACTTTTTTATAGACATCATTTACTCTATATTCCCTCTCTTGTTCTCTCTTTCACTTTCACTTTCACTCTCACCTTCCACCCCCCCTCTCTCTCCCTTTCCATCACTCCCTCTTCCTCTCTTCCTCCCTCCTCATTCTCTGCATTTCCCCCAGTATCTTTTATTTATTTATTTTTTACTTTTAGGTGGGGAGTCTTTCTAGTATAGTGGCTAAAGTGCTGAACTGTGACATCTTAGTAAGCGAGTTCGAACTCCAGTCACGCTATTACATAAATAGCGAGACTGGAGTTCGAACTCGCTTACAGACTAATACCCTTGGGAAAGTTATAAATCCCCTTACTCCTTCAGCTATGGATTAAAAAGTACCTCTACTCTTCTTCTACAAGGATGAATCTGGCATTAAATAACCCATAAAGCTTTGGTATACCATTAAACAAAGAAATCGAGTCATTGTCAGTTATGACTAATATTTTTGTTTTCTTATACTGAACACGTTAATCATTGGCAGCTTTAAGCTTTTCATAGCAAAACAGACTGCATGACTTTTTTCTAACCTAGTGTAATTCTCAGCTGCCATAGTTACAGTGGAATCTGATATCAACCTGCTTTAATGTAGAAGAACTCTCCAAAGTAAAAAAAAAAAAAAAAAAAATCATCATCATCATTTATATCATCAAAGAGTACTACTTTGCATATTGACACCCTGGTTCATTTTAAAATTATTATAGTTTTAATTAATCGGCTTATTTGTGCATGAATTGTAATTATTCATTTAAAATCCGATAATAATAATAATAATAAAAACAATGATAATAATAATAAAACATACCGTGCTAATTATTTTTTAATCGGACAATGAAGCGAGGAGTTAATATTTTTTTAGAACGATGAAAAGTAAAATGGCGGAAAGAAAATGGCGAAAAGAAAATTCGCGGAAAGTAGCGATAAAAAGTGCCACCATTTGTAAAATCTTGTGTACTGGTATTAGCAAACAAGCAAAAAAAAAAAAAAGAAAAAAAAAAAAAAAAGATGAGAGAAATTTTATTTGTTCAAGATCGACTAATTTCAAATTCGATAGATATTTACAAGATGTGTTCAAAAAAATATCGGAACTGACGACGACGACGACGAAGAAGAAGCTTTAAGGGTCGAGGAAGAAGACATAAAAAATTTGTAAAGAACTGTTTGATAAAGAAAACAATAAAAATTTTACATTAAAAAGGGCCGTGATCTTACCAAAGAAAAGTATTCACCCATCTAATTTCTATACAATATATTATAAATTAAAGAAATCAAGAAATCAACTCGTACCGACATTCATAAGAAAAAAGAGCTTTCGCTTGCGCATGCGCATATACTCGTACACATAGATCGATTTATATATTCATATTCGGCATGACAACCTGTGTGCGGTTATTTTATGCATTGATGTTAGAGAATCACGTTTATTGTACATAAACATTCATTTTTTTTTTTTTGTAATTTAAAAATGATGGGGTAATCCACACTCCACCGATCTCCTGTGGAGAGTCTCCGTCGTGTAGTGGCTAAAGTACTGGACTGTGACATTGTAGTTAGTGAGCTCAAACTTCAATTGTACTATTCACCTTCAGACTAATACTCTTGAGAAAGGTCTGAGCCATCTTATTCCCGCAATTATGAGTTAAAGTCTTCATGATCTTGGACTGGTCGTAGATGTAGCTTTGTGGCCAGGTATCTGTAGGCAGTCGGTGAGTCAGACATGTCGGATTGCAGAAGCAGTTTGATCGACGTCCTGATTGTTGATAGAACCACTACAGTTCTTCAAGATGGATAACTTTGGCATTAAATAACCTATGAATGGAGGTGCCCGTGGTGTAATGGTTATCGTCGTAGGACATGGTCACGGCGACACGAGTTCAAATCCTGGCCGAGACTGATTGCATTTCACATAGCACTAATACCCTTGGGAAAGGTATGAATCCAATTATTCTCCCTCCAGCTATGGGTAAATAGTAGGGCAGATTAGGTTCTTCAGCCTTGATGAGGCAACTAGTCTAGGAGAAGGAAAACTCTGAATTCAAACCTGTAAGACTTCGTTTAAAAATTGTCCTTGTCCGAGCGGAGGGGTTGGTAAATATGAATAACCTATGAAGGTGGATATGCCATTAAACAAAGAAACTAAACAAACAGATAAGCAGAGAAACTTAAAATAATATTACAACCAAGTTAAGAAAGAGGGTAGATATATTCAAAATATATATTCCTTTCAAACGGAAGTTCCGATCATACAGCAATGGGTTAAATAACACCACCACTGTCTCGCTAATGGTCTGGGAGAACGGGGTTCAATCTCAGATCGAGTCATGCCAAAGACTCAAAAAATGGTACTTGATATCGCCTCAGCATTATAAGGTATGGATTAAGGATAAAGTGAAGAAATCCAGGGAATGGAGTCGGACCCTCTCCTACACCTCTGTATAGTAGCTATTGAAAAGGGAGCCTTCGGGTTGCCCCCAACAACGACTACTGTTCTTCTACATGAAGGGCTTTGGCATTAAATAACCCACGAAGGTTGATATTCTATTACACAAAGAAACAAAAGTAAACCAAACCAGGGGACACGGTAAGCATATTCTAAGCCCAAAAGTGAAGGATTTGCTAACAACGGGTTTGAGCTCATTTGCTAGCTCCAGTTAAATGGCTTCAAGTATTGTATATGATTGAGCTGTTCTATTGTACCTATAGATGGGTCCCTAGGAGGTACTACTATATATTTGTTTGCACACAGTTAAATGGCTTCAAGTATAGTATATGATTGAGTAGGTCCTATAGATGGGACCCTAACAGGTCAGAGTAATAACAATAAAAGAGTACCTCCAATTTCCCAAAGTTCCAGGACTGGAACCTAACCATAAAGTAGTTTAGTGTCACACCCAGAAACTTTTTGGAAGGGGTCTTACTCCTCTGCATAGATGCAGCCAGCGTATTCTACAGCTGAAGCCGACAAGGTAACATACATAACATAGTTGCGACATGGTATATTATATTGTAGGAAAGTTGTGTACATTCGTATTTTTTTTTGTTTATGTGTAATAGATTAATAATAATGTTCATCCATTTGCATCAACGGCGATCATTGAATAAACTGGAGTTTATCAAATGAACTTATAGGTAATATGTTTATAGTGGTGAAGAATAGTGTAGGGTCAGTCACACTTTTTTGACTTGCTGATGGTAAAAGAATGGCGCACTTGTATGCTACTTATTTTCCCTAACAACACTCCTAGGGCTTTGAATTCAGTCTTCCCTTCTATTACACCAGGTGTCCCCCAATCAGCCGAAAAGACCTGTTGTAGGACCGATAAATACGTCAATCCCGCAAACTTATAAGAAATGGGTGATGTTATACAGACTAGAAAGAGAGGACAAAGGCGAGAGGGCACATTTGAAATGCCAAGTTTTTTTGGCGAAAAGTACATGAGAATTTGCGTCGAGTCCATACTGTATCGATAGTGTAGACTCGACGGTGACAGCGAGTCTAGAAGACCATTGACAAGTCTTGATGATCTTGGACTGATCGGAGATGTAGCTTTGTGGCCTGGTATCTAGACGGTCAGAGAGTCGAATTGCAGAAGCAAGCTGATCGACGTCCCTGTGGTTGATTCGGTCATTAACCGGAATTAGGTCGACGTTAGCTACGTAGCAGTGTCCTCTGCTCGTGGACTGGTCCTTTGCTTTGAGCCCCCGTTGCATATGGTTGGCTGCGATGTTATCGTCTTTGTGATGCTGGTGAGTTAACTATACCAACAAGGGCAGTAAAGGAGAGATAAGACTTGCCGTAGTTCTTTTTAGAACTACGGCAAGTCTTTATAGTCCAAGTAAGACTTGTAATCTTAAAAACGACAGTGAAGACTTTCGAGCTCTAAAAAGGACTTTAAGATAAACCCGAAAAGGACTGTTAAGCTGGAGAGGCTGGACTGCATGCTGGTGATTGGTCGGACTGCTGCATTGCTGCTAGTGGTTAGGAAGAGAAGTCTGATCATGTTTGCTGGTACGATTGAAATGGATCAAGTTAGCCTTTCGCCTCTGGCCAAGTGTCTGCAAGCTTAATGAATCTATCGGTCAGTGACTGCTGGTTTTATAGCAGAGATTGGTTGCTCATTTGCTGGGTTCGTATGTGTCTGGTTTAGGACAGAAAACGTCTCTAAGAAAGATTAATTAAAGAGAGGTTTCCTGTCCACGAGTAGATTACACTGCTCGAACTATAGTCAATTCTTCGAAACCAACATCGACCAAACCCTTGGTGAATTGTCGAATCAACAACTGGGACATCGGTCAACTTGTTTCTGCAACCCGACTAGTCTAACTTTATTCATTTCCGTCCCACCACCGGACAAGTACGGCACAAGGCCTTTTTTAAAAGTGGGTCTGGACGCAGGGCCGCAGCCCACACGCGTCCGGCAAAATCCAAAAATACCTTCGCTTCCGTCGGCATTCTTCCAATGAGGGCGCCTCAGACGCTAGGAAACAAAACAGCAAGTCTAACTCTCCGTCGTCTACCTGACTAGATAGCTACACCTATGACCAGTTCAAGATCAACAAGACTTGTCCAAGATCCTCTTGATATGCTGTCGCCAAGAACTATTTGACAATCGAGTACTTCCGGCACTGCATAAACTTTATACATTCTCCACATATTTTATCGCCTAATAAAACTTGCCATTTTAAACTTGATGTCGCACGTTTGTCATTCTTGCCTAATCTGTGTCACATCACAACATTTTAAAAGTTTACGGGATCGACGTATTTATCGGCCTTGCAACAGACTTCACGGACATTCGTACGTTGACTTTTTCTTTGTTATGGATTCCATCGTGAATGAAATAAAATCTCCCTGCAAAGCAACAAACGACCATAAAAGTTATGAGACGTGGTCTTTCTTTCTTTCTCATTCTGTTCTTACTTTTTTTCTTTCTTTCTCATTCTGTTCTTTCTTTCTTTTTCGTTTTTTCTTTCTTTCTTTTTTCATTTTTTTCTTTTCTTTCTTTATTCCTTTTTCATTGTTCACTGTTTTTTTTTCATTTTTTCCCGGCATTTTCCCTTTCTTTCTTTCTTTCTTTCTTTCTTTCTTTCTTTCTTTCTTTCTTTCTTTCTTTCTTTCTTAATCTGTTCTTTCTTTCTTTCTTTCTTTCTGTCTTTTTTCGTTTTTTCTTTTCTTTCTTTATTCCTTTTTCATTGTTCACTGTTTTCCTCCCGGCATTTTCCCTTTCTTTCTTTCTTTCTTTCTTTCTTTTTTCGTTTTTTTCTTTTTTTTTCTTTATTCCTTTTTCATTGTTCACTGTTTTTTTTCATTTTTTCCCGGCATTTCCCTTTCTTTCTTTCTTTCTTTCTTTCTTTCTTTCTTTCTTTCTTTCTTTCTTTCTCATTGTTCACTGTTTTATTTTCATTTTTCCCGGCATTTTCCCTTTCTTTCTTTCTTTCTTTCTTTCTTTCTTTCTTTTGACCGATTTCAGTTTTTGTGATCATCTCTCTTTTAAAATAACATGATTTTCAGTAAAAGCGACGAGAAAACGTTTGTAAAAAAAAGGAAAGAAACTGGAGTGTTTCATTGTATTAGAATGTTCGTTTTTCTAACTAACGATATTGATGCAAAGAGTTGTTGGACAAGGTCATGGGGTCGAATTGCCTATGGGCAGTGATTCAAGCCGAATCACTGCTCTTCAGCCTGGAACAGGTGGCAAGAGACATTGATCGCAACGTGAACTCAGATAAAACAGAGTTCATGTGTTTTAATTGAGATGATGACATCTCCATATAAAATGACAAACCTCTGAAATTAGTAGACCAGTTCATATACATCGGGAGTAGTATCTCATCTACTGAAAGCGCTGTCAATACTCACTGGTAAAGCATAGACTGCCGTTGACAGGTTAACGACCATATAGAAATCTGCTTAAAAAAATGAAACGGGAATTCTTCCTCATTGTAGCAGTGTCAGTACTATTGTATGGTTGCATCATTTGAAATTTAACGAAACGCTTGTAGATGGTAACTACACAAGATTCCACGTGCTGTTTTGAGCAAATCCTGGAAGCAGCATCCAACAAAGCAGCAGCTATATGACTACTTACCTCCTGTCTCACAAACCATTCAAATAAGATGAACAAGACATGCTGAACATGGATGGAGATGTAAAGATAAACTGTGAAGCGACGTTTTAACATGAACATACCAGTGCTTGCTGATAAGAAAAAACTTACATTCACCAGCTCTGAGTGGACACTGGATGCCATCTAGAAGACTTACTTCGAGCGATGTCCAATAGAGATGGATAGTGAGAAAGAGCCAAAAGAATCTGTACTATCGACACGCCTTGATGATGATGATGATGATATTAATTTGTAGACTCGAAAATAAGGCTAAGTTGATATTTATGGTCTGGTTTCTTTGGCATATCAATCTTCCTGTGTTATCAAATGCCAAAGCCATCCTTGTATGGTCCAGTTGGCTGGGACTGTAGAATACACCGACTGCAGAAGGGTACGATCCCCTAAATGCATGTCCTGTCATGACACTAAACAATCTGATGGTGAGGCTTAAGTAATGTTAAAATTTTGGGGAATACGGAGTACGCCTTCATTGCATATCACTCACAGGTCCACTCCAGTCTGGAGTGGAAGCACCTTGTTAAGGTCCGATCTATGCGTCAAATAGAAGTGTTTGATATTTATGCTAAACTGAATTGTTTGAAATAGAACTATTTGATTATTTAACAGTGTAATCAAATGACTGATGTTTAATTGAATTGTTAGTGATACATAGCAATACTAGGAAAACATTAAAATAAGTTCAAAAAATGATTTATAATAAATAGAAATGTTTGTATTTGATAGAAATAAGTGAAACCATTTAATAGTGAAAAAATGAGCTGTGGCTCATTTAAAAATATTCTCAACAAAATGTGTTTAAAAATCATATATCTAATATGAATGTATAAAGAGAATTTGACATTTATATGATCAATAGTTGATATGCCATAAAACTCAAGTAAACCAAGTCTCATATCTTTAATATATATATATATATATATATATATATATATATATATATATATATATATATATATAAAGAGGATTAGTCATTAAATTATCTACAATGGTTGATATGCCATAAAACTCAAGTAAACCAAGTCTCATATCTTTAATATATATATATATATATATATATATATATATATATATATATAAAGAGGATTAGTCATTAAATTATCTACAATGGTTGATATGCCATAAAACTCAAGTAAACCAAGTCTCATATCTTTAATATATATATATATATATATATATATATATATATATATATATAAAGAGGATTCGTCATTAAATTATCTACAATAGTTGATATGCCATAAAACTCAAGTAAACCAAGTCTCATATCTTTAATATATATATATATATATATATATATATATATATATATATATATATATAAAGAGGATTAGTCATTAAATTATCTACAATGGTTGATATGCCATAAAACTCAAGTAAACCAAGTCTCATATCTTTAATATATATATATATATATATATATATATATATATATATATATATATATATATAAAGAGGATTAGTCATTAAATTATCTACAATGGTTGATATGCCATAAAACTCAAGTAAACCAAGTCTCATATCTTTAATATATATATATATATATATATATATATATATATATATATATATATATATATATATATAAAGAGGATTAGTCATTAAATTATCTACAATGGTTGATATGCCATAAAATCAAAGCAAATCATAAATATTAAATATATATGTATAAAAAGGATTTGTCCTTAAATAACTTACAATGGTTGATATGCCATTAAACTAAACCAAACCAAGCCAAACCAAGCCAAACCAAACCAAATCATTTGATTTGAACTTGGGTCTCTAGTTTAATTATTGAACAGGCTCACTGTTATTTAACCTCGGTGATCTGCTCGAAACAGGTGGTTTGAGTTTGACTCGGCTCAAAAAAACATAACACCTTCTTTTTACGTCTTTTTTTTTCTTTCTTTCTAAGCTTAGTTTAGATTTGGGACAAGGTCGAATTTAAGGGATAGCCGGTGAGAATCGAAATCGATAATTTGTGAAACAAAGTCACTTGGGTCCATTTTTTAAATTTTTATTTTCGCTCTGTTGTCTGCCGATACAGTAAAATCCACGAATTGACAAGTCCGATTGGATCTCAATGTCTCTTTTATGAGTTCTATTTTAAAGGAAATTTTCTGGGTTGTGCATATACGATTTTTCAGTCTGGTCAAACTTCAGCTTCTTGCAGAATTCACAGTGGATCATCTTTCCTACCCAGTCATGTTTACTCTTGCATTCCTTTGGTACCAGTTTGCTGTGTTCGCTTTATGTGATCAACTATTTCTTTTCTCACTAACTCACGAAAGAGGTAAAAGATATCCTCCTTATTTGATATCTTTTACCTCTTTCTTTCTTTCTTTCTTTCTTTTATTCAATTAAATAAGATTTTTTTACCTATAAAATACGAATGATTTTTAAACCAGTCTATTTGACACATATCTAACAGGTATAACAACTCCGCTTCAGAGTGGAGCTGGAAGTAATAGCAGAGAAGGGATATTCTGCATTTCCCAGAGCTCCAGGAATGGAGCCTCGACATTAGGGATACAGTTAACATATTTTAATCCCCGCCGACTGGACGGCGTGATTTTTGTCTTATTTTTCCGTTTTCTTTCTTTCTTTCTTTCTTTCTTTCTTTCTTTCTTTTGTGCAATCAAATAATGATTACAGTTTTAACCACTCTTTCTTTCTTTCTTTCTTTTGTACAATCAAATAATGATTACAGTTTTAACCACTCTTTCTTTCTTTCTTCCTTTCTTTCTTTCTTTCTTTCTTTCTTTCTCAACCTTTTCTTAATGTGTACAATCAAATAATAAGTATCGTTTAGAATGAAATGCGACTGAATGAAAAGAAAAAGAAATTCGAAAAAAATTCAAGTTTCTCTAGATATCCAGCGTCATCAGAATGCAAATAATTTTATCACCAAAAATAAATCTGAATCAAAAAAGAGAAACTTGATTTATGTTGAGCGACTGAATGCTAAAATTACCAAACATAACTACATCGACATGAGAAACAAACTTTAGGTGATCCCCACCTATATATATATATATATATATATGTGTGTGTGTGTGTGTGTGTGTGTGTGTGTGTGTGATTTGTAACTTGCCATTTCACATTCTATAAACATTAAGTTGTAGAGTACTGGGGATATATTGCAATTTCTTTGTTATTATAAAATCGTTAGCATTTTTAATCAAGTTATCATTTCTTGTATTTTAAAGAAAAGTTGATTTTATCCAATGTCGTCTGCGTTCTTCAAGCTTTCCTTTGTGAGTTTTATATTTAAAGTTACATGTTATCTTCAACTTTTAAATTAGCGAAACCAGACGAGTCGGCACGTCAATTTGTGAAACAACATCGTATCATTTTAGCAATTACGAAATTCCTATGTAGTTAATGATAATGGCTGACTTCATGTTGTGGAATGACGATCTACTTATATGTAAACAACAGCTATACCTTTAATAGTACTATTTTTAAACAGCAATATCTAAAATAGTCCAATTTTGATAAAGGAATACCTTGAATAGTTCTGTTTTCATAGAGCAATACCTTGAATTGTGTTGTTTGGATACACCTGTCTATTGAATAGTATTGTTTTGATTAACCAGTACTTTCAGTAGTGTTGTTTTGATTAACCAGTACATTGAATAGTGTTGTTTTGATTAACCAGTGCATTGAATAGTGTTGTTTTGAGACAGCAATACCTAGAATTATTCTATTTTGATAGTCATAACTTGAATAGTGCAATTTTGACACAGCAAGACCTTGAATAGTGCTGTTTTGAAATAGCAATACAATTTTGATATTTTTTCTACAAATATAAACCATATTTAAATTGTAAAAAATGATTTGACCCATTTGAACATTGCATTATAACAATTATGTTAATTTTTGAAAATATTTTTGAAAATATTTTTGAAATTTCTTGATTTCTTCCTCTTTTATAATGACTTGTCTGGATTTACAACGACTACGTAAGAGACAACACAGAAATGTGACTCTTTAGCTTAACGGTTTATTCATCTGTTTCCCCAAGGGAGATAACCAACAACAACAACAGGACGGGCACAACTTTGTGATACCTGGATGAAAGCACATCAATACATGACACGCAATTAAATTTACTTAATTTTATCTTAAGCTTAATATCCAGGAATGGATTAATATTCAATGTATATTGAATATGAACAGAAATGTAGAATATTAGCCAGTCGGCTGGGGCTGTAGAATTCACCGACTGCACCTCTGCAGAGGGGTAAGACCTCCCCCCAACAAGTGTCCTGGATATGACACTAAACAATCAGATGGTGAAGTTCCTGTGATTCTGGAGCTTTGGGGAATACGGAGCACCCCTTCATTTCCATTGCTCTCAGGCTCACTCTGGCCCGGAGTGGTAGACCCTGATAAACGTCCTATCTATGGGTTAAGTAGAACTAAACGATGGTGGGAGTTTACTGGGGTTTTTTTTTTTGCATTTAAACTGCATATTTATGCTAAACTGAATTGTTTAAAATAGAACTGTTTGACATTTAAACTGCGTACTTATGCTAAACTGAATTATCTGAAATAAAACTGTTTTGACATTTAACTGTATATTGCCCAGTCGGCGGGGGCTGTAGAATACACCGACTGCATAGGGGTAAGACCCCCCGCTACACTGAATGTCCTGTATATGACACTTAACAATCTGATGGTGAGGTTCCAGTGATGCTGGGGCTTTGGGGAATGCGGAGCACCCTTTCATTGCCATTACTCCTAGGTTCACTCTGGTCTGGCGTAGTAGCACCTGATAGGGTCCTATCTATGGATTAAATAGAACTGCATACTTATGCTAAACTGAATTGTTTGACTTAACTGAAGAGCTAAAAATAGAAATGTTTTTTGACAATTAAACCTTACTTACATTTAAACTGCGTACTTATGCTAAACTAAATTATTTGAAATGGAACTGTTTTTTTATATTGAAACTGTATTTACACTAAACTGATTTCTTTAATATAAAACTGTTTTGGCATTTAACTGTGCATTAACAAAATCCGTACTTATACTAAACTGAATAGCTAGAAATAGAAACGTTTTTCACCATCAAACTGTACTTACATTTAAACTGCGTAAATATCCTAAACTGAATTGTTTGAAATAGAACTATTTTCATAAAAATGAATTTGGCGTTAAATAACATACAAAGGTTGATATGCCATAAAACCCAAACAACCAACCAAACGTAGAATATTTAAAGGTACAACGTAAATGCAAAATATGCTGATTGTATCCCTTGCAGGGGTGTGAGAGCCCCCCCCCCCCGTCACCACAAAGAAGTATTTTGAGTATGACACGAAACTCCATCTGAGTGTTAGGCTTCATGTCATTACTCCCAGTTCTACTCTGATTTAGAGTGGTAGTATCCATTAGGTTCCTATCTATGAGTCAAATAAATCTGCTTGAAAACTATCCGTGTTTGATCGGAATACTTGATGCCATTTAACAGTAAATTATTTATATCAAGAATAGTTACTTGAAGCTATGATTGTTTACTAAGGATTATTATTAGTTACTTGAATTATGCAAAAAAAAAAGTTAAATATCCGGAATGAGGAGTCAATAACACTTTATAAAGATATAAAATCACTCTTTATTTACGAAAGGTTAAAATAGTTACGTAAGAGAGAGAGAGAGAGAGAGAGAGAGAGAGAGAGAGAGAGAGAGAGAGAGTCGGATAGACGGAGAACCGCTAAAATACGATATCTTCAGATTTACGCCAGGTTGAGATACATCTTCAGGAAAGCATGCTTCTTCGTGCTTCTTTTACGGGAGACCGACTCTCAACCAGGCCACCACCCCTGCTATAGCGCTCAAAACAGCGTAACTGCGCCCCTATTTACCACGGATTCTGCTGACTGCTGACTGACTGCTTTCTCCACGGGGTTGAAAACTTCCGTCGATGTATATATTTTGGACACCTACGCACAGTTCCTGCGCAATTCACGTATCATTTCCGCTGTCTTTTGTCAACCTTGACGCAGCTGCACATCATGTTTTGAAATCTACAAACTAACCGAGTTGTTAAAGGTCAATATAATGCACAAATGGTTATTATCAAATGAAATAATTATTAAGATCGCTTTAAAACTGATTTGTATTCGTTAGTGACCGTGTGCAAAAAAAAAAAAAGAAAAAAAAAACCTTGCGAAAAAAACTACATAAAAAAAAAAATATGATAATGTAAATGTACAATAAACATGATTCCCAAACCCCCGGCATAAAATAATCCCAGATGGGTTGACATGCCGTTAAAGTCCATTGAACAAACAAGATTATATTTTAAATTCAATTACTATGACCAGAAATTCTGGAACATACTGCTTGTGACATACAGAACCACTGGACAGCTGTTTCGATCTTATTAGGTCTCATCAGGAGTGTATACAGTGAACTCTATCACTGGAGATCGAATCAGCGACCACTGAGCCGAAACTCTACCACTGAGATACTGGTCAACATCGCACACAATCGATGCCAAATTAACTAATGCGCAGCCAATTAACCTGATGTGTCTTGTAGTTACATCCGTACTCTTACAGAGGACTACATCTTCCCAAGTTAGAGATACGCATCCACGTAATCATAACCTCATGAGCAAGGAAATAGATATACATTATTTTTAAATAGAAGAATTATATTCTAAATTTATTTATATTTATATATTCTAAATTTATTTATCTAATTTATTATATTTTGAATAGAATTCCTCAATTCAAAAAAAAAAAAAAAGAAAAAAAAAAAAGAAATGTACAAAATAAGATTACCTAAATATTTCCATAATTTTTTAAACAGCACTAGTAGACTAGTTAGAGAACTCGGATGAGTCAAAAGTTTTTTGTTTTTTCGTATTTCAAGTATTTCATCTTACAGAGGTGTCAATTGATGGTGCTTTGGGAAGAACCAAGTTCTGGCAAAAATCAAGGCGTGCTTGCGCTTGACTGCGGTTCAACCATTTCAAGCAAGGCCTTATCTTCCACAACAGAATGTCTCCCTGACTTTGGTGTCATCTTCCTTGAAATGTCTGAACCGGTTTTGTGCCATACGTTCGTTGACAGTTTCTAGGTCTTCTACATCATTAATTTCTTTTGGTGTTGTCCTTGCACTTGGTCCTTTTTGTCCACATGTAGCGTAAAATGGCTCCCATTATAATTTTTTCACCACTCATTATCAATACTGTTAAATAAAGAATAATCAATTAATGTTCATATGTAATATGAAAATAAAGAATGAACAATTCAACAACGATTAGACAACAAGTTGTAAGAAATTAATGATTCTACATGGAGATACAAGTTGCCAACAAACATCTGTGAAAATCCGAAAAGACTTTTGACTCAACCTGGTATAATCCTTTAACTGTTTTTAAAATACGATTTCATGTTAGATTATCTTTTTTTTAATTCTCTTGCTTATGTGTTTAATATTGAAATGATTTTTTCTTTTACAGAAAATGATTACCTGCAGGCTATCAATTAAATTTGCGTAATTACAACAGCTTTAAAAATCCAATTAAGCAGTAAAGGTTAATTAACGACGGTTATATCGAAAATTATGTCGAGTTTTCAGATTAGATTTTAGTAATTAGATATTTTTGTTGCAAGGTATAAGTCTTGGATACATTTAGTGACGTTCAGTCTCACTATCAATGGCTTTCAATATTAGTTTGCTCACCAGCAGACTATTTATTTAAAAAGCTTGAATTAGTTTGGCACAAAGACAACGTAATGGAGCATCCAGTAAACATCTAACTCAGTATCAACGGCTTGAAATTATATATATAATAATTGATAAATATATATTAGATATATATATTTAATTCCGTGGAATTTAGACTGCAACCCCTGAGTTTCATGGAGATTTTATAAAACAACAATCATCAGGCAGTTAACAAAATGAAAAAAATTGCTCTCTCCTTGATATATTCGACACAAACACACAAAGTGATTTAGTGACAACCAACATTGTTATAATATATATATATACATATATAACGTTGCAGTAGTTTTGCTTTTTATAGAAGGGTGTCCCCGTTATGTAGTGGTGTATGTGCTGGACTGCGACATCGTGTTAAGCGAGTTCGAATTTCAAACCCGCTATTGTGTTCGCTTTCGGAAAAGTATGAACCCCCCATCACTTATCTCCCCAGTTATGGATTTGATAGTACCATGACTATTCTTCAATAAGGATGGCTTTGGCATTAAATAACTCATGAAGATCTCGATTTCTGTCTCTGTTCCCGTCTTTATATATATATTGTTGTGGGAGCCTTACCCATCTCATCATAATGGACTCTTCTCACCGTTATTAGTACGGAGAGATTTCGCTGCCAGACGGGCATATCAATATTGGTGTTATCCGAACAGTACGAGACTTCTTACCTTTTCTATGTAACTCTATCTTTCTTCTGTAATATAATCTGTTATCTAATATCCGTGTTTGTGTTTTCATTAGTGACCCTTTCCGGGGCCACAACATATATATATATATATATATATATATATATATATATATCGAAATAAATTTATAATTGCATAGTTACAGTTCGTTAAGTTTTCTTTCCAATTATATATATATATATATGTTTTGATATATCTTAAAAATAGAATTGGTAATTCTGTTATGAGAAGAGTTAATATTTTTGTAACAACTTCTGTTTGTTACAGTTACCGTGCGATCTTACCCAGCGTAGACAGGTACTTCAGCAAGTACCTTCAGTTCATAGGTAATTTGATTTTTTTTGTTTTTGCTTTTTTCTTCTTCTAAATTTGTAGAAACGACAACGGTGCGTGTTGTATGTTTTTGCTACTGTATATAGAAAGGCTCACAGCACTAAATGACTTGTCTGTATTGTGAGGGAGTAATAGCTTGGTCTGTCATGAATTGTCAATTTGGGGTGCTCTAAGCTAGGTAAAAGGGTGGGGTGTGTGGAATACCTGTCAAATGAATGAGCCGGATTCGCCCCTTTCTAAAAGTGCACACGCACCTGCTCCTGTTGTAAGCCGTGAGTCATTTCCGAAAGAGACAAGTTTCAGGGAGGAATTGGCACACTATCATGTCAGACACACGATTACAATATTAGATGGGCAAAAAGTCCATGACTTGAATTTGGAATTTCATATTACCGTAATTATTTGTGTATAAGACGCACTATTTTTTTTTCAGATTCTTTAATCCAAAGGTTAGCGGCGCGAACTATACATGAGGACTAAATTTTAATTTTTTTCAGACACGTTTGTCACTATATTCGGGACGGCGTATCTAACTAATGTTTAACAAATACTTCTATCTAATACAGCTATGGAGAAATAGACACTGTAATATGCGTTTATTCATAATTTGTTTCTTCTATTGTGAACTTGTTTTCACCAAAAGTTTAGTACATTTTTGTGTGAACATATCATTGTATTAGCTCTAAATACTGTCTAAATTTTGTCTTTAGAAACATTATATAAACTACACGAATTATTGTTTTTAGTTGATATAAACCGTGTAAGAAGTTGAACAAATGTTCAATCTAATATAAATTTATCTGCTACAAATTCCAAAAAGTCCTTGACTATTATACATGAGAGACGTTTTTCCAGAATTTCGTCGTTGAAAGTTGGGGTGCGTATTATACTCGATTAATTACGGTAGTATTATCTTTTGCTTTTTTTTCTAAAAGATCTCTTTTCGGATTTAAGGCTATGGTTGATATTTGTGTCTCAATTATAAAAGAAAGACTCCTAGTTAGCCTTAGGGTGCATGGCCGTTACTAGAGAAAGGATAAATTTAGAAGATAAGCAAGATTCGAAAAGTGTGTGTGTGTTCCGAAATGTTGACATTTCTTTTCTTTTAAGATTTTTTTTTTATGGCCGCACAGTAGAAATAATGTTATCAGTAGTTTCTTTAGACTCTGAGAGGAAGCATTTGATTGTCATCATTTTGTTACTTTTTTTTTTGGCTTCGTTTTGAAAAGTCATTTTAATGCAAAAAATATATTTTCATTAGTCAAATTGTTCAATATAAATTGAATTTTTTTTTCTAGAAAAAATTATAACCAGAGTTCAAAAAGCGAAAATAAGTTATTAAATAGAAATCTTTTGAAAGGAATCCGTGAAATTCAAAATCGGTGAAAGTTGGATCAAAACAGACAACTCTCAACATCACCATATTGGTTTGATCTCAACATATCGAAAAAAAAAGAAGCTTTTGTTTCCTTTTACTTTTTATTAAAGTTGTTATTAACTGATCCAATCCTAGGCTTCAAAAGCAAATTTAGGTTAAAAAAAAGATTCCGTATTTAATAGCTAATAAGATGCCCAGGTTTATAAGATATACCTCAATTTATGGACGCAGTTAAAAAAAAGATAATTAAGTAGGTTTAAACTTAATGATAAGTGAAGGTTTTCACCAGTCATTTTCAAAGGTTCATATGCATTCAGACCTTGTTTACATTTGCAGAGATGTTTAAGCTTAATTTAAGGGTCATACAGTATTAGAACACCACTGAACAGTAACCCAAAGTTTACTCTTGACCTTATAATACGGAGGGATTTTCTGGGACATTTTTGGAAAAAAAGGGCACCGTCAAATACGGCAATTACTTTTCAGACTTGAAATCGCATCTAATGCGGAGGAAGTGTACATTTGACAATTATGAACACTTAACCATTTTGGTATCGAGAACTTTGATGGTGAGAGGACAATTTTTCATTGTGTAAAAGGAGCTCCCGATGAATAAGGGGTTGGGTTCTATTCATGTGAGAATTTAGCTTTCTTTTCAGATTTCCTAGTAGGACGAAGAATGGATCGGCTGAAAACAAGGTGATAGAATAGAAATAGTCGAAATTTTTTGAATAACATAACCTTGAAAAAAAAAGAAAAAATATCTGCAATCTCACCAGAGAATGCCGAGCACATCAGATTTTTTTTTAGATCTCTCTCAGTCTGTTCATAGCTATCTAGCAATATTAGCAAATCTCTCTCTTCCTCTCTCTCTCTCTCTCTCTCTCTATATATATATATATATAAATGAAGTTGGCCGACCGTAGTCGAAAGCGACCCGAAGGCTCCCTTTTCATTAGCTACTACAAGATGTAGGGGAGGACGCTATTTTTCCCCTGAATAGCTTCACTTTACCCTTGATCCGTACTTTAAATGCTGAATGTTAGGCAAGGAGGTATCAAGTACCATTTTTGAGTCTTTGGTATGACTCGACCTGGGATTGAACCCCACTTTCCCGCGCCATTGGCGAGCACTCTATCCACTAGACCAATTGGCCGGTTATGTAACGAAAGAGAAAGAATGGATATGAAAGAATGACAGAGAGAGACAGAGTTGATGACTGGATATCAAGAAACAATAAATGAAAGATTAATTGAAAAAAATGTCGTTAAAGTATGTTCAAAGAAGGGTGAGTCCCTCGTGAAGTAGTGGCTAACGTGCTAGGCAGCGACATTGTAGTAAGCGAGTTCGAATTCCAGTCACGCTATGATGTTCACTTTTGAACTTATATCCTTGAGAAAGGCACGAACTCCTTTATCCCCCCAGAGATGATTTAAATAGTACTACTACTGTTCTTCTACAAAGATGGCTTTGACATTAAATAACCCATGAACATTGATATGCCATTAAATAAAGAAATCAAACCAAAATGATACGCAGTCAAAATACTGTTTATCAAATCACCACATTTTTTTAAGCTCAGTTCAGTAATAACACAACATAAACGAATCCATGTCATCACCTTAAATGGATTTAGTTGACCTTTGACCTCGCTATCTGACATCTGCTCGATCAAATGAAAAATGTTGGCTTTTCACTTTAGCTTAATTTTTCTTTTCACCAAATTTTAAAATGATAGAATCCCCCACCATCTTGTATCATTGTTAAACAACGGGTTTTCTCTATTCTTTGAGTTGCTAGACAATCTAGCCATTCTTATTACCTGACCGTCAGAAGAAGATCCGGTTGAATTGTGTCAACCCCCCTTCGTGGATCTTTCAAACACAGTGTTGGCACGGAAGGAATTGACAAAGCAAACAGTCGGAATCTAATGTGGTAGTCATGAACACAATAGCCACAACAAGTACTGTGACTAGTTGTCACACCACATTGCGCTCCGTGACTAGCATAGGACCATATCATTGCTTTTGTGAAAGTCTTTTTTTTTCTTTTTGGTTGGGTTTTATGGCATATCAACCTTTGTAGGTTATTTAACACCAAATCCATTTTTATGCGAATAGTTTTATCTCAAACAATTCAGTTTAGCATGAGTACACAGTTTAATTGTTAAAAGCATTTTTATTTCTATCTATTCAGTTTAGTCAAGCAGTTCTAATTCAGGTAATTAAGTTTAGTATAAGTACAAATTTTGTTTACTCTCAGTTTAATGTCAAAACAGTTCTATATAAAACAATTCAGTTTAGTGTAAGTACAGTTTCAATGTCAAAAACAGTTCCACTTCAAACAGTTCAGTTTTGCAAAAGCACACAGTTAAAATGTAAGTACACAGTTTAATTGTCAAAAACATGTATTTTAAGCTATTCAGTTTAGTCAAACAGTTCTAATTCAAACAATTCAGTTTAACATAAGTATACAGTTAGTTCTATTTAACCCAGAGATAGAGCCCTATCAGGTGCTACCATTCCTGGCCAGAGTGGACCTGGGAGCAATGGCAATGAAGGGGTGCTCCGCATTCCCCAAAGCTCCAGCATCCCTGGAACCTCACCATCAGATTGTTTAGTGTCATATACAAGACACTCATTGGGGTGGGGTCTTATCTCTCACCAGAGGTGCAGTCGGTGTATTCTACAGCCCCAGTCGACTGGGCAAGTGAAAGTATTTATAAGTGAAAGTGAAAGTATTTATAAGACCGAGAAAGAAGAACTTTTCAAGTATATGGTATATGCTGTACATACATTATTGGAGGCACTTAACGTAACGGTTATCGTCACTGGAAATGGACATGACTAGCCAGGTTCAAACCCGAGACAAGGCTGTTTGCATATCATTTTGAGCTAATCCTTTTAGGCACGTATCCGTTTCCTTTTTACCAGCCATGAGTAAATAGGGTAGATTGGGCTCTTTAACCTTGAAAAGGCAACCGGTCTAAGAAAGGAAAACTTAAATCCCGTAATAATCGTCTTTTTTCTTTGAGTCTGGATCCCAACTGACTCTTTGAATCTAACTAGACTTCACAAAGTCCACTAATTTCACAGACTCGATTTAGCAGTGATAGATTTTGACTTAGTCACCTGTAATTTATGCCTCCGCCAATGTCAGACACATTCGCCATTTTGAGTGGCGGCGGTGGAAGATACTATTACGTTGCAGTAAATCTTATACCAGCAATAAGAATTTTAAAATAATATTTTTTATGTCAAATTAATACTAGTAATTTTATCAAAAAATAACTTTATTTAAAAAAAACAACATCTTTTTTGTTTAGACGTTTGTATTTTATTTTGCTTTTCGTCTTAAAAATTTTCAGCAAAATTCATATTTTTACTCTTTGATGATATACGAGTTTACATTTTATGTCTTAAATTTATGAAGATGCGTAGACAATAAAAACAGTTTTGATTTAGTTTAAAATAATTTAAAAAATTGCTATAACTATTTGTTAAAATTGAATAATTATTTGTACGATTTAATGCTAGTGTCCTGACCTCAAGTGTAAATTCTTGCTTCCTTTTATTGGCGTCCCGCGATGGATTTGATGGGAATACAAAATATTACCAGAAGTCTTTTTCTTTCATCTAAAGATTAAGTTAGTGTTGTATGACAGATTGGAAAATTCAAAATGGTGAGTGAGATTAAATTCGTTGCAGGGCTTTCTTAAAAAGAATTTTTTTTTAATCAGAAAAAGAAGAAAATCGCTCTATGTCATCAATTTATGAAATTAGCATCTGAAGAATATTCTTCCAGTCGTATACTTTCTGCTTGACGCATCTTGTAACCTGATATAAAGAAAGAGAAATAACTATAAAAAGAGAAATTCTTTCAAAGGAGTTTGGGAAGTCCAAAATGGATTACATCTGGAGAAAAACATATGAACTCTCAGCATCACCATATCGACTTCATTCTATTTAATGTTTGATCTCATGATATAAAACAAAAGAAAAGAAAAAAGTCTGCCCAGATGCCCATCCATCACCATTCTTTCTTTCTTTCTTTCTTTCTTTCTTTTTTTCTTTCTTTCTTTCTTTCGCATCATTTCATTGGTGTTTTAACTTAAGAAATATTTTCTTGTACTTAGCCAGTCAAAAGTTTTACAATATTTTGGTATGTGCTAGTTTGAAGTGCATGACCAAAGCAGTGAAAAGTATCTGCCGAGGTTGGTTGTATCGTTGGAGTTGGTGCGCTAGCATGTTGTGATTTACTTCATTCCGTGTATGTTTTGAAAGACGCACAGATAAACTTGCAAAATAGTCTAATTAGGGAATTTATACTTTACAAATTCGAAATAGGCCATAACGCCGTAGAAGCATCCAAAGATTCTTGTGGTGCGAAAGGTGAAGGCGTAGTTGATCATAGAACAGTAAGCAGATCGCTCAATAAACTCTGCTCAGGTTGTAAGAAACTTGACGATCAGGAAGGGTCAAGTTGGACTAAAACTGTGGTTTCCAAGGCCGTGCTCCTAGCCATCGAGCCAAATCCAGCGAGTACCACTCGGAGAGTATCAGGCGAGCTCGCTCAGCATCTCACTGTCCAGCGTTGTTCACGACATCGAAAAAAGCACCTGGAACTACCGAACTGTGACTCACGTTACCAAAATATTGCAAATGTTTGTTACCTCCTAGTATTTTAACATTTTTTAAAAAAGAAAGTTGCTGTCATACATCTCGTTTGGGTTTTTTGGGTTTATCCATCTTTTCTCAAGAATTGGAGACCAGTTTAGTGTCATATCCAGGACCCCACTTTTTTGACCCCTTCGTGGAGGTTACTGTCAGCGTGTTCGAAGCCGGACTTTAAAAGAGAAATATAATTTATGTTAAGCGACTTACATATCGGCATGGAAGAAAATTTCAGGCGATTTTATTTACTTTTTGTCGTTTGTAGCTTACAATTCCACATTTTATTAGCATTAATTTGCTGAGTAATGCAATATTTCCCATTAATAAAGGATGATTTTTAAGGTAATAAAATCGTTAGCATTTTTAATCAAGTTATCATTTCTTGTATTTTAACATCACTTAAAGAAAAGTTGCTTTTATCCAATGTCGTCTGCGTTCTTCAAGCTTTCCTTTGTGAGTTTTATATTTAAAGTTACATGTTATCTTCAACTTTTAAATTAGCGAAACCAGACGAATCGGCACGTCAATTTGTGAAACAACATCGTATCATTTTAGCAATTACGAAATTCCTATGTAGTTAATGATAATGGCTAATTTCATATTGTGGAATGACGACATTATATTTCTTGTACGGTTTTGAAAAGGCAGTTTAATACGAAAATGATTTTTAAAAATGTTGTTGTCTTTGGTTTTGTTTTGTTTCTTAGTTTAATGGTATATCAACCTTCATGGATTATTTAATGCCAAATCCATCCTTGCTGAAGAACAGTAGTACTTCTATTTAATCCATAGCTGGTGAAATAGGAAATTTCATACCTTTCCCAAGGGCATTAATCCAAAAGTGAACGTAATTGCACGAGTAGAGTTCAAACTCGCTTTCTATGATGATGTAGTCTAGCTCTTTAACCATTACACATCAGAGACTCCCACTGTCTTTGTATTGAATGATTTTTTTTCCGACAAAAAATTTATAACCTGAGGAAGCCATAAAGAGAAATGTTTTGAAAAGAATCTGGGAAATTCAAAATGGATGACAGCTGGATCAAAACAGACGACAACTCTCAACGCCGTCATATTGCCCTCATTCTGTTGAAGTAGGCTTTAATGTTTGATTTCGTGGTATTTGATAATAATAATAATAATAATAATAATAATAATAATAATAATAACGTTGTCTAGATACTTATTTGTCGATTTAAATGCAGTTTAACTACGTTCTATATACAATATATCTAATGAAAGAAAATGATTGCACTCTAAAAAAACAAACAAAAGGCATGAAACAGTCGATATTCCGCAGAGAATATTATTGGTGTGGAGTATATAAAGGATCTAGAGCCTCTTGCAAATAAATCTGCTCAAGCCAAATCTCTGTTGCACAGCCACGTGCAGGCAGCAATTGGCATTGGTCTCTACAAGAACTCAGTTAAAATTTAATAGCATGCCTCAGAAATTAGTAGACCAGTTCATATACCTCGGTAGCAATATCTCATCTGCTGAAAGCAATATTAACCCGCGCATAAAGTTTTGACTGCTATTGACTGGTTAACGACTAGATGGAAATCTGGGCTTCCTTCAAAACAGCAGCTTTATGGCCACTTGCCACACATCACCAAAACTATCCGAGTTAAATAAAGCAAGAAATAGTGGACACTGCTGGAGATGTAAGGACGTTCTCATAAGCGACGTTCTTCAGTGGACTCCTACACATGTTGGCCAACCAGCAAAAAATTGCATTTATCAGCTCTGTTGGCCGACCAGCAAAAAAATTGCATTCAACAGCTCTGTTGGCCGACCAGAAAAAAAATTGCATTCATCAGCTCTGTGAAGACACTGGACGTGATAGCCAATTGGGATGGGTGGCGTAAGAGGGTCATTGGAATCCGTGCTGTCAGCACAATTTGGTGATGATAATATAGAACCAAGGAATCTTCAGCTTTATTCTTTCACTCGAGGCTCCATTCCTTTGTATTGTGTCAATTGTGTCATTTTCCTAGGACGAATGTATTTCGCGTATAGATCTTTAAAATGTGTGGGTCATGAATTTACTTAAGACTTTCCAATAAATCGACAATATTACATTTCCTGACATTGGGAGTTTATAAGATCAAAAGAGCCTGGGCATGCTGCTTTTATTGCTCGTTGAAGTTCTCGATGATAAGTTTAACCCCAACACTCAGAAAATCTCCAAGAAAGTTACTTGTCTATATCTATTTTTTCCCGAGCTTCCAAGACGTTAAAATAGTCTAAATACAAGGCCGAGTCAAAAGTTTTTAAATATTTTGGAAACGTGAGGCACAATCTATATAGTCCCGTCGACAGGACAAGGAATATGTTGACTGTATCCCTTGTAGAGTGGTAAGCCTCCCACCTTTTACAATTTTTAATGCTTTTTATTTTTGTGTAAAATTAGTTTTGTATGAGGTCATTTGTAGTTATTGATAGAGTTTGTGGAGATCCTTATTCCACAGGTAATTTCATACTGATATCTGCAAAACTACTTTTCTAATATAGTAATATTATTTTTGTCATGTACACCTTCATCTCTACTGCAGACACTCGCTGGGTGACCATACCAGGCTAATCCTTTACCCTGTATTGTCTGACGATCAGCCGTTGTTCAACGTGGAGCTCTTGAACATTTCCGTCAACGTCAACTGATTAAAAAAAAAACAATTCTCACCATCACGTCGGGGTCACCACTTATAAGTTTTAACGAGGTGTTTATTCGTAGATAGCACCCCGTTTCTTATAACGCATTAGGTTATCCCAAAGAGAATATTTGGTAGGAAACAGAGCAAGTCAATTAATATAATAAGACATTTTATTGTACACAATACGCGTAGGGAACTCAGATCCCTCTTTAGGTTATACAAGCGTTCAAGGAACAAACATAAAAGCTCATATAGCAAAAAAAAAAAAAAAAGGTGGAAACCACTTACTCTTCTCAGGTCAGGAATATAGGAAGAAGTCCTCATGTGCTCGCCACTGAGGAGCGAACCACCATGATCTGCTCTTCTCAAGTCCTGTTCGTGAAATAGACATATTCCCGGATTCACCTTGTCACTTGACCAAAAAGGACTCGTGACGTGGGAGAGTTCCTCAAATACTCTGACAAGGGAGACTACCCTGTTTAGTCTCCGAACAGTCATATTAGGGCAAATCAAAATATTTTTGGCGTTCAGGTAATTCAGTACTATATGCATAAAATGGTAGAAAATAATTTTAAAATCCATTTTAAGATCATGTTTTCACTTTTTCTTTCATACTATAACTGCATTTTTTATCTTTGTCAAATTTTCTATTTTTACATTGCCTTGAACCGGGCCGGGCTTAATGAGTTGAGTGTTCGCCAATGGACCAGGAGATCGGGGTTCAATCCCAGCTCGAGTCATACCAAAGACTCAAAAAATGGTACTTGATGCTGCCTTGCTTAACACACAGCATTATAAGGTAAGAATCAAGGTAAGTAGTGAAATCCAAGGAAAGGAGTGGTGACCTTCCCTACACCTCGGTGTAGTAGCTATTGAAAAGGGAGCCTTCGAGTTACTCTCGACTAAGGTCACCAAGTTTACATTTTTCTTACATCGCCTTCTCTCATCGTCATCACAAAATGAATAACCAATTCAATAAGAGAGTGAGAGAGGAGGAGGAAAATCTTAAAGACTTACATTATATTTTGATGTAGAAAGACTTACATTATATTTTGATGTAGAAAGACTTACATTATATTTTGATGTAGAAAGACTTACATATATTTTGATGTAGAAAGACTTACATTATATTTTGATGTAGAAAAATGCTTTAATCACCATTTGAAGAGAAAATCTTTATAAAACCAGCAAAATGAGTGTGAAATGTCTGGTACAATCCCAGTGCTATACGTCGGATTTGCCTCTGGTGTGGACCACGGCATCGGCATCCACGGTTTTTGACTTACTTGATCTTGCCTGATAGCCGAGGTTCTTGCAACCCAAGCGGAATTTATTGAGCGATCTGGTTACTGTTCTGTGATCAAATGCAACCTCACTTTTTGCTCAAGGAATATTTTAGGTGCTATGGCCCAGTTTGAACTCATATTGTATTGTCACAACCAACTATACATACACACATACATGCAAAAACATTTTCAACACAATAAAGACGAGTGGTCACAGTTCTTTAGAAAAATATACCTCTCACTTCATTTGAAAGTTCGAAAGGGTTACGAAAGGTTTTACTGTGTGAGAGGTGAGTTGGAGACGGAACAAAGACTGCAACATATTGACCCCTACTCTTCTGGCTATCACAGCCTTTCTTTCCCGTTCTCCTGGGCTGCTTAACCGGGGGCCTGGGGTCCCAGCCTCTGCTGGGACATGGTTCTCATTCCAGCATCTTTTCTCCAACTGATCTGAACTTCCTGTCGCCGGGGTTATATGATAATTTGACGTCCACCTACTTCCTGCGAGCGTCACAATTCGCACTCAATTCAACCCCTCGACAGTCAAGGTCGCCCCTGATCTCCTGATATCTTCGACACGATGCACCTGTTATTTACACAGGTGCATTTCTTTTTTTGACCGCTTGGCCGGGTCGGAGGTCAATATGCAACACTCATAAAGTATAGGTTTTCGAATTAGACTACGTTGCACGTTGATCTACGTGTCTTTCAAATCACACAAGGAATGAAGCAACATCAATTATCACGATACTACCAACCACATCAGGTACCTTTCACGGCTTGAATTGTTTCAGTTACGTGGTATACGCGTGGCAAACTAGCATATGCTAAAATATCAAAACTTTTGACCATCCTAATAAAAATCGTGTAAAAGACAGTTGCACCCTTTTATAAATATATATGAAGATTAATGTTATGATGACTGGCAATATGACAGGGCATATACAAAGTAGCAGGATGTCCTTGTAGCCTCGTTCCACACAAAGCTGAGAGAATATCAACACATCTTTGTGGTCACGAGAGGATCCCATCTACCAAAGATCTATTAAGTAGTATTCAGGAAAGGTGGAACCACTTAATTTCACTAACTTAAAGCAATATTTGCTTCAAATTAGTGAAATTGAATAAGTGAAAGGATTAATATTGTCTTAAAAGGTTGAGAAAAAGTTATTAAATATCATATTTACCCAACCCCTACGCTTGGGCAGGATATGACACAAGGTCAATTTTTAAGTGGAGTTTAACAGGTTTCAATTCAGAGTTTTCCTTCTCCTAGACTAGTTGCCTCACCAAGGCTGAAGAACCTAGTCTGCCCTACTATTTACCCATAGCTGGATTCATAGCTTTCCCAAGGGTATTTGTGCTATTTGAAACGCAATCAGTCAGGACCATGATTTGAACTCGTGTCGCCGTGTCCATATCCTGCGACGATAACCATTATACCACGGACATGGGTTATTAAATATTCATTCTTTTTATTTCTTTAAATGAATCCTGCATTTTTCATCAATATATCGAGTAATGGGATGTTTTGTTTTTAAGAATTGGTTTGATAGTGATATAAGGAGGATTGAAACCCGCTCTCCAATTTCCAACTGCACCATGTCGCGTTTCGTTATAAGGTTGCTTACTTAATCCAAGTTCAATATTTTCACAAGTGAAAACATTTCACAAACAAGTCGGTTATAAACAGGAGATCGATACCTGATCATTCATCAAACAAAATAAAGATATTGATTTTGCCCCATTGATTTTATATTTGATTATGGATTCTTTAATGGAAAGATGGATCTTAAGGCGGATAGGAGTGATTAGGCAATCACCTTGGGGTGGGGAAAACTAGATTTGGTGCTCGGAAAGCGGGTCGGTTTAAAACCCTAAGCCTAAAAAAAAGAAAAAAACAATGAAATATGTTTTAGGAAAAGTCAAGATTCAAAATGTTGATTTTCAAGTCATTCTATTCTGATTGACTGATTTTAACGGCATGTCATGCTGTCTAGGGTTATTTTATATCTAGAGGTTAGGGAATCGCATTTATTGTGCGTTCATATTTACATTTTTGAGTGTAGTTGTTTCTGAGGAGTTTTTTGCTCTCGGTCCAATGGAATACGGATAACTTTTAGACAGTTTCATTTGACACAATAATGGGACCCTAACTGGTTCAACCACTCTAGCTTTGAGTGGAACTGGGAATAATGGCAATGAATAGAGTATTTCACTCTCCTTAGATCTCCAGAAGTGGAGCCTCATCATCAGATCCAGGTTAGTGTCATACCCAACACCTGCTCTCCTTTAAGAGACGTTTTACCTCTCTAAAGGGGATATAATCAGCGTATTCTAAGTCCGATATAATGAACATTATTTGTTTATGGAGGAGAAGGCCGTTGTAGAAGCAGCCAGACCTTTTAGATAAGCTGATAACAAAAGAATGGTGTACCAGTGTACTAGTGATTCTCCTGAACAACACACTGAGCTGTTCCTTCTCTTAGATTGGTTGCCCTACGAAACAAGAGATTATATATAGGTTAGTAAGTAAAGTAAATTTGGAGAGGGTGACCTGAAGGCTCCCTTTTCAATAGCTACTACGCCGAGGTGTAGAGGAGAGTGCTACTGCATTCAGAGGATTGCTCCACTTTACATTGATCCTCGAGTCGAGCGATGGACACGCAGCCGATCAGAGGCGTTAGGTCGTCTCTAACGATACGGTGCAACGGGGTGCAAGCGTTGGCACCGGCAGGCTCCTGGAAGAAGGTATGGGACAAGAAGAAGTCCCCTCTCTGAGTATATGTCTCTCCATCTATCTCTCAACTAACAAGAAACTGTGGGTCCCTTTCGAGAATAAAATGAGAGATATATTTTTATGAAGAAGTGTTTCTTTCGATCATTGAATTTCGTAAATCATGTATGAGAGTATACAACAGCTAGCAAGGAAGCCAGTTTAGCTGACAAATTAATTCCACGATTGAATATTATTAATCCAAAGTCGAGGTTATCAGTGTGATTAAATGTAAAATATTAAACACAAATATATATTAATCGAACCCCTTCGCACGTGTAGTACACGACATAAGGGCAATTTTTTTTCGGAGTTTAACAGTTTTCCTTCTCCAAGACCGGTTGCCATACCAAGGTTAAAGAGAACAATCTGTCTTACTATTTACCCATATATATAGTTGGATTCATAGATCTCCCAATGGGTATTAGCACTATGTGAAATGCCAATAGCTTCATCCAGAATTTGAACTCGGGTCGCCGTGTCCATTTCCAAAGACGATAATCATTGCACCTCCTTAAATGTTAAACGCATATATTCCTATTCTGAAGATCTTATTTTTTTGGAGTTTACTTATTTTTAAAATAGGGGTTCTAAAATTTATTGACCTAACTAAGAAAGGAATTATCTAGAGCCATAAAGCTAAAGTTGTTGCACAGCCGGCGTCGGGCAGTTGGGGATGAGCTACTACTGGCCTACAAAATGACCCACTACGGTATATATAAACTCTCCGCCTTTACTGCACAACCTCCCTAATATGCGTCCACGTCACAGCACCAAATCGAAAAGGATGTGAAAACCAAGTGTTCGACGCCATAATCGTTCCAACTGGTCTCTGCGTTTGTGGGTATTCCGTGGCAAGCCACTCGCTAGCAACTGGTGTGCCCACTTGCAATCCATCCAAGTTTCTCTGTGTTCGATCAAAGAAGCCATGAATGATAAGCCGGGCAACTGTGACAAATCTCTGTGTACGAGATCGATGAACAGTCGTGGACCAAGGAGTTTACGAATGTGGCTGTGGACCACTTTCAGACACCGATTCCCGAGAAACTGGCCTAAATCACAGCGGGCGAATGCCATCACACACACACACACACACACACTCGAAATATATATTCTATTTAATAGATTAATTTTGCAATTCAACACACATCGAGAAAGTTCGATTAAGAAAACAATTACTTTTTTAATCAGAGTTAAAACGATTCAGCATGGGACTGAAGGAATTTTTACTATTTTGATATGGTTTGGTTTATTTTGTTTCATGGCATATAAACTTTCATGGGTTATTTAATGCCAAAGCCATCTTTGTAATACCGGCTCATTGGTTTAGTGGGTAGATCGGGAGATCGGGGTTCAATCCTTGGTCGGGTCATACCAAAGACTCAAAAACGGGTACTTGATAGCTCCTTTCTTTACACTCAGCATTATAAAGTATGTATCAAGGGTAAAGTGAGCACCTATTCCTACACCTCGATGTAGTAGCTAATGAAAGGGGAGCCTTCGGGTTACCCCTACTAGGGTCGTCAACTTTACTATTTAACCCATTGTTAGACGGATAAGGAGGTTCAAATCTTTCCCAAGTGTATTAGTCCGAAAGTGAACGTAATAGCGCGACTGGAATTCGAACTCTTTTACTGCATTAATCATTACACCATTGGGACTCCCTCGTTTCCATTTTACACAAAATGCTAAGCACTGACTCGTCTTCTCTTGCCATAAACGGCTGTTTAAATCGATAAATGCCATTTCTGTTCCTCAAAGACATTCTGACAATTTCATCTGTGAATTCAACGTACGACCTTAATGATCAGGTACGTTGCCTTGGTAACAGCCAATAGAATTCGTTTTTTTTTTTTGCGATAAAAAGAAACAATTCCTTCTGTGAGACTTATTATGATTTAAAGCATTAAAAAAAATCAGCTGCACGTCAGGTTTTCTTTACAAAGAAGTAGATTCTTTGCTATTGGAGTTTAATAGAATTCTGTTTTTAGAATGGCGTTTTATCTGATATTCACTGCTTCGATTTGATGGATTTTGATCCGGTGGAAATGAGTATCAATATAAAATCAATCGATTCGTTTTGGTTGCCAATCAAACTGTATCTTTGCATTTTTCAATATCTATATCTGCCATCTCTGAACTATGGAAAATAAAATAGCATATATATTTGAGTAATGAACAACTTTGTGTAATCTCACAAGCCATTGCTCGAGTTGAGTGATCATTTCATATTGGCTGTCCTTGTAGCCTCGTTCCACACAAAGCTGAGAGAATAACAACACATCTTTGTGGTCACGAGAGGACCCCATCTACCAAAGATCTATTAACTGGTATTCAGGAAAGGTGGAACCACTTATTTAATTTCACTAACTTAAAGCAATATTTGCTTCAAATTAGTGAAATTGAATAAGTGAAAGAATTAATATTGTCTTAAAAGGTCAAGAAGAGGTAATTATATATATATATATATATATTCTTTTTTTCTCTATCAATAAATCCTGCATTTTTCATCAATATTGGTTTATTCAATAACATTTTCCTCTGTATGACTAGCTCAGTCCGTTAAGGCTGCAAAATACACCGGTAAGACACTCCAATTCGTGTCCTGGATATAACATTATGGTAAACATGATGGTAAAACTTCAGTAATGCTGCAACTTTGGAAAATGCAAAATATCCCTTTATTGCCATTACTCTCAGGTCCACTTTGGCTCTGAGGGGTAACACCTGATATGTTCATATATATGAGTCAAATAGAACTAAACTGTGTATTTATGCAAAACTGAATTGTTTGAAATAGAAAATATAGATGTGAATATGTAATGAATGCAATTCCCTAACCTCTAGGCATACAATAACCCTTGGCTAGTTGACATGCGATTAAAAATCAACCAATCACTCATCCAGGATTTAACCTCGCGTTGCTGATTTCATTTCCAACGATGATAACCGTTACGCTAAGCAAAAACTTCTAGTTACTAAAAGTGCTGTTGTATACTAACCCCTCTACAGGGATTTTTTTTTTCAGCTGAGGAATTCTTGGGCCTTTAACCTTATCTGGAATTCAATACAGTTCCGCGCCAGTGCTCTTATTTTGGCTGTTTTAATCAAAACGTTTAAGCTGATTTATTCTTTGGCCTGGCTTGTTATCTAAAACTCTTGGATGTGTTATTGCTGTATGCCATAAGTTATTCAGACCAGCGTCCTAATTCTTGTCATTTTACTTACAACTTTAAGGTCGATCTGTTCTTCATTCTTCGATGTCTTGTCTGAAATTCTGAATGGAATCATTGTCTTTATTCGATGAGTTTCCCGAACTCATAATCGCATCCCAGTTGGTTTTTACACCTCGTCCTAATTCTTGTCATTTTACTTACAACTTTAAGGTCGATCTGTTCTTCATTCTTCGATGTCTTGTCTGAAATTCTGAATGGAATCATTGTCTTTATTCGATGAGTTTCCCGAACTAATAATCGCATCCCAGTTGGTTTTTACACCTCGTTTCTGCCAATGCATTGTATGACCTATCTTTGAATGTCTAATTCACCCGGGAGAAGGAATTTTCAACAACAACAACAACAACAACAGCTCATACAGATAAAATAAAAAAGGCCACGGATTAGTAAGGTCTTCTATCACGTGGTGTCACTAATTGTGGAAATCGAAAGAAAGAGAAGTAGAAAAACGGAAAAAAAAGAAAAAAAAGAAAGAGAATTGAAAGAAGTAAAAGGAAAGAGAAGTGAAAGAAGAAGAAAAAGAAAGAGAAGTGAAAGAAAAAGAAAGAGAAGTGAAAGAAGGAAAAAGAAAGAAAGAAAAAGCAAAAGTAGAAAAGAAAGATGAAAAAAGAAGGGAAGATAGAAAGAAAGAAAAGAGTAAAAAATGACATAATGAAAGAAAGAAAGGAAGAACAAGAAAGAGAAATTAAAAGAAGGAAAGAAAGATGAAGAGAGAGAGAAAAAAAGAATCTGAATTTGAAAGTAGAAACGTTGAATGAATACATGAATGAAACTAAGAAAAAAGAAAAAGAAAAAGAAGTGATGAAAGAGAAAAAGTAATAAAGAAGTGCAGAGAAAAAAATGATGAATGAAAAAATGTCCAAAAAATAAAAAAAAAAGGAAAAAAGAAAAATAACAAAAATAAGTAAAGAAAGAAAGGGAACACGAAGAAGGAAAAAGAAAAAAAAGAAGGGAAAGAAAATAGGAAAACAGTGATGATAGAAGAGGAAAAAGAAAGAGACAAAGTACTGCAGTTGAAGGAGAAGCCTTTTTACCATAAAAGGAAATCTGGGAGAAAACTGCCAACTAAACGAATGACTTAACACAGAAAGGGAGGAGGGGAGATGAATGCATCACTGGGTTTGCTGTTTTGAATAAGTCATTGAGATGGAATAAAAAAAAATGCAGAACGCTTCTCTTTGGCTTCGTATAAAGATGGGAAGGGGTGAATATCATTGAAGTCGTTTCTCAATTTCCTGCAGTTCTGTTTTCCGAAGAACGGAGCCTCTTCTTCTTCTTCTTCTTCTTCTTCTTCTTCTTCTTCTTCTTCTTCTTCTAGTCTCACTCGAGTTTCTAGTAAACTACCAATACCATCATTCACGTTTCTTCGATCCGTCTTCTGAAGATGGAAGCCGTTCTATTTTTTGTGTGCTTTCGAAGAATTCTAAACATGTGATGCTACCAACACTCAAAGAGACGCAGAGGAGAATCAGATTAGAAGAGAAGGAGAAGGAGGGGCGGATAAGCTGAAACATGAACTAAATGGTATTGAATGCCAAAAGAGGCGGTAGGCTTGAAGAAAGATGAAGGGGAGGGGGATCTGAAGATGGTGCTAGTAGAAGGTTATTTAATGTGAGGATGCTGGTGTTGCCAGATTTATCGCAATACAATGAATCTTCTCAAGAAACCATGACTCACAAAGTAGAGACTGATGAATTTTTCTTCTCTCTCTCTCACACTATTTCTCTCTTTCTCTTATTTTGTCTCTCTGTCTATTTCTCTCTAAAGACGCCGTTTCTGTTGATGAAATAGTGATCTGAAGATACAGAACAGAGAAAGGCAGTTAGGACATCAGAGTTGTATCTACTACATGCTGGTAATAAAGAAAAAAAGAGTGCAATCAGGTCATGGATTCATCTTTGGCTGCTAATATTATATAACCCAGTGCTATGTCTCAATTGGAGAGGAGATGGGCACTGCCAAATTGTTACTCTTGCCTTAGAAATGCGATGCAGGTTAAAAAAGAAGAGTGCAATCAGATCATGGATTCATCTTTGCTGCTAATATCATATAACCTACTACTATGTCTCATTTGGAGAGAAGGTGGGTGCTGCTAGATAATTATTCTTGCTTTAAACATGCTATAAAGGATCTTGAAATGCATCACAATGATTCTTTACTACAATTATGCCATTTCTTCTTCGCTGGTAGTAGTTTTGGTTTCTTTGTTTAATGGGATATCAGCCTTTGTAGGTTATTTAATGCCAAATCCAGTCTCCTAGATGAACAGTAGTAGTACAATTTAACCCATAGCTAGGAGGATAAGGGGGTTCACACCTTTGCCCGAAAGTGAACGTGATAGCGTGACTGGAGTACGAACTCGCTTACTACAACTCCGGAGTCCATCGCTTTAACCATTACACCACGAGGACACTCCGTTACAGTAGCTTTAAATAACTCAGTTTTGTATTATGTTAATCAGAGAGCAGGTGGGTGCAACCAAATAACTGTATTGACTCTAGAAATGTCATGAAGAAGCCAATATGGCACCCGAATGATCTCTTCACGAGGGATTCTTTCTTGTTATTGATAACATGTCTCTATATACATCCTGACTCATTCTTCTTAGAACGGAGATAGGCGTTGCCAGATAACTTTTCTTGTACGAGAAATTTTATTAAGCAATCAGCAAAACACATAAAAGATCTCTTCATGTTCCGGGGTTCTTCCTGGTAACTAGTACCATGTAATCCAGTATTATCTGTCTTGTGTTACTTGAAGAGGAGATGGGTCCTGGCAAATAGCTTATCCAAATTAGTATTGGATTTATCGCTTTTAATTTTAATATCCCAGACAATCTAGTTCGTTTTGCTAATTTTTTTTTTACTCAACCTCAGAGTTGTAAGATTGAAAACTTCACAGGAAGAGTTTCCGTGACATAGTGGCTAACGTGCTGAACTGTGACATTATAGCACCTGAGTTCGAACTCTAGTTGCGCAATCACTTTCACTTTCGGACTAATACTCTAAGGAAAAGCATGAACTCTATTATACCTCAAACTATGGGTTAAATAGTACCACTAATGTTCTTTTACAAGCATGGCTTTGACATGAAGGTTGAGATACCATTAAACAAAAAAAAAAAGAAACCATGAAAACTTCATTTAAAGCCTATCATCTCTTGTTGATATGAGAAGACTCCTTATATATATATATGTATATATAAAATTTTGGACTTCGAAGTGATATTAGTCCGTTGTCCTTCTCAAAATGCAATTAGATATGTGGTTTCAGCATAGGAAATGACCATATATATTTTAACAAGAAATGTTTTCGAAAAAGAGTAGCATGTAATTTCCATGCAAGTAATTTTAGCATGTTAAAATAGATTTAAAAATGCCAGAAAAAAAAAAAAAAACCTCAAAAAAGCTAAATTATTTTTCAGCCGTCCACCAAGTCATATATCTGAAATTTGGCTTTGAAAAATTTTTTTAAAGGAAGAAAAAGGCCATATAGCAACCCTGTCGACAGTAAGCAATATGAGCTTCGTGTCCAGCACCCAGAAGAGACGTAATTCACATTGACTGATTAACTAACTGGCATTCGTCTCTTGTCATTTGCAGAGACTATTAACAAAAGCCTGATGCCAATGGTATTATCCTTGAACGGTTCTTTTGTGTGTAGAGGGTTCTATTAGAAGGCTTCTTTTCTTGATTTTCTTCTCGGGGAGGGGGTCTTCTCTGAAGACATGGTCAAAAGAGCAATTCTGGGTTCTGACGTCACTTAGGAATATAGCAGTTTTTGTATTTTGGACAGCGAGTAACCAAATACATGGGTCATTCAATAAATAAGGTGAATTTTGCCTAACCAGTTGGCAATTGGAAGCACTGTTTATTGTAGCACCTTTTTCAAGAAAATCAATCGTGATAGGTTCTTTCCTTATTCGAGAAGACTTTCAGCATGACCTTTTCAAGTATTCCTATTCAACATTAATAATTCTATTTAATATTAATGATTTGTTTTCACACAGTTTAATGGTTTTAAATATCACTATTTAACATTAGTACTTCAATTCATCAAGTATTCCTATATAATATGGATACTTTGCACACAGCTGTATGGGGGAGTTTCCATGTGGTGTAATGGTTAAAAGCGGCGGACTGCAGAATCGTAGTAAGCGAGTTCGAACTCCAGTCGCGATATTACTTTCACTTGGGGAAAGGTATGAACCCCATTATCCTTCCCGCTATGGGTTAAATAGTACCACTACTGTTCTTCTCGAAGAATGGCTTTGGCATTAAATAACTCCAAAAGGTCTACCATCATATGGTTTAAGTGTCATAAACAGGACACTCGTTGGAGTGTGTGTGTGGGGGTCTTACCTCTCTACAGAGGTTATGGGGCACAAGAAAGGTTTTTCGAGATAGTGGTTAATTGTTGAGAAATGCTGAGGTCTGAATCTGACTCCATTCGCTGGTTATTTTCCTTTTGTTTGTCGAAGCTGTGATACAGCTTAATGACGAAAAAGGAAAAAGACAGAGATACCTTTAAACTCAATTTTTATTTTGGGGTTCACGACGACTTCGTGGTGAAGAATGTTTTTTTGAACCAGCAGAAATAACAACGCTCCCCAGTTAAAGCATTTGAAGAATATAATAGAATCATTTGAGGCAAATTGTAAGTTTGAGGGTCCACCATATGTCGCTGTGTTCAGTGGGTATGTGCAAAAAAGGCTGCTACTAGTAGGAGGCACAATGCGCTGCCTCGGGCCGTAGCAAACACGAGCGTTCCTACTGGCAGCCGAGAAAAAAAGGTGACTCCGTCTCAGTTAAGGTGGTAAAGGCTTCCGAGAAAGAGTTTCTCTTTGGCGCCAGGAAGTCTCTCTTTTTACACATTCGTTAATTTCGCTTCCTGTCAGAAGTACTACAACCCTGAATCTGAGTGGATCTGGAAGTAATGACAATTAAAAGAGTACCCCTCATTATCCAGATTTCCAGAAGTGGAGCCTCATCATCAAATGCAGTTTAGTATCATACCCAGAAAACCTTTTTTATGGAGTGGAGTCTCTTACCTCTCTCCAAGGGATATAAGCAGCGTACTCTAAGCTCTGCCGACAGGAGGGGGGATTTATGTCGTATTTTTTCCATCTTCTTTTTACCTCTTTTTATTTTCTTTCTTTCTTTCTTTTGTTCAATAAAATAATGAGCATAGTTTTTACCTCTCTTTATCTTTCTTTCTTTTTTTCTTTCTTTCTTTCTTTCTTTTAAACAATGAATATAGTCTTTACCTCTCTACAACTTTCTTTCTTAAATAATTACCTTCTTTCTTTCTTTCTTTCTTTCTTTCTTTCTTAAATAATTAGCTTTCTCTCTTTCTATTTTTTGTTCGATAAAATAATGAGCATATTTTTTTTTACCTCTCTTTACGTTTCTTTCTTTCTTTCTTTCTTTGAATAAAATCATGAGTATAGTTTTTACCTCTCTTGGTATTTTGGACTTTTTTGGGAACTTTGGACTTTTTGTTATTGTTCGGGTACCAGCTGTTCTAAATGCAAAATCTACTTGGTCAGTAGGTTTCCCCTTCTTCTTCTCCTCCTCCTCCACCTCTCTTCTCCTTTTTGGGTTTTCATCTCCAATGCCTTTTCTTTTCATCACTTTTTCTCTTTTCAGCTACCTTTCCTCTTTCTTTCTATCTTCCTCTTTCTTTTCTCGACATTTTCTCATTTCCTTCCTCTTTATTTTCCTTCTCTCTTTCTATCTCCTGCATTCTTCCCCTTCTCCCCCTTTCTATTTAAATAGGTTCTATCGTCATCTCTTCCTCCTTATTACTTTCTGATTTCTCTTCCTATTCCTCTAATCTTCACTCCTACCTCTTTTCCTCTTAAATAAAAATTTTCCCCGTTCCTCGCACTTCCTCCTCCATCTTTTCCTCCTCTTTCTTTCTCATTCACCTTTTTCTTTTTTCCTTCCTCTTCATACCTCTTTTAATCTTTTCATCTTTTTTAGATTCTTCCTTCTCCTCTATCTCCTCCCCTCATTTTCATCTCTCTCTCCCCCTTTCATTCGCCTTCTTCTTTTTTCCACAACTCTTCATATCTCTCTTCATCTTTTTCATCTTCCTTAGATTCTTCTTACATCTCCATCTCTCCCCTCTCTTTCTTTTTTTAGTCTCTCTCTTCCCCTCTTATTCGCCTTCTTCTTTTTTCCTCACCTCTTCATATCTCTGTTCATCCCCATCCCTCTTTTTTTTTTTTATCTTCCTTAGATTCCTCCTCCTTACCGCTCCACTACTCACATCTCAGTCAAGAGTAAATATTCTAAATACGTTCAGAATGTTTTCATTCAATATGGCTGATAAACGCAGAAGTCTATTGCCAAAGACATCGTCATCATTTCGACTCTTATCTTCCACTGGCCTCGTTTCCATCTACCCTGCCCTCCTCTGGCTGCTCCTCTCTCCACCTCCTTGAATCGTGGTGGAATTGCCATTGAAGCAATCACATCATTTCTCTATTACTCATCAACTCAGCAAAATGTGATTGCTTCGAAAGAAACAGTCTTTTTCACTAATATAGTTGGACCTTAGAGTATAAAATTGTGGTGTAATGGTTAGCTTGCAATTCAGGCAGGGTTATTCGATTCTCACTGGGTGCCTAATATCTTGGCCTCGTGCTTAATAAACTAAACAATAAATGATTACAGTAGAGACTCACCGTTGAATAATGATAGTCTTGTAGTCTTGAACCTCACTAGGTGTTCTGTTCTCGCAGTCTTGTGCCAAATCTATTCTGCAATTACGTTTAATCTGTGTTACATCTGACTTTGTGGGAAGGGGGAGAGGCTAAGTAACTGATATACAGTAGAAGCTCTTCATCCATGGAACTGCCAACTGCGGCTTCATTTATCTGCGATTGACCCGATTACGGAATTGCGAGCTTGGCTAGCAATCCATTACATCACGAGATGTATATACCCCTCCCACTAAAAACAAAGTATAAAAATAATTACGACAGTATCCTTTTTTTTCCTGGATGAATATCCTTTAAGGAGGGTTTATTTTGTTGACATGTTTTTTCGCAATGGAAATTGACAAAGATCATACAATTTTTGTGATAAAAATGTTCTACATTTTAATTTTCTCTTCATAAAATACTTTTTTTTAATATATCGGTACACATTCAGCCAACTCCTCCGTCACAGGCAGGGTGTGACATAAGTTCAATCTTAAAGCAGAGTAGAGTTATAGCCTACTTTATTTTTATCTGCCGAACTGGGACCCTTACAGCGTTAAGTGCTATTGTTATTACTCAACATAAAGCTGGTTTGAATTCAGAGTTTTCTTTCTCCAAGACCGGTTGCCGAACCTTGGCTAAAGAACCAAGTCTGCCCAACTATTTTACTCATATAATCATTATGATTTGGGACTTTGAAGTGACGACTTCTGTTATAGGTAATTTAAAACAAGACCAATTGTATATCCTCAAAAGAAAACATCTTACTAAAAAAAAAAGTTGTAGTTAACTTTTTTGTAAATAATTTCAGCATGTAAAACAAATTAATCTCCAAAGGGTGTGCCTTGGGTATGACACTAAACATCTATCCGTGAGGTTTTAGTTTTGGAGATCTGGGGAGTGTGAATTTCTCTTTCATTGACATCACAACCGGAAGCGGTTGTTGGTTGGTTAGTTGGTTTGTTTAGTTTTAAGGTGTATCAACCTTTTTCAAACAATTCAGTCTAGTATAAGTATAGTTTTTGTTTACAAACAGTTAAATACCAAAACAGTTCAGTTAAATGTCGAAACAGCATTCAGCTTTCCCTAAAGCCCCAGCATTACTCGAACCTCACCATCAGATTGTTTAGTATCATATCAGGAGATTCGTTGGGAGTTTACCCCTCTGCAGAGAAGTAGTCGGTGTATTCTACAGCCCCAGCCGACTGGGCAATGAAGCGGTAGTACCTGTAAGGGTCTCATGAGCGAGTCAAATAGATTTGTTTAAAAACAAATTGAATTCGATAGGAATGTGTGCAAAAATGCACAATAGAAAAAAAAACAACAAAAACTCTTAATAAACAACCACACAAAAATGTAAATAAGAACGTATAATGAACACGATTCCTTTACTTCTTGGCGGGTTGAAATGCCGTTAAAACAATCAATCAATCAATCAAAAAGCTTACTAAATTTTTCTAACGCCAACTCATTAGAAAAGGAGGAAGAAGTCAGATTTCTGGAATTTGATGCAAGAAGAAGAAGAAGAAGAAGAAAGCAATTTGGCAATCCTGGCTACAGACCAATACTAAGCAAGCTCATATCGCAGACCGTTGCTTGTGTGTTTGATTCTAATTGAGTACGTCACTGTTATCATTTATTAAGCTTTGCTTCGACTCGTACACATGTGTTAGTAAGTAGTTACTCACTTCAGAACTAAACAGGCTCTTAACTTTAATGACATGACTTAAAGTCATCAAAGAAAGGGGAAAAACACTTAGTAGTTTAGATCTGGTACAGCACCTCAATGAGAATCGAACTCACTACAATAACTGGAGGCGTGCTCAGTATAAGGCTATCGACGTAAGAAATAGAATCAGTCCAGGATAATACTGCTTTCGTTTGACTTCGCGCTAATGACCTGGGGAGGGAATGAATCCATCTATGGGTAAATAGTAGTTGCAAACTGGGTTCTTCAGCCTTAATTAGACTACGAAACAAGAATGAAAACTATGAATTCAAACCAGCTATGCTTCATTTAAAAATTGACCTTGTATCAGACCCTTCCTCTAGCGGAAGGTTGGATAAATATATAGTTTACAATAATGGTCAGCGAGGTAAATCTGATCGCCATTATCCCAATAACGAAGCGCCTTAGGGTACGCTACTGGTGTTGAGTTTCTAAGATCAGATTCCTAAGTGACGTCAGCAAATACGTCACAGCATTCTTTTTGCAACCATTTCTTCTGACTAGTGCCACTCTCGATAGCCCCTCCCGTCTCTTTTCATTTTTTCCTCGTTATACACTTTTCTTCAAAACTCGCTTTGTTTTCTATCTCCTCGTAGACTGTTCTTCATTTTTCACTTATTCCTTACACGTCATTTTCACTCCTCAGTTTATATTGGTCTGCATTCTCCATGTTCGTTTTCTTTTCCCTTTCAAATTCTTCTTATTTTTCTCCCTTCTCTCTCTTCTTTCTTTAACGATTTCATTTTCTTTTCATCTCTTCCTTTTTCTTCTCTTTTTCTTCCGAGTGAATAAGACTGTCTTCAGAAGTATTAATCGACGAGTAATAGTATGGATTTATTTGATTGAAAAAAAAAAAAAATTAAACAAGAGACAGAATTTCTGAAAATGCCTCAAGAATGTTTCTATATTTACAGAAAGACGTTTTGTGTAAAAACACAAAAAGCAAGCTGCTTTTTCTGTTGTTGTTTTGAAGCAGAATAGCATTAAACTCCAAACTTGAATAAAACGCCATCTGGTATGAAAAAAAAAAGAAAAGAAAAAAAAAATGAAACGCAGGTCTACACCGGAAAACCTGCCAAGCCAGGAAGGGCTCTTTTCCTAGCCTTTCGCTTAAATTAGACTCGCTGAAAGATTGGCTGCAGTCACTCTAACTGCTGCTCCTGCTATAGCTGTTGTTGTTGCTATTGTTGTTGTTGTTGTTGGTGGTGGTGGTGGTAGAAGCGTTTCTCGTTTCTTAGTCCCTGGCGTATTTGCGATGTAATCTACAGACTTCATGTCTTTCTTTCTCAGTTTAAGCATAACCATATATGGAAATACTCAGACGCCGTTGGCCCGCTCAAGTGTTTCTCCCTTCACTTGTTCTACTTTTCATAGCTAAAAAGAGACGGAAGGCCATTCGCATTTGATGGCGAAAATATCAACGAAAGAAATTATTGAATGTCAGCCAGAAAACAAAATAACAAAAAAAAAAGTAACAAAACAAAAATTATATAAAAAAAGTCAATCTGATATTTTACATATCCCTTATATACTCATATAAAAGTCGAATTTGAAAGACCTGATTTTAGACAATTATTTAGTGTCGACTTATACACGAGTAATAATTTGGCAAGGGTGAAGTTTAAATATAAAACCAAGAACTAAAAGCATTCCTGAGCTTCAAAAATAGATACCTCATGATTTCCTGACCAGAGATCTAGGGTCGACTTATACACGAGTATAGACGGTATTTTTTAGTGATTACATCGAAAATAATACATGGACATGTTTGAATAATTATCAGTTCGTCCTGAAAAGGAAGTGAGTGAAATAATTACATCTACTCTTACGACGTTTTTCGTATTCAAGCAATGCTGACGTTGAGTATGTTCATATTAACTTGTTCATTGTACAGTTCGTTCAGCTCACTGTAATGAAATAGTCTAGTGACATAAGAAAGTATGACTCACACACACACACACACACACACACACACAGAGGGTGATTTATTTATTTGCTATGATGTTAAAATTCTGGTGGCCCAGTCGACTGGGGCTGTAGAATACACCTACTGTATCGCTGCAGTGGGGTTAAACTCCCCCAATGAGTGTCCTGGATATTGGCACTAAGCAATCTGATGGTGAGGCTCCACTAATGCTGAAGCTTTGGGAAATACGGAGTACCCCTTCATTGCCATCGCCCCCAGGTCCACTTTGGCTCGGTGTGGCTGCACCAGATTGGGTCCTATCAATAGGTTAAATAGAACTAAACGGAATTGACTGAAATAAAACTGTTTTTGAATTTAACTGTGTGTAAACAACAAAATTGTACTCACGCTGAACTGGTTTTTAAAAAATAGATCTGTTTTTGACATCGGAACTATGTACCTATGCTAAACCGAATCTTTTTTAAAAGAACTGTTTTCACAAGTAACTATGTGTAAGCAAAAAACTATACTTATGCTAAACTGAAATGTTTGAAATAGAACTGTTTATATGTATAAAAATAAATTTGGCATTAAATAACCTACAAAGGTTGAAATGCCATAAAACCAAATCAAACTAAACTAGAATTCAGGATGAATATCCTTTAAGGAGGGTGGATTTTGTTAACATGTTTTTCCGGTTATATGAAAACTCCCGTGCTAAGTAAACGCACTAATAAAAAAAGAAAAGAAGAAAACTAATTATCACAAGAACTTTCAAAATACGTCTAAGCACACTGATACGTTTGATGAAAAGGAACCTTTTTATTCAAAATTTTACACAAGAAAAAGCAAATATCTATTTAAAAGCAATATTTTAAAAGTTATAGTGCTTGTTTACACATAAAGTCGCTTCTCAGGAAAATCGAATCAAAGGAAGATAAAAGATAAATAAACAAAATGGAAATATGTCTAAACAATACATTTTGTTTGTAAAATGGCGTTTCTTCGTTTAATTTCGAAATTAAACAAAGGAGAAAAAAACAAATGAACAGCATCTTTTGTCGAAAATGTTCGCTAAATAAACACCTGCATTCCTGCAAAGGAAGGAAGAAGACTTCTAGACGATTCTCGAACAAAGAGGATGATGAGTAATTTCAAACTGTATACAGGATGTATTCAATAGTTGAGATATTGTCAATAGTTTTAAAAAAGGGTCATTAGATGGTCCAAGTTAGCTAAGCTTCGTAAATGACAAACAAGATTTCATTTATTTACTAACCTCAACTTAATTTGGTGCAAGACTACATCTATGGGTCACGAAGTAAAAATCGAACTCATAAACTAACAATTCCATTATTCTTAAACAAAGCATAGCACTGTAGATCTTTTAGGGAGACAAAAATCATTGTCTTCCCTTGGATTGTGGGCGTGGATTCACAAGTCACGTGCCTGTTTATTATGTAAGAATTTACACTCCTAAATCTTTTGCCTTCTTTCTCCGAACGGAGAAAGCGTAGGCGTTTTTAGTCCGTACCCGTGGGGCGAAAATTAACATGATTTGTATTTTTGTTTGTCGAACAAAATGATCTTTTCGACTCCGGCGAGGTACTTTGTTTTCATCTCGCCGGGAAAACCAGAAGACAAATAAAATATTCACATAACTCTTTTTTATAACTCCTATTATACATTCTTGTTCTTGAAACAATATGCATAGTTCATTTGTCTTGGAACACGTTGTTAATTGTTGCAACATTTGTTGTATCATTGTATGCATCTATTAAATCTTTTGATCCTGTATATGACTTTATTTCGTCTTTCCTTTCCTTTTATTCAGTATTAGTGTATAAATGGATATACTTGTTGCGGATAAATGTGTAAATGAACGAAGAAATGTCCGATCAATAAATTTTAAAATTTTATTGCTCCAATATAAAAATTTATTTCTTAGAAAAAAAAAACCCAAGTTGACCACGTACGGCATTTGATTTAGCCTGTGTGGAAAAGGAAGAAGGAATCCCAGACAATATGGCACCAAAAAGCTAACTTCACTTTTTGTCGAGAACTGCTATTGAACCCTAAGAACAAATTCGGGGACCAAACTGTAGGCAGGAAAAATTAGCCAGAAGATGGGTTTCGTCACTTGCTTTTTGAATGGAGCTTCCCAAGAAATAAAACCAAAATCAATCAACTATTGAAATTCTACCAAGTTAAGCAACTAAAAGAAAATTCAACCCAGAATTCTGCTGAAAAGAACTTTAAAAAAGATTTCAAATTTTATGAACTCTGAAACATTTCGACAAAACAAAAAAAGAAAAGAAAAATATTCAAATTCAAAGAACTTTGTTTCCCTGACACTCTCTCAGATAAGTTCCTGCAAATTGCACTAAAATTTGCAACACTTTATCTTTTCTATTCCTTTCTTTCTTGTTTCCTTTGTATAAAATTCCTTTTTAAAAACCTTATTGTCTGTGTTATCTTTTCGAACCAATATCCAAACTAGAAAGCTGCGGAACTTACTGTTTGAACTTACCGTTTAATATTGCATACTAAAGCCCCCTAAAAACATTACCCAGTTAAATGCTAAACTTGGCTCTAGTGTCACTCACTTCATATCAAATTTTATTCCCTCTTAAATTTTCTTTATATTGCAAATTTTTATTTTATCTCTCTTAAAATTTTTTTTACCAAATTGAGTATAAATTTTGCTGAAATTAGAAAATCTTTTCTTGTAAACAAAGATAAAATGAGTCAGAGCGTAGATATGTTTAATAGATATAGTTTAGATTCGTGCAATGAAGTATAACACTAATTGTTAGTTTAAAATAAAGGTGCATATTTTCTGTGTGTAAAAATCTGAGTATCAATTTGTCACTATATAAGAAAATATACTTAGGCCTTAACATAAATGTGAATTATGTTAACTGCTACTGTTATTGTACCAGCAGGGGACTGATGAATATTTTAAACGCAAAAACCTGTTCAATTTGAAAAAAGTAAACGAGTAGAAATAAAAAGGAACACGTTGTTAATTGTGCTTTCTTGAAAGAAAAGAATGTTGATTCTTACTCAAAAGAAATAAACGAAAGTTTAGTAAGCATGATATATTGAGTGTCTTAATATACATGGTATAGCGGTTGGTGAAATTGTTTATTTCCCTAACACTATATTTTTTTAAGCAACACAAATGAATTACGAAACTTTGCTTTAACAACACAACAACGAAAGTTTTTTATTTGCAGCTTTGAATATTTGGTTTGCTTTTGGTGCTGCAAGACTCGTGGAGTTTAGGCTTGTTAGTGTTGGAGACGAAATGGCTTAGCGGGATGTTGAGATGACAGCGTGTTACTGGACGTGTGAGGGCTTGTGTTTAGAGTCACCGTGTATTTTTGTATGTCTGGTATTTTTGGGGAGAGTATGCGTTATCTCCATTCATATGGACCAGAAGTGAAATATGAGCTAGTGTGTCGAGAGCGGAGTTACGCTCGGATCGACATAGCCAATTTTTGGGGTGACATGAAGCGGTGCCTGTGGAAGGCATGCTGAATGCATCCAATTCATATTCAACTGTGATTCCTTGTATGAAATACATAAATTAGATGGTTCCCTCGTTGAGTGTCCATGGTGCTGCTGCTAGTGTTAAAGCCACAGTGAGATGTCCACACTGGGTGGCTTGTCTAGCTAAAAAGCGTCGCTAAGTAGGGACGGTCAGAGGAACGTCTGTTCTGGTCGCCGTCTCACGCCGAAGAGACTGGGTTTGGCCGCTCACCCGTTTTGCTAGCCGGAAATGAAGGTCCGGGCTAAATAGGATAAGTCATCCTGATTGGGTGAAATTAGGTGTTGAAATAAATTGAGCGCCAAAACAAAATACGAGATTTTCCTCTTCTCTACAATGGGACCCATGTGACTGCTAATAACTCTACTTCTAATGATGTTGTCTTTTTTTTTATTCAGATTTGAAAATAGTATGCTATAAAAACTATTATTCCTCGATCACAGTACTTTGGACAAGAGGGGAAAAATATTTTTCGTCATTACTTACTTGGAAACAAAATTATTCAAAACTGTGCAAACAATTTCTCTGGAAGTTTAAATTTAACAATTAGACCAAGAAAAGCCAAATTTATCGTTACGTACACAAATTTCATGCCAGAGGGTTAGCAAACAACCTCAACAAGAAGGTAGAAAATCCAAGATCTGGCAGGAAGTTGACTGCAATATGTCCTGACAATGTGGATGCGGTGAGAGATTCTGTTGGAAGGAGTCCGTAAAAGTCCCTTCGAAGACATTCCCAAGAACTTGGTTTTTCACGTGCACTGTAGGATAAAGTCAATCAATTTCTGCCCGAGTCATCTGGTTTGATCTTTCTGAAGTGATATAATTGCTTTTTAAGACTCAGATGAAAAGTGATTTGATGCAATATGAATTATCACATTAATGGGTTGAGACACACCTTGAAAATCATACTTACTGAAGAAATATTTATTTCTTTGCTTATATATACAATTTAATTAGGTTCAAAATTGGCTAAAATGTTTTTGATTTATTCATGATTTTAATAGGCTAAGAAATTCTGTGTGTTTGTGTATGTGGGGTTGATCCCTGAAATTTTTCGCTGCAAATCAAATATAGTCGTCTGCGAAGTATTTCGAAATTTAAAAACTAGCGCGAAGGTGCTGATTGGTCGATAAATTCAAAAATACTCATATAAAAATTTCCCGTAAACTAATGCAATTATTGGAATTTGGTAAGTAGGAGACAATTAAACATCCTTTCAAGGCACAAAATAAGCGGTCGATAATAATCGCCTGTAATTCCTTCAATGTTCTGACATATTACTTTAACATAACTCTTTCTGTTTTTTTTTGTTGTTTTTTTTTAATACCTGGACTGTTTTATTTTTGTCATTCTGATTTTGATGGCTCTTGTACGAGATGAGTTACACGTTTCAATTTTGACAGTTCAGTTTTGACAATCCAGTCAAGAGTGGTTATTTACTAACGTCCTTCAGTCTCAAGCCTGAAGAACTATGTCGCAACCATTAATTTATAATGGTTTGGTTTAGTCATTTTGATTGGCAATTGAAAATGAAGTTTCTCTCTACAGAGCTGATGGCAAAGAGAACGTGTAAAAATATGAACTCTTACCATTTTCATCAAATAAACTTGTTTTTTTGTTTGTTTGTTTTTTTTGTTTTTTTTTGCTTACACGACGTTTATGACTTATACTAAAAATTTTCAGATTTACCTAAATGAAAATACTGCGCAACCCCATTCAAATTTAAATCTAAATAGTTTATGTTATGTGTATTTACCAACCTCTCCGTATTAAATGACCCACGAAGGTTGATATACCATTAAACAAAGAAACTAAACAAAACAAAAAATCTTTTAAAAAATCACTGACGTTGCATTCTGGGAAAATAAATCTTCTATTAAAAGACCTAACTAATGTATATATTTACCTACCCCTGTTCATCAGCAGGATGCGACGCAAGGTCAATTTCTAGGCACAAGTTTGAATTCAGATTTTTCCTTCTCTTATATTGGTTGCCATTCCAAAGTTAAAGAGTCCATTTAGCCCCTACAATGTGCCCATAGCTGGTTGAAAAATTGTTGGATTCATACCTTTCCTAGGATATTAGCGCAATGTGAAATGCAAACAGCGTCGTTCAGGACTTGAACTCAGGCCATCGTGCCCATCTCCTACAACGATAACCATTACACAACGAGCACCACCTTGCAATAGATACGCATGTAAAAAAAAAAACTGTAATTCGTAGCACACATAAAAAGGTTCGAAAAAATTATTGTTTGAAAATTTAAAAAGCTTTATTTCTGAAGAAACAGTATCAAAATAGCATTATTTCACATATCGAATTAGACAAACCATGAAGGTTGATATGCCATTAAACACAGAAACTAAACCAAAGCAATCTAATACTAGCGTGAATCAAAAATTTTGCAATATTTTAGTAGTACGTCAGGCACAATGCGGCAGCTTCAGATACTTTTGCTAGTGTTGCGATGGTGGCCATCCACACTGGATGTGAGAGGCAGAGCTCGCCTGATACTCTTCGTTTGTTACTCGCCGGATTTACCTCTATAACTGGGAGCACGGACTTAGAATCTACGAATTTTGGCTTGATCGTCGATGGTATAAACATCGACGATCAAGCCAAAATTCGTAGATTCTAAGTCCGTGCTCCCAGTTATAGAGGTAAATCCGGCGAGTAACAAATCTGCTTCCCACCAGATGGGGCTTGACTCAAGGTCAAGTCCCTTCCCTTCCCCTAAATCCCCACTATAATCGACCCGGAGGTCGATTATAGTGGGGATTTAGGGGAAGGGAAGGTCGGGCACGTGCCGCGGCTTGAGCCCTGCTGGACTGTGCTGGTCATCGGCCCACTTAGTGCAATGTTGGCCTGATGAGCCTAGGTGGTCATGGACCCAAATCTCCAGCATCACTGGAACCTCACCATCAGATTGTTTAGTTTGATCGTTGATGTTTGTTTATGCAACCCAATCAAATTTTCTTGAATCATCCGGTTACTCTACTGTGATCAACAGCACTTTCACCTTTCGCACAACAAATGTTTTTTTGTTAGTTTCCACGTCGTTATGGCCCCGTTTGCACTCGTAAAGAATAAGTTGCCGAATTAGACTACCTTGCACGTTGATCTGTGTGGCTTTCAAACCATAAACGGAGTGTAGCTATGCACAACGTGTTAGCCCACCAATTAACGCGAGAACCTTCCCACAGCTTGAACTGCTTCGGTCGCGTGATATACGCGCCAAAAACTAGCACATACCAAAATAATGCAAAACTTATGACTCACTCTAATATTTTTCCTTTTCTTAGGCTAACTTAGTCTGGCACAAAAACAGAAGTATGGAGCACTCAATAACAATAAAACTCAATAGCAACAGCCTTCTAGCCAGCATGGTAAAAAATTATATCACACGAGGTGCTTACACTATTTTTAATAGTCGACATTTACTAAGGTTAGCTTAGTCTGGCACAAGAGTGGAAGTATAGGGCACCCAGTGAGAAGTGGATTTGTCCGGTGCCTTTTTCATTTTTGCTTTAAATTCCGAAGATTTTTTTAAGTTCTGAAGAAAGGAACGAGACTAAAAACTCCTTTCATTAAGGAAGTGTATTTTTTACCGGTAGAAGATCGGAGAATGTATCGGTCAGAAGAAGAGGTTTATTTACCCGAAGAATTCTTTGACTGCAGTCAATAGTTAACGCTGGAGAGTTTTTGTTTATTTTAGAATTAAAGTCTATGTTTAAGACCTGCTGTCGCTTCTACCACTTTGTATCGTCGTGAAACATAGACAAACACTACGATGAAAATCAAGAGTTTTGACGTCTTCAATCAAAGAAGCATGCGCAGTAATTTCAGGGCGTTTTTGGCGCAACAGGGCGGGAAAAGGAAGACGCAGCAGGATCCGTTAATTGAGCCGGCTGAGTCTCGACGCCTGCAATTGCTTGGACACGTCGTCAGGGTGTACGAGTTCCTACGTGTGAGTCGTTCGACCGGCTACCAACCGGTGGAAGGCGACGATGTGGACGGCCATGAAGAAACTTGAGAGTCACACAGGATATCAAAAGTAGAGGTACAAACCCAAGCTGCGGACCGCAATAGACGGAGAAAAGTTGCTGTCTGCAACCTCCAATGGCACACAAGGATCTAATTGCTAATTACTAAAACGTTTAAGATATAGATTCGCTGGGAATTTATTTTATAGTTTTACTGAGGCAGACTTTAAGGCGTGACCAGTGCGACTGGAGGGAGCTTTATGAGGAACGATGCTTAGCGTCCAAGTAAGATGTGACCCCATAGGATTTTGAATTTAAGAAAAGGTAGAGGAGTGATACAATGTCTTCAGTTGACAAGTTTAATGCCTTTTCTATATTAAACAGCTTGAATCCTAGCACATACTCAACAAATTTATTGAGAGAAAGAGAGAGTGGAATACACAATACAATAAAATCCAAACGACAATACAATAAATACATATTCAATACAATGTGGCAAATACTTTTACTATGGTCAACAGCTTGAATATTAGCATATCATCATCATCATCATCATGTCATGCTGCTCGTACGGATTTCCCTGACTCTCTCTCACCACTCGTCTCTAACATCCATCGCTCCCGGCAGGTCTTTTTGGCTACATACTATGTCCGCACAGAGATGCGGTTGATAAGTTCTAGTTGGTCGTCCAATACTTGCTCGTCCGTGTGAAGGGGTCCAAAAGAGAACGTCGCTTATGAATTCGTCCTTATTTCTTCAGCAGAGACCAACATGTCTTGTTCGTCGGACTTAGATGGTTTTTGAGATGGGAGGTAGGTCTTTACATAGGTAAGTATAAAATTCGAATATCTTGAAGATTGCTTGAATGCGTATAGAAGCATGTATGTATGTAGGAGGGGATGTATATTATGGAAAACTCGAATGACACGTAGGTATATTTATAACTCTATAAAACCACCCAAAATAAACACGCACCCTCAAAATTTCCACTAAACTGAAGGACGGTCCCAAAACTTAAAAAAGAAAAAAAAAAAGGAATTCTTTGACTGTGATTTAAAAGAGAAAAACGGCGACTCGATTGATGGATTTTTAGTCTTTTAAACTAAACTGTTAAAATGCATGTATTAGATTTTATTTTGTCCTTAAATGTAAAATTTTTGAATATTATATGATATTTAAATGAAAAGGCGAATCTGTAAATCTGAAATCTAGTTTACCAGGTGAATTATTTCTAATGCAAGTTAAATGCCTTTCATTTTAAAAAAAATCATATTTTAAATTCTGTCTCGTGTGTATTTGAATACATAAGTAAGTGTAAAATTCCAATATCTTTTAGATTACTAGAATCTGCAAATAAGGATAAGTTACACAGCGTCCGGAACCAGATATAAAATAGGAACCAGAAGTCACTAATTCTTCTTAAAGGTGTTAATCTCTGCAATAAGCAGTTCCCGCTGGCCTGATGCTTTAATTAGCATAAGTCCATCTCACTATCTTGAAATGCCAGGAAACAGGCCGGGACTGTAGTAGTTTCATAATAGATTAACCGCAGACGTATACTAAGTTAAAACTTATTCAGTTTGAGGGTGGGATTTTTTAAAACCCACAAACTAAACCTCGGAAGCCAGGGGAAGCAGCATGGTAGATGTGAAACAAGGCGGGTCAACGGCGCACTTCACCTGATGCTGGGCGGACGAACCCTACAGATCAACGTCCAGGGTCAAATTGTTAAGTCAGGAAACTATTGCTACTCATCTTTAAGGGTCACGTCTATTGATGAGGTAAAAAATACGGCTCTTGAAAGATTACCATGACTCAACATTAGCATATACTTAGCAAATTTATTGAGAGAGAGAGAGAGAGAGAGAGTGAGAAAGAGAGAGAGAGAGAGAGAGAGAGAGAGAGAGAGAGAGAGAGATGCACAAGACAAATGTATGAAAAAGACAATACTAAAATACATATTCAATACGGTGTAATATATGCGTACACAAGACACTATAAGAATTGAATACATAAAACAATCAAATAAAAAACGTACAAAAGAAATAAATGCAAAATCAATTGGTTAAAACAAATATCTACAGAAAACAAAATATGTATATATATCAACAGAATAAATACATACACAAAACAGTCCATATACACAAAACTATATAATACGTGCAAAATGCCATGTATTAAAGAAGATAGTGTAATAAATTCCCACAAGACAATATAATGAAATTTACAGACATTGCCAGAAAAGCACATTGTTTCGTGAAGTTACATGGTTAAAAAACCTGTGTATTATACTCACTTTTGAATATGCGCAGTTCTGTGAAAAATACTTCACGTTTAACACCAAGTCTGAAAAGCAAGTTGTCAGAATATATTTACCGACCCCTCTGCACGAACAGGATGCGACACAAGGTCATTTTTAAAGCGGAGTCTAACAGGTTTGAATTCAGAATTTTCCTTCTCCCAGGCAGGTTGCCATACCAAGGATAAAGAACCAAGTCTGCCTTATTATTTACCCATAGCTAGAGAGAGACTAGTTAGATTCATACATTTCCCAAGGGCATTAGCACAATGTGAAATGCAAACGTTCTCATCCAGGATTTGAACTCGGATCCCCATGTTCATTTCCTTCGGTGGTTACCATTACACCACGAAAGAAAGTAGTAAGTCAATGTTGAATCTGTTTGGTAAAAGGCTTCAGCCATTTAAGTGGGAGTATCATTTATTCCTGGAACAGAACAAATAAATTTGGACAGTTAACTAAATCTTATTGAATCCAGTTGTAGAAAAAATAGGAGAGGTGGGAAGATTTTGTAGCGGTAACTTTGAAAATGTTGAAGTTCTAAAATCTGAAGAATTAACCATTTAAAATCTAGGCTTAAAAACAAACTTCCTGTTGGACATATGACATAACAGATATAGGCCGGTTTGGTTTGCTTTGGTTTGGTTTGGTTGGGTTTTATGGCATATCAACCACTGTAGGTTAAAAAATGCCAAATCCTCTTTATAAATATATATGAAATATATATAATTTGGTTTGGTTTGGTTTGGTTTGATGGCATATCAACCATTGTAAGTTATTTAATGCTAAATCCTTTTTATTCATATATATTAAATATATATGATTTGGTCTGGTTTTATGACATCAACCATAGTAGGTTATCTAATGCCAAATTCATTTTGATGCATATAAACTGTTCAATTTCAGATAATTCAGTTCGGGATAAATATAGTTTTTGTTTACACACAGTTAAAGGTCACAAACAGTTCTATTTAAAAAAAATAGTTTAGAATAAGTAAATTCTGGTGAATTGAATTACAATGACCAGAAAAAAATCCGACGAACGCTTGCGCGTAACATACGGAAACAATGGACAGCTCTTTCGACATTCTTTGGTCTCATCAGGAGTGTTATACCGTGATCTTCCTCACTGGAGATCGAACCAGAGAATGCAAAGCCGAAACTCTACCACTGAGGCATCAGTCCACATCACACAAATTACACCAAATCAACTAGTGATGGTAATTGCGCGACCAATTAACCTGTATGTGTCTTGCAAGTTACATCCGTACTCTTTACAGAAGACACGGTTACCTACAGGGTTACATCTTCCCAGGAGGATTGGAAATACGCAGCTGCGTAATTATTATAACCTCAAGAGCTAGGATATAGATGTACATTTCAACTCACAACATAATTCCTCTACTTAAAAAAGAAAATGTACAAGTAGTTTCTTGTTTATACGCAGTTAAATGACAAAATTGTTTAGTTCTATTTGACTCTATCAGGTGCAACAACTCCGAGCCAGAGTAGACCTGAGAGCGAAAGCAATGAAGGGGGATTCCACATTCTCCAAAGCTCCAACATTATTAGAACCTCACCACCCGATTGCTTAGTGTCATATATACTCGTTGGGGGGAGACTTACTCCTGAGCAGAATTCTACAGCCCCGCTTATAATAGCCAAATCACTTACTAAGTCTTCTATATAGTACCTAGGGTTCGCACAGAGCAGACAAATGTGAGTTTTTGCTGGTCGGCTAACACTGGTGTGTCTATGTATAGGAATGGCTAATGACTCCGTCCTTGCTTTTCAAACATTGCCCGGTTTGTTTTGGTCGTAGTACTTTGGTGGTTAGTGAGATGATAGGTAAGTGGCTGTACAGTTACTGTTTTGTACAGTGTTGCTTCAAGAACTTTTTCAAAACAGCGCATAGCATTCTTGTATAATCAGCATCAAGCTATTTGTCGAGGTGTTTCGTTAAATTCCGAGTGGTGCAACCATACAATAGTACTGATACGGCTACAGCTTGGTGGAATTGTTGTCGTCGTAAGAAATGGACATGGCGACACGAGTTCAAATCATGGAGGAGGTAGTTTACATTTCACATAGCACTGATATCCTGGGCAAAAGTTTGAATCCAATTATTCTCAATTCACATATGCGTAAATAGTCGGGCAGACTGGGTTCTTTAGCATTTGGTTAGGCAACCAGTTCTGCCTAAAAATTGAGTTTGTGTCATATCTTGCTTATGCAGAGGGGTGGGGTTAGTAAACGCATATAAGTTGGAAGAATTCCTGTTTTATTTCATAAGAGAAATTAGATTTCCATTTCGTTATTAATATATCAATAGCAGTCCATGCCTTACCTAAATGTATGTTAATATTGTTTTCAGTAGACGAGATATTGCTATGGAGGTATATGAACTAGTCAGCTAATTTTAGAGGCTTGCTTTTCAATGAGATAATACAATTTTGATCAAAATACTCCCTTGTATAATTGATATTCCCATTATCCAGCCTGTTGCCAGGGAAAAAACAGCTCTCTGTCCCTTCCTGGCAATCAAACTTCCTGGAGAATGTCATATGTACAGGCATGTGTAAATAGGACGTTCCAATTACAAATTGAAAAATGGAGAAAGGAATCAATTAGAATAAAACCAAAGTAAGGAAATTCCCTGGTGTGAAGTCAGAGTGCTTTTAATTCGCCAGGCATGAAACTAAAAACTCTTAACTTGTACGACTCCGTTGTAGAATTCTCAGAACAAAATAAAATGTTGTTATTATAGAATAGCAACCCCCAATCCTTTTGGACTTGTTTTTCTTATTTTGTAATCTAGGGACGCAACACATAATTATCTCCCTAAGATAACGTCAGAGGGTCCCGTTTATTTTCTAATCCAGTCGGCTGGGGCTGTAGAATACACCGATTATATCTCTGCAGAGGAGTAAGATCTCCCGCCAACCAGCGCCCTGGATATGACATTAAAACATTTGATAACATGGCAAGAGTAATACTGGAGCTTTGGGGTATGCGGAGTACTCCTTCATTGCCATTGTTTCCAGGTCCACTCTGACTCGGAGTGGTAGCACCTAGTAGGGTCCTATCTATGAGACAAATAAAACTGACATTTAAACTGAGTGCAAACAAAAGACTTACGATAAATTGAATTGTTCGAAATAGAACTGTTTGATCCTTTAACTGTATGTAAACAAATGATTGTATAATTGAATTGTTAGTGATGCACAGCGATACTTGAAACTATTTAACTATGGGCAAATGAATGAGTAAAGTTGACTAAAATTATTAGTACTTATAACCATTTCACTGTCTGTAAACAAATGATTAATATTAAAAGGAAATATTTGTGTTGGATCGCAATAAATGAAACCATTTAACTGTGGAGAAATAATAGCAATACTAGTGTGCAAACAAATGAGTTCTAACTCATTTAAAAACGAAATTACCAAAAAACTATTTCTTTACTGACCATATTTGTATATGCATTTAAATATGTGCAAACAAATGACTGCTGCTAAATTGTTTGTGTTAAATAGCAATACTTGTACGGGACTTTAGGATAATTTGGTGTCGTTGTTAGTTTCTAATATCTGACTCCGTTAGTTTCTTCTTACCCCATCTTAATTTGCTGGGTGTCTTCTTGTCTGTGATTGCTACAAAGGAAGAATAAGAAAGGAAGGAGGAGAGAGAAGATATCTTTTCAATTTTAACTTTATTTAGGTATTCGCATGGCTATTCCGTAGCAAGGAATGTCTTCCTGGACTATTTGAGAACCGCCGTTTTTCCCAAATCAGGTGTAGGAATATATTAGTTGTTTCCGGTGGTTAATAAGTCCAAATTCAGTGTGGTCATATGCAGTGGTGTTTTCATGTTGCTTATTTCGGCATGTCGGTTTGCTAGCAGCAGACACAACCCGCATGCAAAGTCCAGTGGACTCGGCAAAACAGGCACGCTATCATGCTAACAGCCGGATGGAAGAAAGTGCTATCGGTCTGAAGGTTTCAGCTGAAGTGTAAATGAGTTTCTTTCTTTTGTAGTGACGTTTTTTTTTTCGCGCATGCGTCACTCCTATTTCCTGTAAGAGGCTTCAGGGAGTTTTTAGATTAAAAAAAAATTATTTTCATTTTCTTTCTTTTCTTTTTTTTCTTTCTATTTACTACACTTGAAACCATTTAACGTTGTGTAAACAAATGATTAATAGTAAATAGAATTACACGTATTAGGTAGAAATACTTAAAACCTTTTAACTTTTTGGCATTAATAAATTTATAAAGAGGATTTGGTATTAAATAGCCTACAATAGTTGATATACCATAAAACTTAACCCAACCAAACCAAATCAAACCTATGTATATGTATAAACAGGGTTTGGAATTAAATAACCTACAATGGTTGATATGCCATAAAATCTAATCAAATTAAATCTCTCTATATGAATAAACAGGGTTTGTCATTAAATAACCTACAATGGTTGATATGCCATAAAACCCAATCAAATCAAATCTCTCTCTGTATAATAAACAGGGTTTGGAATTAACCTACAATGGTTCATATGTCATAAAAAACCAACCAACCATTCATTTTCATAACTACTATTTGATTTAGGCATGATTCAGAGTAGATTGACCAAAATAAGCCGGGGAAAATTGCAATTAAATCCCCACACCCAAATGAATAAAATACAGTTACAAAGTTCACGTTTTGATTACCATAAACCACTTCTACTTATCCCTCACAAACAGGAATTCAATAGATGCCCCCCCCACATACGCAAATTTAATAGATGCTCCCCCCACATACACAAATTCGCCGATTGCGAAGTAGGTCAGACTAGGCTTTTTAACCAGTCTCAGAGAAAAAAAAAAATGAATTCCAACCCGTTGTAGATCTCGAGAAAGATGAGTTCTGCTGGAATTTTTCTGTCCAAGACATACTATATGAGTAGCGAATTCACGATCATAAAAACTAGCTTATGAGACCAATCAGTAAGAGTCAGAGAGTTTCTTTGTAGCTCTGAACATAATTGTTGTCGGTATGAACTGTCAAAGTAAAATAAATAAACAAATAAAACCAGTTTCATCATTTGTTAGAGACTGAATTCATATCATGGCCAAAGCGTCTATTTTGTTTTGTCAATGATCAAACAAATTCATCGGTCTTTAAACTTGTTTGCCTCTTAAAAAACAAAACAAAAAAAAACCCTACCAAATATTCCTTTTTCTCCTGAACTCATTTTCCTCTCGCATAAGGAGGAGACTGTTACAAACAAAATGTCTGGCGCTTCTCGCATTTCACGAGACTAATGTAATTCGAAGACGAAAAAGAAAGAAAAAAATAGAGGGAAAGATGAGAGAAGCTCTACAGTTAGCAAGCAACCTTTTCTGAGTGTTTCTATAAATGGCTTCCTCTTACTTCCAACCTCTCTCTTTCTCTCGCTGACTTTTCCACGGGATTACAGCCGACATACGTTAAGGATCAAAAAGAGTAACCATGGTTTTAACTAAAACAGCAGCAGCAGCAGTAGCAGTAGATGGAGCAGGAGGAAGCAGTCTAATGGTCGACCCTTTTATCTTTTAGCGTTTAACACAGAAGAGATGATAAAGTCTTGCCAAACAGATTCATTTCACAGTACATTATTCTGGTTCTACACAGTCGACACAAAATAAACTGGCAAAACTTGATATTTCCTATTAATCTCAGGGTTTTTTTTTTCAGACGAAATTCACATTACAGCTGTAAAAGTCATTATTACTGTTTGGGTGCATGTTTTGTTCTTTTGTATGAATTAACGATACGGCTGATATTAGATGTCTCTACATAAAAAAAGAACTTGTTTTCACGCAAGTATTTGTATGCATGGTCGTACGAAAGACGGGGGCAACTCTTTAAGATGTGTGTCTGTGTGTTTGCTTTATTTTATTAATATAATGAATGACACCAGTGTATCTTATTGGACCCGTAACCTGGTTTGGTCATGGCAGGAGCCCCCTTATGTAGCGTGTCTTGGGAGAGATGTAATGGGAAATGGACACGACAACCAGAGTTCGAATCCTGTACGAGGCGGTTTGTGTTTTACTTGCACTACTTCTCTTAGGAAGGATATAAATCCATTCTTTTTAACCCTCAGCTATGGTTAAGTATTAGGGCAGACTAGACTCTGTAGCCTTGGTTAGTCTAAGAGAAGGAATACTCCGAATTTAAACCAGCTATACCTCGCTTAAAAACCTGACATTTCAAATTGAGAATTATTGGATGCACACCTTTCCTAATGGTATGAACATTTGGGGAAAGCTCTGCATCAAATATAAAGCTGTTAAACTCCGCTTGAAAACATGATCTTGCGTTACACCCTGCTCGTGTGGGGGGGGTAGTTAAAAGATATTCTTTGGTTCTTGAATGAAGTTGATGAAATGGATTTAAATGAGATTCGCAGTTAACCCTTTTGCTACGGAGAGGAACTCGTGTCGCCCAAATATACTTAATACAGAAGGGTGAGATGCAACTTTGGTCCACATGATTTGAAAAAAAAAGGTTCTCCTCCTTAAAAGTGCATCTTTTTCAATATACTCCGGCCCTAAAATAAAATAAAAATAAATAAAACACTTCATTTTTATTCTGAAAGTAACGCCGTAATAAAAGGCAAACAAGGTAATTTATTTACTTGACCTTTATAACTTAAATGTTGTTCAATTTAACAGAATTTCCATTAAGTCAGGATTTGACACAAGGTCCTTTTATTGTGGGGAGCGAGACGCCTAAAACTCAGCCCTGCCAAGCAGGGATTGCCTTGGGAGAGGGCAGGCTGAGACCAGACAATCCACTTAATACCACCCACCTGGAGCGAACCTGTTTGGGGTATTTCGATTTAACTGTAATATAGCTAAGGTGAAGATTCTTTAGTTTCTATAATGGCTGATCTATGATGGGACAACCATTTTTGACTTCACAATCAATGAATTAAAAAAATTTTCTTATAAATACACTTCAACGTCAATCGTGTATTGTTTTATTGTAATTTAGTAAAACTCAATTTTTAATTTTTCTTGCAAGCTTTTTATTTAATGGTCAGAAATCCATTTCAGCCCTTAAATTTGTTGCCAGATGCGCCGCACCAAAAGGGTTAAAGATATTCTTTTTATTTCGAAAACACCCGCTTTTCGATTTTTGAAATGAAACCAGAATGGAATATATAGTCTATGCTGCAGAAAAATCTTCCATCTGTTGCCTACTTAAGTGCCCACAGAACGAAGGACGAATAAAACTATATATCTTTCTTTTTCTGTCTGACAAAAGTGAAGAGTTGGTCATGATTCCATTTGAAGCTGCTGCTGCTACTGCTAACATCAGCTGGCATCTTTTGCTTCTGTTTCTTGGCGAATGTCTTCTGGAATCCATTCTTCGTCTCTATTTTCTGAGCGAGAGAGAAGCACAGCCATTTATAGAAGCTTTCAGAAGTTATTTCTTGCCCTCCAATGTTTCTATTTCTTCTTGAATTTCATCAAGGGCAGAAAAATATGATAAGAATCGTGGCGTTCTTTTAAGAAAAGTTCTCTGTTACACCGAAGCTACCAAACAGGAATAGCTTTCTTTTCAAGACCCAAAAATGTTGGTGGTGGGAGATTAAATATAGTAGACTACCATTTATTACTTACAACTCTTAAGAAAGTGAGGATTGATTCATTGTTGATGATTTATTGATTTTAACAGCATGTCAACTTGTGTTGGGTTATTTTATACCAAGAGGTTAGGGAATTGTGTTCATTGTACGTTTATATTTACGTTTTTTTGTTGTTGCTTCTTAAGATTTTTTTAAGATTCAGATTTTTTTTTTTTGCACAGAGTCCCATCGAATATGAATAATTTTTAAATAGATCTATTTGAAAAATAGATAGGACCCAAGCAAGTACTCCCAATCTGACCGGGGAGTTAGGGCAATGAAAGGGGTTCTGCACGCTACCCAGATCCATCGATCTAGAGCCTCACCATCAAATGCAGTTTTGTATCATATCCAGAACATCCCTTTTCTGGGTGGGTGGTTGGGGGTCTTACCTTTCCGCAGGAGATAGGGTGAGCATATTCTAAGCCCCACTGGCTCGGAGAATTAGGAGCTGATTTTTTATGAATTTGCTGTAAACAGCAAATTCATAAAAAATCAGCTCCTAATTCTCCTCGGGTGGATTTTATTTGAAGTGCATTTATAAGGAGAAACCAAATATTATTTGCCCAGTCGGCTGTAGAATACACCGTCTGTTTCTCTGCAGAAGGGTAAGACCCCCACCAAACGAGTGTTCTAGATATGACGCTAAACAGTCTGAAGGTGAGGTTCCAGTGATGCTAGAACTTTGAGGAATACAGAGTACCTCTTAAGAGCCATCGCTCCCAGGTACACTCCGGCCCGGAGTGGTAGTACCTGATAAGGGTCCAATTAACGGGTTAAATAGAAGTAAACCGTGGTTTCTTGACTTTACTGTTTTTTGCATTTAATCTGCGTATCTATGGGTTAAATTGGACTAAATTGTATACTTATGCTAAACTGAATTATTTGAATTAGAACTGTTTGATTAAACTGAATTGCTTGAAATAGAAAGGTTTTTGACAATTAAACTGTGTACTTACATTTAAATTGCGTGCTTATGCTAAACTGAATTATTTGAAATGGAACTGTTTTTGACATTGAAACTCTACTTACACTAAACTGAATTGTTATACATAGAACTGTTTTGATATTTAACTGTGCGTAAACAAAATATGTCTTTATACTAAACTGAAATAGCTGAATTAGAACTGTTTGACTAAATTGAATAGTTTGAAATAGAAATGCTCTTGACAATTAAACTGTGTATTCATGCTAAACTGAATTGTTTGAAATAGAATTGATTACTTGCATAAAAATGGATTTGGCGTTTAATAACCGACAAAACCCAACCAAACAACCAAATATTACGAACAAAAATGATTTTAATTGTTAATTTTGACTTGTATTTTCTTTTTTCATCTTTTTTCATTCCTGTTGCGTTTTATTGAAACCCACTCGGGTCATTAACTCTCTGAAAGATCACCCTGTCGGTGGGGCTTTGAATAATCTGACTGTATCCCCTGAAGAAGGTTGATATCCCTCCACAAAAAAAGAGGCGTCCTGGGTTTGAGACTAAATGGCATCTAATCGTAAGGCTTCAGTTCTGGAGATCTGCAGAGCGTGGGGTACTCTTTCATAACCATTACTCCCAGGTCCACTTTGACCCGATGTCGTAGTACCTGTTAAAGTCCCGTCCATGAATCAAGTAGATCTGTTTGAAAATTATTTTCCAGATTCTGTTGATAGAATAATTGATCGGTATTATCATAAACATTTCAAACGCAAAAACCTGACCGTCTTTATCTCCAGCATACAAACTGAGCATAAAACTCAAACCGCAACCACATAAAGACGAACAGGAAGAAAAAAAGAGGAGAACAAAGCGGAAGAGAAGGATGAAAAGAGGAAGTGAAAAAGAGAAGTGATACATGTTATTGAGTCACGGGTCAAACCTGTGACAAGATCCGTTCGTTGTGATATTAAGCTGATCTGCAAGCTATTTTTGTCACCGCTCCACCGTTGTGATCTTGACCTGATCCGTGAACTAATTTAGTCACGACTCGATCTGCGAACTATCTTGGTCACTATCCGCCCATTGTGAGTTGATCTATGAACTATCTTAGTCACAGCCCACCTGTTGTGATACTGAGTTGACTTGTGAACTATCTTGATCACAGTCCAACTCTTGTGAGACTGAGCTGATCTGCGAAGTATCTCAGTAACGGCCCGACCGTTGCGATACTGAGCTGACCTGTGGACTATCTTAGTCACGGTCCGACCGTTGTGATATTGAGATGATTTGTGAGCTATCTTGATCACGGCTCGCCCGTTGTAATATTGAGTTCATCTGCGAACTATATTAGTTACGGTGCACCCATTGACCTGTGTACTATCTTAGTCATGGTCTGCCCATTTTGATAGTGGCTGGTCAGTATGATTTTCTTGTCATATGTGAATGCCCAATCAGCTTCCGGTTAGTCGTCGAGTCTGTGAATAATAAAATGATTCTTAACTACTTCTATTCATTGGTATTAACTAACGTCAATCCTCCGATGGGATTTGTTCAGTGGATTCTACTCAAAGTGCCATAGTCAAATAAAGGGCAAAGAAACGAAGGAGAAAATCGAGGGGAATGATTATGTAAAAGAGGAACAAAAGAACAGAAAAGAAAAAGAGAAAAGGTAAAAGGAATAAGATGAAGACAACGAGAAGAGTGCGTTGAAGAAGAAGAAGAAGAAGAAGAAGAAGAAGAAGAAGAAGAAGAAGAAGAAGAAGAAAATGTCCTTTTCATCTTTAGGGTTCTCTGTCTATCTCGTGACTTCAGTTTCACCACTTGGCGAACCACTTTAGCGAACGCAGCTGGAAAACTGGACTTGTTTCACTTTGAATTGCCTTTGCTCACAAAGAGAAAAGAAAGAACGAAAAAAAAAAAAAAAAAAAAAGAAAAAAAGAAAAGAAGGAAACGTTGCCTCTCTGAGTAGAAATGTGTCCTTGGCAAAAACAAGTACTTGTGTCAAATAATGCTATCTACAAGAGATGCAGATGGCATCTAAAACTATGGGCTTGAAATAACAACTACTTGGTTTTTATATCATTGGCCTGTTTCTCATTGATCAAGCCCAGGTTATAAACAAGGATTGTAAACGCTGATTTTCATAGCAGGCAAATTCCCTACACACTTGAATACTTGCTGTTATACGATCTTATGCCATAGGTGTATTTCTCATTGATCAACCGTCCTTTCAGTAGGGGCTTATGATGGACCGACTGCGTCCTCTGCATGGGGTCAAGACCCCATAAAAACAAGCCACATGTTGACCGTGAGTAGCGATCTCTGATGAAATAAATAAACCAAACCATCCAAAAAAATAGCCCAATAAAAAAGAGGATGATTTAATGCCAAACCCTCTTTATACATGTATATTAAATATGTATAATTTGTAAAACATTTTGTGGGGAACATTTTTAAACGAGCCAAAGCTAATTCTTTTGCACACAGTTCCAAGTATTGCTATATATTACTAACAATTCAATTAAACATCAGTCATTTGTGTAAACACAGTTAAATGTAAAAACAGTTCTATTTCAAACAATTCAGTTTAGCATGACTCATTTGTTTGATCTTAATTTAAATGTCCAACAGTTTTATTTGACCCATAGATAGGACCCTACCGGAGTGGACATGGGAGCACTGAAAATGGAGGGGTACTCCGAATCCCCCAAAGTTCCAGCATTACTGGAGCCTTATCATCAGATTTTTTAAAGTCATATCCAGGACACTCGTTGGCGGGGGGAGTCTTACACCTCTGCAGAGATTTAGTCGGTGTATTATACAACCCCAGCCGACTAGTCCACTCTAACCCTGTTAGAGTCCGAATCATGGGTCAAATAAGACTGTCATTCACTATATCTGAAACCATTTAACTGTGAGCAAATAAAACTCTCAGTGTTAGCAATAATTGAAACCATTTAACTGTGTGAAAACAAATGAGCCCTGGCATGTATGAAAATTCTTACTTACAAATTCGTTTACAAATAATGCATATTTGATCATCTAATATTTAATATATATGTATAAACAGGATTTGGCTTTAAATATCCTACAAAGGTTGATATGTCGTAAAACATAACCAACCATTAAACCAACTAGTATTGTTTTAGCATTTACGATACCTGAAACCATTTAACTGTATGGAAACAAATGAACTCTGGCTCTCTTAAAAATGTTAGCTACGAACTATTCACTTAAAAATCGTCTGTATAAATGGGATTTGGTATTAAATAAAATAACGTGTTGATAAAACGTTAAAGAAAATAACCTAACCAAACCATCAACTCAATAAATAATGATGATGTTATGGAAGAATCAGAGAAGAAAAATCTAATTCATAAACTGCAAAGACCCTTCATTCTGATGAAAGATTTTCTACAACCATAATAGAATATGGGACAGGAAGAAAAGTAACCAAAAGGACAAAATTATAAAATTACAACTCAATAAGAAACAATCATGTACATATTTTTCTTTTTTAAGTAGAGGAATTAATATTGTGAATTGAATTATCACGACTAGAAAATCCGGCAAACACCTTCGCACGACATACGGAAACACTGGACAGCTGTTTCGACCTTATTAGGTCTCATTAGCAGTATTTATGGAGGTGCCCGTGGTGTAGTCATTATCGTCGTAGGAAATGGACACGGCGACACGAGTTCAAATCCTGGACGAGACTGATTGCATTTCACATAGCACTAATACCCTTGGGGAAGGTATGAATCCAATAATTCTCCCTCCAGATTTGGGTAAATAGTAGGACAGACTAGGTTCTTCAGCCTTGGTGAAGCAACTAGTTTAGGAGAAGGAAAACTCTGAATTCAAACCTGTTAATCTCCGCTTAAAAATTGACCTTGTGTCATATCCTGCCCGAGCGGAGGGGTTGGTAAATAGTATCAGCAGTGTTTACCCTAATCTCCACCATTGGAGATCGAACCAGCGACCACTTCATGTTTATATAACAACACACATTACTTTCATGTCTATATAACAACACACATTACATTCCTTCGTCCAGCAATAAGCACCTACTCCATAACAGAACTCACTATCTTTGAACCTTCCATAAAGTCCATGATAACAATTTTGGAAATGATCCTTTTCCCAACTTTTTTTTTTTAGAAAATTCTGATCCCAATCTAATTCACAAACGCCACGTATCAAAAAGGCCAAAAATTCAGGCAATTTTGTCGGTCTCAGTTGGTTCCAGAATCAAATACCAACAATAATGATCATTAGAAACATTCTTATCCATATCAAAAGAAAGTACTTCCAAAACTTCTCACATAAAAGAAAGTAAGCTATAGTTTAATGAAGCGGGTAAAAAAGGCTTTAAAGGCACATCAAACAGCTCCAAGTTAAATTCAATATGAGAATACATTAGTTCTTTCAAAAATTGTTGAGTCAAAGCCCATCGAACATTAAAGAATCTAAAAGAAAAACATAAAGAAGGTATATATCCAAAATAAGCACTAATACTCAAAGCAAAACGCTACGGAAACTCTGAAATATATCATCTACATACAAAAGAAAAAAAAAAGAAAAAAAACATAAATAAAAAGGATAAAGCAAACCTTTTGGCCGAAAATTTGGTTCAAAACTCACCTTAAAAAAAAAACAAACTCAAAAGCAAATAGAAAAATATAAAAAAAAAAAAAGATAAAAAAGAAAAAAGAGGAAAAACGAAAAAAGAAAAAAAGAGAAAAAAGAAAAAAGAGAAAAAAGAAAAAAGAAAAAGTAAAAAAGAAAAAGAGAAAAAAAAAGCAGAAAAAATGAGTAAAAACGAATTAATCCTATTTACCAACCCCTCCGCTCAGGCAGGATATGACATAAGGTCAATTTTTAAGTGGAGTTTGACAGAGTTTTCCTTCTTCTAGACTAGTTGCCTCACCAAGGCTGAAGAACCCAGTCTGTCCTACTATTTACCCATAGCTGGAGGGAGAATAATTGGATTCATACCTTTCCCAAGGTTATTAGTGCTATGTGAAATGCAATCATTCTCGTCCAAGATTTGAACTCGAGTCGCCGTGTCCATTTCCTATGACGATAACCATTACACCACGAGCTTCGTAAAAACTAATAAATCGCCGAAGACAACAATCAACTCTTCACTATCAATGAAATACAAAACTCCTTAGTAAAAGTTTACAGCACAATTATTGGTGTATATGAAATCCCTCAGGAATTCCTCAGAAATCTCCTTTAAAAATCAAGCCAAAACTGATTACAAATATACAATAAAGGCGTTGTCTCCACACTCTGGATACAATCCCTATAGACAAAAATCCAAACTCCTCCTCAGATCCAACAAATTATCAACCACTTGCCTTGACAAGCTGAATAAGAAAGACCCATAAAACAATGATGAATACCGGAGTGACAAGATATTTGGAAAAAAAGAAAAACAATTAAAAACCTCCAAGCAAGAACTGAGGAAATAAAAAAAGAAGCACAATAGATCAACTATTTTGTTTGGAAGCTTTTATCAGAGAAACTTTCATAAAAAAAGATACATGTTTAGCTATTTTCTTTGACTTAGAAAAGGTATATGACACAATCTGAAAGAATGGAATAATGAGAAATCTGAAAGAACATGAAGGCCTGAAAAGTATATTGTCAATATTCATAAGTAACTTTCTAATGGATAGTTTTACGACACGAGTGAGTGACACATTTTCTAACATGAAGATACAAGGTACAAGATATTGGATGTCTCACAAGGAAAGCATATTGTCAGTGACACTGTTCAATATAAAGATAAATAATATAATGAAATACCACAATCCAGAACATTGTACGAGGATGGCTTCTTGATCAGCTATAGATTTAAGAACATCTACACAATCGAACGTCAATAGCAAAAATTAATCGATAGACAACTGAAAATGGATTTGAATTCTCCTGGGCCAACCCTAAGTGCAATGCACTTCTGTCAACTATGGAAAATGCTTTGTGATCCAGCTCTGAAGATTGATGGCACTGAAATACTCGTATTAAAGCCGCATAAATTCCTAGGTCCTATTTTCAACACAAAATTATCATTTATTCCTTACATCAAGGAATTAAGATTGATGGATGTCTTTGTATAATAAAGCCATTCAGCTGATGTAGCTCACACCAACTGGAGTGCAAAGAGATAAAAAAAAATATATCGGTTACAGATACTCACCAAACTGGACTAGGGCTCCTTTATCTACGGGACAGCCAGAAAATTCTTCCTTACATTGAAGCCATACATCATCAAAGATTGGTGGGAACTCTCGAAGACTTCTGCGCGAAGTTCCTAGTGGAAAGTTTATTTGCTGAAGCACGAGAAACTCCTTTATCAGTAAGAAAAAAGAAACTAGTTCAACAATTTTACGCAAAAATTAAAATTATGTCTATTAAATCCAGTCTACAACATTATGTTCCAGTCAAAATTCTGAACTCTCCCAAGGAAAGGAAAATTCAATAAAACCTTTTGGGCTCCGGATTGAATCAATTATGAGTCAGAAATTTTATTTAAAATCATACGGTTAGGTTTGGTTTGTTTTCCTTGTTTAATGGCATATCAACATTCGTAGGTTATTTATTGCCAGAGCCATCCTTGTAGAAGTAGTGGTACTACTTAACCCATAGCTGCGGGGTTAAGGGGGTTCAAGACTTTTCCAAGGGTATTTGTTCAAAAGTGAATGTAATAGCGCAATTGAAGTTTGAACTCGCTTAATTTGAGGCCACAGTCAAACACTTTAGCCATTATATCATGGGGACTCTTTCTCCACCCGACATTGTGGTTTGATTTGGTTGGTTGGTTGGTTGGGTTTTATGGCATATCAACCTTTGTAGGTTATTTAACACCAAATCCATTTTTGTGTAAATAATCAGTTCTATTACAAACAATTCAGTTCAGCATGAGTACACAGCTTAATTGTCAAAAACATTTCCATTTCAAATTATTCAATCAGTTATATATAACAATTCAGTATAGTGTAAGTACAGTTTCAATGTCAAAAACAGTTCAATTTCAAACAATTCAGTTTATCATAAGTACGCAGTTTAAATGTAAGTACAGTTTAATTGTGAAAAACATTTCTATTTCAAGCTATTCAATTTCGTTAAGCAGTTCTAATTCAGCTAATTCAGTTTTGTTTGATTTGATTTGGTTTGATTAAGTTTGGTTTTGTTTCTTTTTTAATGGCATATCGACCTTCGTGGGTTATCTAAAGCTAAAACCACGGTTGCAGAAGAACATCAGTGGAATTATTTAACCCATAGTTTAGTTAAAAACATACGATTCTACATAATCAAGGTATCCGAGTCGAGACAATAAACAATCTCAACAGAACAAGAACATTTTTCGGAAGGAGTCCTAATGACGTAGTGGCTAACGTGCTGGACTACAATATCGTTGGGAGCGAGTTCGAACTCCAGTTGCAAGATTACGTTCACTTTCGGACTAATACCCTTGGGAAAGTATCCCAGTCGGCTGGAGATATTAAATACACCAACAGCTTCTCTGCAGAGAGGTAAGACTCCACCAACAAGTGTCCTGGATATGACGCTAAACAATCTGATAGTGAGGCTCCATTAATGCTGGAACTTTGGGGAATCTGGAGTACCCATTTATTACCATTGCCCCAGATTTACTCTGACCTGATAGCACCAGATAGAGTCCTATCTATGGGTTAAATAGAACTGTTTGATCATTTAAACAGAGTGCAAACAAATGACCTATGCTAAATTGAATTGTTAAAAATAGAACTGTTTGATCATTTGACTGTGTGTATATAAAATTTGTTTACAAATCATATAGTTGATATATTAGTGTTGGGCATAATGAGCTGTTCCTTCTGCCATATATGGCAGTAGCAAGGATCAGTCTGCGAGGAATAAGCCTACAAGTCAGACCAGAAGAGCCGTTCCTATTGTTGAAGTATATCATTACTCTATCACTAATCCTATGTTCTTATTACTAACAGTCTCTCTCTTGTAAATACTCTTCCCTGTAAATATAACTATTTCCCTCACATATCGTGGTTTGTCTTATTATAACTAATACTTGTGTTCACTAACCAGAACACAACAATTTGTAAAAACAGGATTTGGAATGAAATAACCAGCAATGGTTGATATGCCATATAACCAAACCAAACCTTAGGAAAAGAATGACATTTCTTATCCCCTCAGCTATGGGTTAAATAGTACCAGTAGTATTCTCTAACAAGGATGGCTTTGGCATTAGATAACCCACGAAGGTTGATATGCCATTAAACAAAGAAGAAGAAGAAAAAGAAAAAAGTTATCTTTTTCATAAAGCCTTTTCATTGATATTCCTGTATTTCTATTGGGGGATCTAAAAATAAAACGAGATGTGCAGCAGTTTATATGAATAAAATAATTTTAAAAAAATCTCCCTAAAAAGATTTTATTTTTGGTGCTGAAAGCTGAATCAAAAACTTGGCATTATCTCAAAAAACAAATTCACAAAATTCATCTTTTTAGACTCACTATCAGTCTTAATGGCATCGGAAAATAGAAAATTCGACAATTCCTTAATCGTCAAACTGCTCTGCAGTTTGAGATCTCTGATACTAAGGTTTTTTTTTTTATTCCAAGTCACACTGGAATCAAAGAAAACGACAAAGCCGATTCTGTTGCTAAATCTGCTCCAGAAATGCCTATTGGCAAAAGATTCAAAATGTCCTATACATATATATATATATATATATATATATATATATATAAAAATAAATACCGTTATCCAAAACAGATGTTAGCTATGCTGGAGTAACGACACACACAATAAGCTCCTCTTTGTAAAATCTATTTTAGACGAGTGGAAACATGGTTATAGAAAGTCTCAAAAGGAGGAGGAGGAGGAGGAGGAGGAGGTTACCCATTCCGACTACGTCCTGGTCAAATGAGAATCCCCCATTCGGCTTTACTCAAACAGGAAAAACCGTCATTGAGCCCTGCATGTTAGGTTATGGACCAAGTGAAACATTTCATGATTGAATGCGATGATTTCACTCCCATAAGACAAAGATTTTTTAACGTAAACGCCAAGAAATAACAGTTCGAAGATATCAAAGCAGATGTTATAATCTATCTATCTATCTATCTATCTATTAAGGCAGTTGGTGTATATCTAAAAATATAATTATCTCAGAACCCTAGTCTGATATCGTGGTTGTCAGATTTCGATATTTCCCAGATCAGGTGGTTTTATATGAAAAAATAGATAGATAGATAGATATAACAAAGGTTAATACTCACGATTATCATATTTCTAAATAGTTAGTTCTGAATATAGATGTTTTAATAACACATTTTGCTTCACCTCAGTGATATATTTTTTAGTTCGACAGAAATAAATAAATAAATATATTACTGTTAGAATTCAGTTTTTGTTCAGTCCGATTAACGATATATATATATATATATATATATATATATATATCAGGTTTTCACTTTATGGCATTGTTCAAGTACAGAATCAATTCGACTAAAGTCTATGAATGGCGCAGTCTTATTATTCGAGCCAAACATTGTTCTTAACTAAACACTTCAAATGCACACAATTAGAATATTGATCGGACATCATAAAATCCATGCAGGTAGAAATATGCTTAGCAAAGAGATTTATTGATTGTGAAGAGCACTTAACAGTTCTGAACATAATACACTACGACATTCACTAAAGATAATATAATTTATTAGTCGGTAAAGCTTAAAAGCCTATATGCTGATACATCCTCTAGTGGAGATATCATTGAAATCTTTGGAATAAAAGCCTCAACAAATACAAAACTGAAGCAGTTTTTGACACCATTGAATTCAAATCTATTTATTGAAATTATTTGATCGCCCAAAAGTAAATGTCATTTTGGAACTACGAATATGAGAGCAGTAAAAATCGGATCTGTAAAGTCTGATTTAAATAACATATACACAACTGACTGAACACACTTCTACTAATGTGTAACTATTCCTTTTTATGTCTAAAGATGCGTATAATTATTCAATTTAACTTACAAACTAAGAATCTTTTGCATTAAATATTAATACATACATACAACACATCTGGGTCACCTGTTATACACAACTGGTTGAACATATTTCTTCTGCTAATGTGTAACTGTAGTGATTATAAAAATAGAAATAAAATAAATAAAATAAAATAAGTTCAAGAAGTGCAGAAATTCCCAGAAGTCCCTGATAGGAAGTTGGTATATTATATGACCATTACTGCGAAAAGGAAAAATTCGACCTCACTTCAGCAGTGCACCTCAGACTGAAAAGATATTTTTTCAATTCGGTAATCAGCATGGTAGTACGATTGTGCGTTAAGTCCTGGGGCTTCGCATACGTATTGTGTCTGCTGCGAACGAGCCGAAACGCCGAAACAAACATTATAAAAAGCACCTGCTTTGGACTTATCCACCATCCGAGACGACTCGCATATCCCAATACCTTGTCGGGGAAACGTGACTCTTTCCAGTGTTTTCCTCCATCACAGAATGGTTGTTGAACCCGGAAATAAAGTTAAAATTCAAAAGATATCTTCGTCTCTTTTCTTCCTTCCTTCAGGAATTCCTTTGCAGCCTTCACATACAAGATAATGACATAAGATGGGAAAGAAAGATATCTATACACTAAATATGGGAAAGAAAGATATCTATACACTAAATATATATACTAAAAACCAATTCCCAACATAACCATTCCATTTTATGTGTCAAGATGTGTATAATTATCCAATTTAACTTACAAACTTAGAATCTTTTGTATTAGATATCAATACATAGACACTACACGCCTGGGTTACCGATTATAGATGAATATGCGTCATACACAATTATACATAAGTGTGCGTTATACAACCGTAATTATTAGTGTATAACAACGGCACATAACCCAGTCGGCTGAGGTGTAGAATAGACCGACTGCATCTCTACTGAGGAGTAAGACTCAACCAACCAGTGTCCTGTATATGACTCTAAACATACTGATGGCGAGGCTCCAGGAATGCTGGAGCTTTGGGGAATGCAGAGTACCTCTTCATTGCTATTACTCCCAGCTCCACTCTGACCCGGAGTGCTAGCACCTGATAGGGTCCTATATATGTCAAATAGAAGTTTGACATTTAAACTAAGAACAAACAAATGGCTTATTCTAAACTGAATTGTTAGAAATAGAACAGTTTGAACATTTAACTGTGTCTAAATAAATGAGTGATGTTTAATTGAATTGTTAGTTATACATTGCAATACTTAGAACCATTTAACTATGAATGAGTAATGTTGAATAGACTCATCATCATCATCATGTCGTGCCGCTAGCACGGATATCCCTGACCCTCTCTCGCCACTTTTCCCTATCGTTCATCGCCTCTGGCAGGTCTTCAGGGCTGCATTCCGTATTCTTACATAGCTGCTGAATGTATGTTCGTGGTGGTCGTCCTGCTTTTGCTCGGCCGTATGTGGGGGTCCATAGGAGTACATCACTTATGAGCTCGTCTCAGCTTCTCCAGCAGTTGAATAGAATAAAGTAAAGTAAAGTTGTCTCCCTTTAGTCGAGGGTGACTCGAAGGCTCACTTTTCAATATCTACTACACCGAGCTGAGTGTTAAGCAAGGCGGCATCAAGTACCATTTTTGAGTCTTTGGTATGACTCAGCCTAGGATTGAAACCCGGTCTTTCGGACCATTGGTGAACACTCTACTCATCAGACTAATGGCCTTATAGAATAGAATAATTAATGTTGAATAGTAATATTTGTAACCAATTCACTGTGTGCAAACAAATGGTTAATATTAAATAGAAATATTTGTTTAAGAGAGCAATAACTGAAGCCATTTAACTACGTAGAAATAATAGCTAAATGGCTGGGGTGCAAACAAATGAGTTCTAACTCATTTAAAAATGAAATTACCGACAAACCCAAAACATATCCTGTATATCTATTTAAATGTGTGCAAACGAATCACTGATGTTAAATTGTGACTGTTATATAACAATACTTGAAACCATTTAACTGTGCGGAAAAAAAAGAGCTCAAGCTAGTTTAATAATATTATCAACAAAAGGTTTGGTTTGGTCTAGTTAGTTGGTTATTTAATGCCAAATCAATTTTTATACATATAAACAATTCTATTTCAAACAATTCAGTTTAACATAAGCACACAGTTTAAAATCTCAAAAACAGTTCTATTTCAAACTATTCAGTTTAGTTAACAAAGTTAAATGGTTTCAAGTATTGCTACATATCACTAACAATTTAATTAAACATCAGTCATTTGTGTATACACTGCTACGTGTAAAGACTGTCCTATTTCAAACAATTGAATTTAGCATAAGTGTGCAGTTTAAATGGCAAAACAGTTTCTTTTCAAATAATTCAGTTTAGTATAACCACACAGTCTAGTTCTATTTGACACATAGATTGAACTCTATCAGGTGCTACCACTTCAAGCCAGAATGGACTAGGGAGCGATGGCAATAAAAGGGTACTTCGCATTTCTTAAAGCTCCAGCATTACTGGAGCCTTATCATCAGATTATTTAGCGTCATATATCAGGATATTCGTTGGGAGAGTGTAACCCATCTGCAGAGAAGCAGTTCGTGTGTTCTACAGCCCCAGTCGACTGGGCCAAAAAAAAAAACGTGTTTATATATATATATATATATATATATATATAAAGAGGATTTGGTATGAAATAACCTATATTGGTTGATATGCCTTAAAACCAAACCAACAACGACACAAATTTTACGATGGGGTGTTTAAAAGTTTTCAATCTAGCCAAAAGCCAAGTCGGCTTGGGCTGTCAAATAGGCCGACTGCATCTCTGCGGAGGATTAAGACCTCCAGAACCAACGAATGTCCTGGATATGAGATTAAACCATCTGATGCTGAGTCTTCAGTGATGGAGTTTTGGGGAATGTGGATTAATCCTTCATTGCCATTACTCTCAGGTTCACTATGACCCAGAGTAGTAGTACTTGATAGGGTCCCATCAATTGGTCAAATAGAAACATTTGTTGTGGAGTAATTGGAACCCCCCTCCAAGATAGACTCGTCTAAAGACAATTTAAAGACTCTGTTAACAAATATGACTAAGGTTATTTCCATTAACTTTTATCGGTCGAGACTGCCTGACATGCGTGCTGGGGAAGGCCAGCATTCATGTCTCGCGGTCGAGACGGACATACACCTCGAGCCTCAGGGGGGCCATCTCTCCAGGTTCTAATCCTCTCCAGACGGGCTAGATTTATCGCCTGGCGCCTAAGTTAACTCTTTTAAGGCGAATGCCGATGGGGTCCGAGGCATTTTTGGGAATGCTGGGTGTGTCTAGGCTACGGCCCTGCGCCCGGACCCACCTTAGAAAATGCTTTGTGGCACACTCACGCGTTAGGTGGGGCGCTCGGCAAACATCACAAAGGTTATTTACTTTAGTCTTGTTAGTCGAAGCCGCCTGACAAGCGTGCAAGGGAAGCCTAGCTCACCTAAGAGCCTCAAGGAGGCGTCCCCCAGGTTCTTATCTGCTTCGGCAGGGCTTGGTTTATCGCTCGGTGCCTGACCCTAACGCTAACCCTTTTTAGGGGTTTGCCGACGAGGTTCAAGGCGTTTTGGAACCGCTTGGCATGTTTTGGCTACGGCTCTGTGCTCGGACCCATCTTAAAAAGGCCTTGTGCCACACTTTCACGTGGTGGGATGCCGATCAAATAACTACGGTTATTTGCATTGGTCGACCCACCAAACAGTGTGCCGTATTCTCTCCGGAATTAAATATTTTACATGTGTCGACTTATTTCACGACACAACATTTTCCATACTCAAAACTATTTTACTGTGCGTAAACAAATGACTAATGTTAAGCTGAATTGTTTGTACTCCATTGCAAGACTTGAAACTATTTAACTGTGTGAAAAAAAATGTGATTAGTATAAAATCAGATAGAAAAACTTGACAAATAGAATTACTAATTTTGAATTAAAACACATGAATTCTGGTTCGTTTAAAGATAATGTTACATGCAAACTATTTCGTTCAGAAATCATATATATATATATATATATATATATATATATATATAACCTATATTGTTATAGGTTATATGGACTCTAACGCTAATAATATTATCTAACGCTATTGTCAACAAAACAATGAAGTTCCCTTTGACATGCCGCAGGATTATCGCCTTATCCGCTGCAAGATTAAGCTTTAAATAACCTTCAAGGGTTGATTTGCTATAAAACTAAACCTACCAACCAGTCCAACCTAACTTACATCATAACAACAGCACAGATTTTACGAGGAAATAGTTAAGATTTTTAGTCCAATTAAGAAAAAAAAAAAAAAAAATTTTTTTTCTTTTTTTATTTCTATTGAGTTCTTTCAAAAATTAAAGAAATTTGATTAACAATATAGCAAGTGTGTTGAACTGCGGGATGTATGCCTGAAATATATGTTTCGTGATTCTAGTTTAGTAGCTTTCAAGTTCTTTGTAGTCCTACTCGGTCGTGAAATGCACACAGTGTTAGCTTGTAGTCATGACGTAAACGAGTTCGAACTCCAGTCACGTTGTTACATTCCTTTTCTGATAAATATCGTTGGGAAATGGAACTCTCTACACCCCTCCCAATACTATCACCGCCATTTTTCTTCATGGACAACTTTGGCATTAAACAATTCACGGAGGTTGATATGCCATTAAACTAAGAAATCCTAATATTGAGTCGTATAATTGATAAAATAACTTGTATTTCTTCGTCAACTGTTTTCACATTTTATCTTTCATTTGATGTTGATGTTGACATAACTTCATCATTATAAAACCAATTTTCTATCGATGAAATGAAGAAAAACATCCAGGATTTCTATGTATACATGTGCATCGATTGTTGTGCATTGATTATTGATGCATTGATTTATTATTAATGACTGACATCTTCCCTGTTCAGTTAAATGACATGCAATTCCATATCATGAATTATTCGGGGAATTTACTTGTTTTCTTTAGGCTGTCGTCTATGTATGTTTTATTTAAACAACAGTTCCAGTGCCTTATCCAATGCAGATCGTTGGTTCATCACTGAATATCATTTTCATCTAATTTTCGTCATAATTGTTCGACTATAACCTCATTTTAGTCTACTAGTGTGGTAGTGCTGATTCACGTTTTGCTTTTTGCTATGTAAATGTCGGATTGTGACTTGAATTCCCTTTGACATGCCACATAAATTGCGTGGGTGGCATTGTTGTACAGTATACTGTGTCGTTATTAACAAAGAGGAACACGTATGTATATAAAAATATAAGATTATATTTTTATTTCCGGCGATGATACTTGTGTGGAACAGAAAAGCAATCGCAGCGAGTTCGCGTACACGGAGGAACTGTCGGGAGACGGAAGAGCCTGTGAACAACTGACTTTAGCCGAAATTCGGGAACTTACATAGTCTACAACTCTCACGTGACCTGCAGCGATTCCTCTTTTTCGTCAACTATGGTTACGCCCACATATCACTTCTTTGCTTTCCATTGGTTATGTTATCTGCTTCCCATTGGCTACTTGCCCTAGCCCGGTTCTGTGGGCCTAAGCATCTGTCACTATCATTTAATTCAACCACGCCCACCGTTCAGGTGATTTTCCGTTATCTTCGACCGGATGCACCTGTTTTCAACATCCACCGTATTCCAGCACCTGTGGGCATGGTGACATTTCGGCAATCACCTTGTTGATATTATCCTTGAGCGGATGTAGCTGTGTCAACATCCTCTGATACACAGCACCTGTGGACATGATGACATTTCAGTGATCACACCGGTCTTATTAATCTATCTGTCAACAACATCCGTCGTATTCACACCAGCAGGTCACGTTGATATATTACAGCATAAGAAGAAATGCACTTGTTGCCTAAAGTAAACAGGACGCAGATGCCCCGGCGGAAAAGCCGCATGAGTTGCGGGATGGCATAACAGGATGCAGGTTGTTCCCCAGTGGAAGTGCAGCGTAAATTGCGTGGTTGGCATGCTAGAAGGAAGCATGTCTACGGGCAACGAGTAGGTGGCAGACTAGTGGTATGACCATAAGCATTTGCGTGGGCGTCCGGAACAGTATATAACCTGCAGAGACGAGCGGAGAAGGGAAGACCACAGAAGACAGCTGCTAGACGTCACGTTGTTCTAGGCTCCGGCCTTGTGTCAGACTGTTTAGAGTAGGAAAGCGAGGAGAAACTAAGATGATTCGATGCTTTGCGGTGACTCTTTACCAGTCTCGCGAAAGTAGAAAAGGAAGAAGAAAAGAAAAAAGAGGTTTCTCGGCCCCTGTACATATGTACTAATTAGGGATCTTTGACCCTTTCTCACTCTACCTACACGTACATTCCGAGTAATAAAAGGAAAAAAAAGAAGCAGATTATGTTTTTTATACATCAGCGCTGTTGTCTTTTTCTGCAATACAACATAAATGACATTTCATTTAGCCGATTTCTTACAGTTTTGTCTCAAACATTGACTTCTTTATCGACCCTTTTTAGCTTTGTTGTACATTTTCTATTTTATATTTTATATTGGTCTGAGATTTTTTTTATTCTGACGATTTCAGCTAGTATGTTTGCCTTTTTAAACCACCCCATTACATTTACATTTGCGCCAAACTTAATACACTGCTGACTGAGAAGAATCAAAATCTTTCGCTTTACACGAAATGATTGTCTTTTTGTGTCACTCATTAGATTTAGAGACGTGTACCAAAGTATATCTTGTATTTCTTGTTGTTTTTGAAACTTTGAATATTTTAGCGCAACGGGACGTTTGGATAGATTTTGGTTTAAGAAAAAAAAGGATATATATATATATATATATATATATATATATATATATATCAGTTGCGACTCTAGCCTATTTTTGCTACTCGTGCCCCCCCCACACTCTGTCAACTTCAGTTCTCAACCCGTGGTCTGTGGACCCAAAGTAAGTCATCATAGTTGCTATTGCGTGATTCTCCAATGTATAGCACAGATTGACAAACGTACCTTGCATGGTGTTTTTTTTTTAACAATCAAGATACTATATAATTTGTAGTCTTGTTAATACAGTAGATAAGATAATTTTTTTCCTTTCAAAAGTATAGAAGAAAAGAGAAGATGTCCATTACTATGACGAGAAAAATATGTTTATTAGAATAAAGAAATTGATGACAATATACGCAGACACAGCTAGTAGTTTCAATTTCGCTTAAAATAAAGATTATTTGTTGAAAATGTATTCAAATAAATAAATTTTAGTTACAGAATGTAATATATGCAACATTCATTAAAGAAAAAGACATGTTAGTGAAAAAACGAATTAAAACACGCCGTTTAACCCACATTTACCATAGCGATGATGATGACGTCGGCGACTGCTCTAATCTGCTATCCCCTCTCTCTCTCTTACTCTCTCTGTCCCTCCCCCTCTTCCCAATATATCTATCAACAGTCACACGTGCTAAGATTTTTGAGCACAGTGTAAGGGTTGCTCTTGCAATTGGCTATGGTCAAAACTGTTATTATAAGGGTCTAGTGCCTGGCACGGATCGGGCGTTCAACTTTATAGCCGATTTTATGAAATGTTCAATGAATCTGACGGTGGCCGGACAAAGACCATCCGTTCAAAACAGCATCGTTGTATTATTCCCAGATATATTTATGAACTTTTGGCTACTTAGTTATCGAAACTTGAATAGATACGTAATTTAATTGAGATCAGACTAAGTATGTTTGCTTGAAATTAATGGATGATTTTTAATCCATTTTGAATAACATTGACCGAGTTATTGGTCATGCCGGGCACGAGTAGCACTAGTCCCGTCTCCGCCCCTGATATATATATATATATATATATATATTAGAAGTGCTTTGTTTTAAAACAAAAAAATATTAGCTATTTTTTGTGGACACTAGTGAGTTTTATTTGCAACTAAGTGGAATCTTTTGTTATTTGACCCCTCACCCACTGAGCAGAGATTGGATCGGTGTAATGTATCATGGGGAAGTCATACTGGCACAGGTTTTAACGGTTGAATGAAACGACCCAATGACCTTGAGTAAGCATGAGACTATGCACAGAAAGAGAACAAAGAAACAGGAAATGACAGCGCAAACCCTATTTCTTAAATGTTATGAAATTGTGTTGAAGATTCTAAAAAATCTTGCTGCTCAGCGATGGATATAAAAGTAGGTCCCATCGCAAAAGGAACAGAGAGTAGGTGCTGTCCGGCAGAGTAGAGAAATTACTCGTCCAAGGGTTGGAGATTTGATTCGCTAAATTCGAAAAGAGACAACTGTTATCGAGAAACAATACAAAAATCATCTACTCGGCGTCCTGATATTTTTCCAGCACCCACCTCGATAGCTGTAACATCTCACATTTTAATGAAAGTAAGTAAAATTGGCGACAGTAGTCGAGGGTGACCAGAAGGCTCCCTTTTCAATAGCTACACCACCAAGGTGTAGGGAAGGGCGCTACTCCTTTCCCTGGATTGCTCCATTTTACCCTTGATTTTTATCTTATAATGCTGAGTTTTACGCAGAGGATGGATCAATTACCATTTTTTGAGTCTTTGGTATGACTCGACCTGAGATTGAACTCCCGGGCCATTGGCGAACACTCTAACCATCATGCTAATGTTCGGTAGTACTTCTTATTGTTTTTTATATAGATTTTAACAGACCTCTAAAATAGGAGGATCATTCAATAAATGTTGAATTTTGCTTAAGATGTTAGCAGTAGAAAGCATTGTTTTCAGTGGTGCTTTTTTTCAGGGGAATCAATAGTGATGTGTCCATTCATGTCGCAGCAGGCTGTCATCAATACCCTTTTTACTGACTGCTGCGCCTGAAACTTTTTTCTTTACCGAAGAGTCTGTGTGTTTCCACTCCATGGACCGTCTTAGTGTTATATATTGACCCTCGACCGCGCCGTCAATCAAGAGAATAAATAAGCAGAAGAACAGCGGAAGCAGGTGGTCGTTAAACAATAATACAACCAGGGCACAGACGGTTTGAGTCAGTTAGAGACAAGATGCCGAATTGAGAGCCAGCGACAGACAGAGGGCTTTGGGCCCTCAGTGACCCACGGTTGAGCAACCCAGCCAAGATGAGAAAGAAGTGCTGCTATGGTCAGAAGGACTTGGGGTCAATATAGCAGTCTGTACCTGTCTCCAGCTCATCTCTCACACACAAGAAACATCACCCTATCGAGAATAAAGTGTGAGAGATATTTTTTATAAAGAAGAGTGTTCGTTCATTCATTGAAGTTCGTATATTATGTGTGATTATGTAAGCATATATTTGTATATGTATATTGCTATACAACATTAACTTTTTCTAGCAAACCCATGCTTATCCCACTTGTAAGCATTTTTAAAATTAGCATATGCTTAGTACACATCTCACATTCTTCAGTATATTTCTCGTAGGCTACCAAAGATTTGATGACAGACTTCTGTTTAAACCTGGACCACTCAATTTGATTAGCCGCCATTTTGAATAACCTCAAAATAAATATTTTTGCGAGATTAAAATACTTTTTGCTATAAACCAGTTCCAAACAATTCAGAATATACATCTATGAAATAGTATTCTGAAGAAAAATCTATTTTGCCTTCTTAAAAAAAAATTCCCTCGTTTATTGCATCATCCTTACACACACACACACACACACACACATATATATATTCCTCTAATATTATTCAATGATCCTCGTATTACAAGACCTTGCTTTCATTTGATTCTTTGTCATGCCATATAATACACTTTGGACTTCGTTCATTTTTTATCTCTTCATTTCAAACTAATTTTCACTATGTAATCGACGTTTCTTTGATTTCATTTTTATTGTTCAGACCAAGTACATTTACACTTGATTTTCCCGTATCAGATAATTTGGAAGTTTGGACGTTCTCACAATTTGTTTCATTCAAATTTCTGACATCTTTACTCTTGATAAGAAAATTATCCATTTGAGTGCGTTAAGAAGAAATTTCTATGTAAATATGTATTTTCTTGTGAACTGGAATGAACAGGTGTTGTTATGGTCAGCAAGCTAGACTAGTAAACCTTCACAAGTGAGTTCGAGTCTCATTAAGTGCCATATCCATACGGCCTTGTGCCATATCTAAGCAAAAAGCTTAGTAAATTACAACAGGTTATAGCAGCACTATTTTCGTACTGGGCCTCCTGCAGGTGATGCGTCTGCAATCAATAAATACGTAAAAAATAACTCCGTGAACCGAGGAAGCCTTTCATATATGAATGAAATGATTTTAAAAAGCGTTCGTTGCGTAACGGTTATTATCGTAGGAAATGGCATCAGCTAATCGGGTTCAAATCATGTACAAATCTTTTGTCATTTCATATAGGGAAATCCATTTCTTGTCCACTCAGCTATGAATAAATAGTAGGGTAGACTGACTCTTTAAAATTAGTATGGCAACCGGTCTTGGTGAAGGAAAACTTTGAATTCAAACTATTTGTACACCTGGAGAGGGATGGGTTCCGTCAGGTTCTTCCTGCCAAAGACATGCTTCATGAACGGCACGACCACCCAAATTACGGGGTTCAGTGAGTGAGAGAGTAAAAATGGAAAGATTAAATATCAAGCGAAAATAAACATGAAATATATTTTTGAGTAGCAAAAAGAAAATTATATCCACAATTAACGCTATGTGCGAAATGGACATATAATGTTCATAACGATAGAACATAGGAATCTCGAAATTCGAAAACACGTAACGACTTCTTGTTCAGGTACGAAACCTTTTTATTAACTTTGAGTTAAAGGTTTCGACGTAAGGAGGAGAGACACAATCTTCTATGCTGTCTTATTCATTTGGCCCTCGTCTCGAGCGGCCCCATTAGGGTGCAAGTTCACCTCGCGTCTGCGAGCTCCAAAAGTCGATCTTTCTCGTTTGGTATCTAGTTTCCAACTCTCTAACTTCCTTCAGATTCTCACACAAACCTCCGCGCGCTTCCGGTGCGTGACGTCACCCGCACCCTGTCACCCCGTTTCGTCTTTGACAATTGTGACATCTGAGTGACATGTCCGCTCTGTGCGCGCTCACGCGTTACCACCTGCATCAAGGTTGCACCCAAATAACCCATGTGCTGAGCCGAAAGGTTCTCAGCCTAACTAAACTCAAAGGCATAAACCGAAATCCCTCGGCTATTATATAACAAAAACAATCAGTTAGTTATTTCAGGACCTTTGATCTTATCGGAAGAATTTATACCAGTAATACTTTACCGGCAATTTTGGAGGTACGGTTAATCATTTAGCTTTAGTATATCCATTGATACACTAATAGCTTTAGTATATCCATTGATACATTAACACTGAATAAACGGAAAGAAAACACCAGATAAACTTGTATATACAATTGAATCACTTAATTGGTACATATCATGGCGTACTCTACTCTAGGCCTGCTCATGAAGCAACTAAGAGCCAGAACTAGAACTAGAGGCCTATTAAAAATGTTTGATTATCAGAAATTTTGAAAGAAAATTATGTGAACTATTTTTGAAAATACGAAGAATAACATTTCGACCCATACCTGTGAATAATAAAGAGTGCTGAAAGTCGAATAAATGAAAATATGTATTTTTGTTGTGTACACTGATAAACAAAACAAAAAAAATTAAGATTTTTAGTAAAAGCTATGGTCGACATAATGTTGAAATAGAAACAGTCACTCTATTTACAGATCTCACTTAACACTTCATTCAATCTATTCAAGGAATTGAATAAAGAGTGCTTTTCAAATTTTTGTTGAAGTTACCGGGTTCAACAAGCAAAAGGCTGGAGGGCATCTGCTGAAATGTGTATGTGACAATCAATCATCTCAGAAATATTGACAGATAAAACAAAATCATTCCAGAAAATTTTCAAAATCTTTAAAACGGGTTCTTTGTCTGATCTGGGTGTGCCATGTATGTAAAAAAATTTTCAAAACTTTATTTTAAAAAATATGTACTTGTTTTCTCTCCATACCGGCTCATTGACCTAGTGGGTAGAGTGTTCGTTAATGGACCTGTGATTGAACCTAGGTCTCCTAGGTTCAATCCCTGTTCGCATCATACCAAAGACTTTAAAAATTGTACTTGATGCCGCTTTGCTTAACTCTCAGCAATATAAAGTACGTATCAAGGGTAAAGTGGAGCAATTCGGGGAAAGGAGTGGCGCCCTCTCCTATACCTCAGTGTAGTAGCTATTGAAAAGGGAGCCTTCGGGTCACCCTAGACTACGGTCGCCAACTTTACTTACTTTTTTACTTTCTCTCCATGCCGGAAATATGAAAAGTTATTTAATGATTTATAACATTTGTTTGAATTAAAAAAAATTAACCATCAACAAGTGTTGTCAGAAGGAAGCATTAGTTTTCCATGGCCAATTGAATTGGTATATTTTCCAAGCTTTTCATAATAAAATGGGTTTAGTATTAACTGGGTTGATTATCATTTATTGTAATATATCCTGCTATATACGCGAGAGCCGTTTTATTTCATTAGAAAAAAGTTGATTTTTATTTAGAAGCTTAGGGAACCAATGCCTATAACCGTTACACTATGTGTCCCGCTGGACAGTTTAGAGTGAATTTTTGGGACTTATAAACTTAATAAGCTTCTAAGGTGACAATCATGTGGAGGTTTCTGGTTCAATCCTGACTGCAGGCAGGTAACAATACAGGAATACTTAACACTTGTACCCGGTTATGGCTAACGGAATCAGAACAGGTGACTCCCGTGGATTCAATAAAGGACGTAGTTCGAAGTTCCGTGTAGGTTCTCGAGTTCTACAAACACCTGAAGAAGGCCGAAGGACATATCGGCCGAAACGTTGGGGAAATAACAATAAAGATGAAGACAATAGTCCGAAAACCCTTAATGATAAACATCATCGTCTCAGAAATTTAGACAGAAAAAAGTTGACTTTAAATTTTCCAGATTTTCAAATGTTTCTTAACCTTCCTCACAAAGTTTATAATCACAAAATGTACATTGGGGACTCTGCTTTACATCGAAAGTATCAATATTTACATTTTGATTTAAAAATAAAGATGTCTACTTATGACAATATGAAGTATTCACTGGGACTAAAACCTTATGAAAAGAATAATCTTTTTCTTTAAAAATCAGGAAAATGTAATGTAATTTTCTGATTTAGAAATGTAAGAATACGGACTTATTTACTTTTGAGAGTACATATAAAGAAATTCAAAGTCAATTTAAAAGGTTAGTGAAAACATGCACTCTGCATACTTGCAAGTTGTCAAAACAATCAAAACAGGTGGAAAGAATTTTATTTGAGGTCTGTTGGTGCATTGACCCATTTAAAATCATGACATTTAAAATTAGCCTTTGTCCAGCTGTTGAAATTAAAAGATCAAATCTCGGTTTCGGATAGAGTAATCACATCTTAGATTCTGTTTTTTTTTTCTATTTTTTTTAATAATGTTTAATATAAAATGGGGTATTCCTTCGACAAGGCGTGAGCTAAAACCCTTAATTACTCAGGCCCCTATATTGTGGCTTGATTGGATGACCAATTAAAATCAGCGTAAAAGAGATACTCTTCCCACAAACGTATATCAGAACTTTTGATTGGCTGACAAATCATAAAGTTGTAGAAAAATACAAAAAGATCTATGATCGGTTAGCCTAAAGAAAATGTCTGTTCCCAAGGGAATTCTCAATAAAAATGTTTCTTTAAGGGTTCAGAGAGAGAGAGAGAGAGAGAGAGAGAGAGAGAGAGAGAGAGAGAGAGAGAGAGAGAGTCATCGGTATGGTCTTCGAAATCTTTCTCTCTATTTCGAAGACCATACCGATGACTGAGGAATTTGAAAAGAAGTCTCTCCAAACACTAAAGCCTCTCCAACGAAAACCGTACTCTGAGAGAAATTGCCAGACTGATTAACATAGGAAGACAGCTCCAACCAAATTCCTCAACAGGAAAAAAAAGCGATACAGTTTCTTTCCATATATATTATTGTTACACAATCATGTTTCAATAGATATTTGTTATCTGTTAACGGAGAATTTTTCTTATCTTTAAGTGGCCAACACCCGGGGAACTTGCTCCAACCGACTACCCTGACCGTCAGAAGTTCCGGATAGCTTGAGTCATCCCCTTTTTGTGGATCTTTCAAACACATCGTGAACACAGAAGGAGTTGATAAAACAAATGGCCGGAAACGCATATGATAGTCCCGGAACTAAAGCCACATCAAGTAACGTGACTAACATAGAACCACAGTATAATATGCAGTTTTTAATACACTGTTGGCTATTTATAAAATAAGTACCACCTGATCCTTGACGAAGGTTACTAAATTCTTTTTCTAATGGATTGTAACTAAAAGGTGTTGATGTAGATGAATCATTCCATTGCAGGTATGGTATATAGTAGTAACTGTGTGTTTGGATAATTGTTTTATATGATTATCTTGACTGGCAACTATATGAAGAGCCATTTGACCAAACTCAATGATAACATCTAATCGGCAGTCATTCGGAGAACTGATTTCAGCTGGTATCGGATCATTGTGTGATTTATCACTTTGAAGGGTCTTAACATTTAAGATTTTTTACCCTGTTCCTTGGAACAGGGTAAAAAAGAGGGTAGTATTATTCTCATCCGCACTTATTCTAAACTGAGTGTGAAGGGCATTATGTTTTTTCAGAAAATACTCTAAGGTAAGTAGAAACCCGTTGTATTTCTCTGAGCTTTGGAGCAATGGAAATTTCGTTTAAATTTGAAATTTTAACAAGTCTTTCAGATTCAAAACGATATAAACTGTTTAAGACGTATCCATTTTGTAACTTGTTTTACCCCAATATCATTAAAGATTTGTTCACCTGTCTTTTCTGAGGGTCATAAATTGCGAATATTTTTCTACCGATGAACATAATCAAAAAGCAAACGTTGATTGCCTTCAATTAACGAAGCTTTTCAAGAAGTGTGGGGGGTAATTAAAAAAAATTTGGCTGACTCGATTACCAGCATATGCAAAAGTCTTTACATCGGCTGGCATAGAGGTGATGGCTTGAACTGTTAACTCAATTTGTTCAAATAAAAAGGCTTATTTTAATTTTGTAATCGGAATCAATCTTATAAGAAATTTTGGACCCACATATACCAAGTACTACTTGAGCTAATAGAGTTGGATTGTCATGTGACTTAACCAGGAATTATTCGCCATGATGTAATAACATCTTCTTGATATGTATTTTGAAGAACTGTGCATTCATTTTGATTGGCATTAAAAGCATTAAATACATCGGAAGTTCTCATAAAACAAGAGTTATTGGATATGATGTCAAAACCCGGGATTAAATAATACTGATAATCTGAGAAAGATATGTCTTGGGGAGCGGTTTTTTCCCTCTTTGACAGAACCTCATATAAAATTTTAGTCAGAGAAACATAGTGTAAGCCCATCCGAACACGCACACATATCGTATTACACATGACATTTGAATCTTTATATTCTTCTGGGTGTCCTTAAATATCTTTAGTAAATGAATGTTTCAACAACATTTTATTTAATAGGAAAATTAATCAAAAACATCTTCCAAATGATTTTCACCATTTGTGATACGGAGTTCGATGGTTTGGTTTGGTTTGTTTGGTTTTATGGCATATCAACCTTTGTAGGTTATTTAACGCCAAATCCATTTTATGTAAATAATCTGTTCTATTGAAAACAGTTAAGTTTAGCATAAGTACACAGTTTAATTGTCAAAAACATTTCCATTTCAAACTATTTAAGCAGTTATATGTAATAATTCAGTTAAGTGTAAATACGGTTTTAATGTCGTAAAACAGTTCTATTTGAAATAATTCAGTTAAGCATAAGCACGCAGTTTAAGTGTAAGTACGGTTTAATTGTCAAAAACGTTTCTATTTTAAGCTATTCAGTTTACTCAATTCATTTTAGCATAAGTATGCTGTTAGTTCTATTTAACCCATAGATTGGGCCCTATCAGGTGCTACCACTCCGGGCCAGAGTGGACCTGTGAGCGATGGCAATGAAGGGGTACTCCGCATTCCCCAAAGCTCCAGCACTGCTGGAACCTCACCATCATATCCAGGACACTCCTTGGGTGGGGTCTTACCCCTCTGCAGAGAAGCAGTCAGTGTATTCTACAGGGCTAGGAGTTCGATGCGTTTTGAGAGATTCACGTGAACTCGATGCATCAACTCCACATTAAAATTTCTAACCACCTTCCCGACTCTTGAAAAAGCTAATTGGAACCCTCCCGGCACGACGTGAATTAAAAACATCTGCTATCGTTCAATATGACCACCTTTTGTAGGTGTAACGGTTAGCAAGCTTGACTAGCAAACCTACACGAGTGAGTTCGAGTCTAATTGGGTGCCCCATTATTCGGCCTTGTGCCACATCGAAACAAAGAGCTTCGTAAATTACTATCTTTCGATATGACCATCCTTTACTTCTACTTAGAAGAGCATGTACAATTCTCTCCCTTTTTTTAACAAACTCATATTTAATTTGTAGAGAGAAAAAAATTATTGTCTTTTATAGTTAGCCATATTTCCTATTGTTCATCATATTTTCTAAACATTGTATAAGACATCAAATAATACGTGTACAAAATTTTTAATGGCATCTTCGTCTTAAGAAACAACTAACTACACCCACGCCGAGTAAGCGGTCAAAATTTGGATCACAGCAGATTATTTTATCATCTTTGTCAAAATTTACACTGTGAGGTTACCAACAGTAAGAGTTACTATAAAAGTTAGGCTTGCATATCAGAACGGATATTAACAAATAGATATCCAATATTACAGGGTGTCTCAAAATAGATGCAACCCATTAATATGATAATGATTTATAACTCAGACAAACGTAATGGCGGTCATTTGGAACATGTCCAGTAAAAAATGCATCCTTTGAGCAAGAGACATCAAATCAATGTTTTTTAAAATTATTATCATATCAACTTCCAGGATATGCAATCGTTTTTTTTTTAGTTTTAACAAGTCTTTCAGATTCAAAACGATATAAACTGTTTAAGATGTATCCATTTTGTAACTTGTTTTACCCCAATATCATCAAAGATTTGTTCATCTGTCTTTTCTGAGGATCATAAATTGCGAATATTTTTCTACCGATGAACATAATCAAAAAGCAAACGTTGATTGCCTTCAATTAACGAAGCTTTTCAAGAAGTGTGGGGGGTAATTAAAAAAAATTTGGCTGACTCGATTACCAGCATATGCAAAAGTCTTTACATCGGCTGGCATAGAGGTGATGGCTTGAACTGTTAACTCAATTTGTTCAAATAAAAAGGCTTATTTTAATTTTGTAATCGGAATCAATCTTATAAGAAATTTTGGACCCACATATACCAAGTACTGTTTGAGCTAATAGAGTTGGATTGTCAAATGACTTAACCAGGAATTATTCAATAATAAATGATTATCATATTAATGGGTTGCATCTATTTCGAGACAGTTTTGAATGATTTTGTCTCTAAATAAGTAATGACGCAAAATATTTTTTCCTCTCTTATCAAAATCATTATGATTAAGGATTATTAGTTGTTATAGTATACTATTTTCATTGCAGAATGTGTCCATCTGATTTTCTATATAGTTTTCTTTTTCTTTTATTTTTATACTCTCAGATTTCATGCCAAACCTTACCTATAGATATTCTATGATTAGTGTAACTTCTTTTATTTTTTATTTTACAGTTCAGTACCAACTACAACAAGAACCTTATTTGTTATTTACGGGAGATTTCCATCCCAATCCCACATTCATTGCTTTATCTCCAGATGGGCGTACAGTTGCTATGACTCATTCAAATACTATTGCCTTATGGAATACAGGATCAAAAACAAGTGATCAAGTTATGGAGAATGTGCATCAAGGTAATCTTGTTTCTTAATTTTGTACAGGGTGTCTCAAAATAGATGCAACCCATTATTATGATAATGATTTATTACTGAGACAAGCACAATGGTGGTCATTTGAAACATGTCCTGTAAAAAATCCATCCTTTGAGCTGGACGTTAAATCAATGTTTTTTTAAATTATTATTATATCAGCTTCCAGGACATGCAATCTTTTTTTTTTTAGTTTCTTGTCTCAGTAATAAATGATTATCATATTAATGGGTTGCACCTATTTTGAAACAGTTTTCAATGATTTTGTCTCCAAATAAGTAGTGACAACAAAATATTTTTTCCTCTCTTGTCCAAGTCATTGTGATCGAGGATTAATAATTGTTATGGTATACTATTTTCAAACCTGAAATAAAAAAAAGAACACAACATTATTATTAGTAGAAGTATTAGCAGTCATATGGGTCCCATGTATATTGAGACACCCTCTATTAATGGGTTGCATCTATTTTGAAACAGTTTTCAATGATTTTGTCTCCAAATAAGTTGTGACAACAAAATATTTTTTCCTCTCTTGTCCAAGTCATTGTGATTGAGGATTAATAGTTGTTATTTTCAAATCTGAAACAAAAAAAGAACTCAATATTATTGTTACTAGAGTTATTAGCAGTCACATGTATATTGAGACACCCTATATCTTTCTAAATTAAAATTTTCTGAAAGAATTAATGGGTTTCTGATGAGAAGTATTTTTTTAAAATCAAGTTATTGATGCTTAAATCTATGAATGTTTAAATTGATAACTTTTAAGACGGATTCATCAATCTAAACATTTTTGTTTTTTTGTCCGGATATGTACTTCTAAATAAGCAATTTAGATTTAGAAATGGATGTACCATGGTATAATAGTTATCGTTGTAGGATATGGGCACGGCGACGCGAGTTCAAAACCAAGACAGAATTGTTTGCATTTCACATAGCACTCTTTGGAAAGATATGAATCCAAATATTCTCCCGCCAGCAATGGGGGAACAGTAGGGCAGACTGGTTCTTTAACCTTGGTTAGACAACTGGTCTACGACATTGGTTTGGTTTTATGGCATATCAACCATTGTAGTTTATTTAACGCCAAATCCATATTTATACATAAAAACAGTTCTATTTCAAACAATTCAGTTTAGCATAAGAACACAGTTTAGCTCTATTTGACCCATAGATAGGGCTTACGTTACCACTTTGGGCCAGGGTAAACCAGGGAGCGATGGCAATAGAGAGTACTCCGCATTCCTCAAAGCTCCGACATTATTGGATCCTCACCATCAGATTGTTTAGTGCCATATGCAAGACACTCGTTGGGAGTACGTACCCCAGTGCAGAGATGCAGTCGATGTATTCCACAACCCCAACAGACTGGGCCAGGTCTAGGAGAAGGTAAACTCTGAATTCAAACCGGTTAAACCTCGCTAAAAATTGACCTTGAGTCGCATCTTGCATGCTCGGAGGGGTTGGGTATACATTTAAGAATGTTATTTCAATACGTAACTTTAGCGAAATTTTACAAGATTCTAAGAGTAGTTCTGATCTCAGTACCATCTCAGAAAAAAAAAGTTTTAAAGAATATCTACAGCGAACAAATAATTCCTGAACCAAATAATAAGGGCATTGACGAATGAAGACCTGTGTTAAGAGAATTGGTAGATGAAGAAATTTTTCTTGTGATTCAACAAACAACTCATTTCTAAAGGCTTGAAGAACGATGCTCTGAGAGAGAGGGAGAGAGAGAGAGAGAGAGAGAGAGAGAGAGAGAGAAGCGTGTGCTTATCGTCTGCCAAAGATGGTATGACTCATTTCTCCATTGGTGCTGGCATCTTAAGAATTCGCTCAAAGGAGAATGACTGGGCTCACAACAACCTGGACACTTTGATTCATCTCATCCGCTTCATCTTCATCATCCTTTGCTTGCCTCGTTATCTCTTACCAGCTGCGTGTGTAGCATCTTCTCTCCTATTGAAACCATTTCAGTTAAGAAAAAAAAAGTGTGTGTGGGGGTTTCGTTCTTTTGCTTCAATGCCTTTAAACTCAAAAGGCTCTCCGTGAATTTCTAACCTTTTATACGAATTGGCACTGATTCAAATATTGGCCTGTGCCAAATATCATTTCACACTTAACGTGTGATTTTTTTTTTTTGCTTTCAACATCTTTGAAATCCTTCATTTATAAAACATGTCAGGATTGGATTTCTTTAATCAATCAATCTATCAATGAATCTATCTATCTATCTATCTATCTATCTTTCTATCTATCTATTTGTTTGTTTGTGTTAGTACATAAATATATATACATACGTAGAAAAGGTTAAACAAGAAAAATATGTTTGATGGTTTGTTTTTTCCTCCGTTTTACCTTTTCTACGTACATTCTGTCAGATTCAACTCTTTTCTTCCTCCCCACATATGTGTGTGTGTGCTTATCTATCTATCTATCTATCTATATATCTATCTATCTGTCTCATATATGAATAACTAATGCCCATATATTTGGTTTACAAAATTAACTCTTCATAAAAAAATAAATAAGGGTTACTTAGTTATGGACGATACTCTCTTTCTCTCAATCTGTCTATCTATTTCTCTCTCTCTCTCTCTCTCTCTCTCTCTCTCTCTCTATCTATCTATCTATCTATCTATATACATATATACCCTTGGAATCAAAAATAACTCAGTTACGTCGGCATCTCCTTTTTGAGATGCGTCGAACAAAGACCAGTAAATCTTAAATCATTTAGACAAGAGGACAATCGCTCCCAGGGGACAGCCCCCACCCCGAAAGCTGAGCTGATTCATTTTATTTCACCCAACACACAAATATGTCAGGCAAGTAATATCTTCTGGTTATCGCTGGAAATGAATTGGCTCGAGGTCTTCTCGAAAGTCTAGATATTCTGCGAGCTCATCTTGAAGGCCACCATTTGTGTTGCGAGTTTGATTCTCACAGCAACTCACTAATTTGCCCTGTGTCAGACTTGGTAACTATCCATATTTTTACAAGAACTAGAATGAAACTATTCATAATAGCTTTCCATGTGAATAAGACTGTTCTTCAATGAACAGCGAAGCCAACAAAACGTCTTGTTGGCGTCTCATCTCTTTGAAAAATGACTCTGTAGGGTTGGGAATAAGGAGAGAAAGAAAAAAAAATACTTAATGATATGACATGCTGAAAGGAGAGAAGTGGTAAGCATGAAACAAGTGAATGATTGGGCTTCCTGTGGGGAACAGGGAATTGTGTCGGGATGAGTGTTTTAGGGAAGGAGGAGTATTTAAACATAAGTGGGAGGAAGAGAGGAAGGGGAGGTGAAGAGGCGGAAGTGACGTTAGGAATAAAAGATCGGGTAGCTTAAAAGGAAAAAAATATAATAATAAAGAAGAAGAAAAGAAAGATGAAAATGAGCGAGAGAAATGTGAAAACAGAAAAATTAGAATTAAAGTGTGTGTGTGTGTGTGTGTGTGAGACAAAGAGAGAGAGAGAGAGGGGGGGGGCGTAGAAAGAAGACGTTGAAGAATATTGATGAGATTTCTAAAGAAGAAGAAGAAGAAGAAGAAGAAAAGACAGAAAGAAAAAAAAGAGAATTGATAGGAATTAGTATTAAGGAAAGAAATGGTGAAAAACGCAAGAAAAAGCAAACAGGAAAAATACGGAAGCTTTGAAAGAGGTAGTGGGAGAGAGTGGATAAGATAAGGAAGAAGAGGAAGAGAAGGAGAAAATAAAGTGAAATGCTGAATTGAAAAATTGAATGTCTAATGTAGGAGTTAATAGTGGGAGAAATACAGAAATGAAAGGAGGAGAGGAAGGAGAAGAGTGAGTAGCTCTGAGAGTTGCAGTAGGAGAAAAAGGTAGAACGAAAGAGAAGAAAAGTGGAAGAAGATAGATTAAGGTGATTGGTGGAATAGGAAGAAGTAGTGGGAGAAATGCAAAAATGAAAGGAGGAGGAGGAGAAACACTTTTGAAAGAGACGATATGACTTGTAAACCGAATACACAGTTGGCAACACAATAAATCAAAAGGACAATCTGATAAAATCATACATCTCTGGTTTGCATTTATATCAGCACTCGTTCGACTTCTTTCCCATCCACTTAAAACGTTGGGAACAATGTTTTTCAGGAATGTGTACCAAATTGAGTCAAAGGTTTTTTCATATATAAAGCTATTTCCTATTTCGTATGCCGCATATTTCATCATCTGTTCACAAGGTTGACCTTACTGAGGTGTCGATTGATGGTGCTTTGTGAAGAACCAAGTTCTGGTGACAATGTAGGAGTACTTGGCTTGACTGCGGTTCAACCATTTCAAGCAAAGCCTTATCTTCCATAACAGAAGGTCTCTCTGACCTTAGTTTGTCTAAAGGCTGGTGTCCTCTTCCTTGAAATGTCTGAACCGGTTTTGTGCCACACGTTCGTTGACAGTTTCTAGGTCTTCTACATCATTAATTTCTTTTGGTGTTATCTGTCCTTTTTGTCCACATGTAGCGTAAAATGGGTCCCATTATAATTTTTTCACCACTCATTATCAATACTGTTAAATAAAGAATAATCAATTTATGTTCATATGTAATATGAAAATAAAGAATGAACAATTCAACAACGATTAGACAACAAGTTGTAAGAAATTGATGATATAACATTTAGATACTAGTTTTATCAAATTAAAGATATCACAGGGAGATTGAAGTTGTATGAAATTAATGAAATAACATGGAAATACAAGTTTTATCAAATCAATGAAAAAACATAGAGATACCAGTTTTATTAAATTAATGATATAACATAGAGATACAGGAGATACAAGTTTATCAAAATAATACAATAACATGGAGATACATCATCATCATCATCATCATGTCACACTGCTAGCACTGATCTCCTTGACCCTCTCTTGCCACCTGTCTCTATCGTCCATCGCTCCCGGGAGGTCTTCAAGACTACATCCTGTATCTGCACTGAACTGTTTTATATAGGTTCTAGCTGGTCATCCAACTTTTGCTCGTTTATGTACAGGGGTCCACTGGAGTACATCGCTTATGAGTTGGTTCCAACTTTTCCAGCAGTGTCCTACATTTCTGGTTTGTCTAACTTGGATAGTTTTCGTGATGAGTGGTTGGTAGCCATACAGATGATGTTTTGTAGGGTGTTGCCTCGAGCACTTGTTCAATATGGCCTGCAGCATTCTTGTGTAATTGCCGTTAAGCTTTTTCTCCATACGTTTAGTTAACGTCCATGTGGTGCATCCATACAGCAGTATCGACATGACCGCTGCTTGAAAAAACTGCGTATTATTTTATTGGTCAGATCTGACTTCCATATGATCAATAGCTGTCGATGCCTTTGCTAGTCGCGTGTTCATGTCATTGTCGGTTGACGAGACGCTGCTTCCGAGGTAGGAGAACTTGTCCATGAGTTTCAGAGGATCACCCTTTGGTGTGGAGATGTCACTTCTTTGATAAAAGCACATGTATTCTGTTTTGTCTGCGTTGACATAGTGGCCTATGCCACCTGCTGCTCATTCCAGGCTATGTAGCAGGGATTCGGCTTGGGCGGGTGAATTTGCAAGAAGCGCTGTCATCGGCGTAGTTCGCGTCCGTAACAGTTTGTGCGGGGTATTTTCTGCTTCTTTCCTTTGCCAGCTTAAAACCGTTTTCCTTATTTTATCAATAGACGTTCTAAGCACGTAATCTAGACAGATAATAAACAGTTATGGGGCTAATATATCTCCTTGCAGCACACCTGCAACAATGTCTCCATCCGGTGAGCGGACTTTTACTTTCGTGTTTTTATATAGCATCATTGTGGCTGCAGCGGTTTTTTTGGGGAGGTCGCAGGTGAGAAGTATTTGCTTCATCTTACTTGGGTGTTATTTCGAGGTTTTTTGCACGAACACCTTCAACAAATTAATGAAATAACATGAAAATACAAGTTTTATGAAATTAATGATATAACATGGAGGACGGCCAACTAGTAAATATGGTCCCGCATGTCACATTTCAAGGCTGAAAAGTAACAGGCCGAAATAATGTAAAAAAGTAATCCATTCGTGGTCGTATATGAAATTAACCTAAAAAGAAAATCAACTTTAAAAATTGGATAGAGAAAATAATATAATCGTGTTGGTGGAATTTATCCGACTTTATTTTAATTTCTTTCAATCGTAAAATGCACATTTACACTTTGTCTTTTACTAATCCACGAATTATAAACGACTGGGATTTATCTTCCTTTTATTATTTTCAATTGCATATACGGCCTATTTTCGTTATTGATAAATTTGCTAACGCATAATCATTTGCATTTCAACGTCGAATTTTAAAAGTGTTTCGTTTAACAAAAATGGTTAACAAATGTGTTGCATTTGGCTGTTCGAGTGGATATCATACAAATAGAGAAAAAGTATCGACATTTTCTTTCCCTTTTGGAGAATCTGATCTCCACGAAAAATGGGCGAAATTTGTAAACTGTAATGAGCGGTTTCCTATGAAAAGTTCAGTTCTCTGTGTAACGGTAGCACCATGAGGCAAAAAATTAGGTAAAAGGCTCAACTGGTAAAGAAGTTGTCTATTCGCAATAGGTCTTCGTTCCTTCTTTAAACCCTTCTTTGACCCTTCTTTGACCGTGAAACTAAAAACAAAATAGAAAACAACTTCTGTAATCCCTTTCACACAGATCAATAATTCGGACAAATACAGATACAGTGTATGATTCTTACCTCTGTTCGCCTCAAATAATGCCCCCTTCGCAAAGTCTAAAATCGCAGCTGTCAGGCAACACGTGTGTTCTGCTCGGAGAAATGGTAATAAAAAGGTCAACCCTTCTAACGGTGTCATGTGTGTGACTGGTCGGTGTGCAATGGTAATGTGTACCCAACTCTAAAGTGCCCGTACTGAACAAGGGGGATAGCTCCCTCATTTACACTCTGTATTTCATTTTGATGAAAAATTTATTTTAAAGGAAAGCGAAACAAACCAAATTAGGATTTACATCCAATTCCTATTGTGGATAGAACAAGAAAATTAAAATTAAATTAAGAATAAATTAAAAAATGCAGAAACTCTCAGAAACCCCTGACAGGAAAGGAGGTGGCGCATGCACAAAAGAAACAAAAAAACAAAAAAAACAAAAACAAAACAAAAAACAAAACAAAAAACCCCCGGAGCCCTCTCGGTAAAAGAAAGAGGCCCTTTATCTTTTAGCAGTGACTAGTGGAGAGATAACACCTTAATCTTTCTTACTACAGGTGGAAGGCACCATGAGTTCGTCTTTAGACGACGAGTTGGCAAACCTTTCCACTAGTAGCAGCCGTCTCTTTAAGCAACGATCCACGACTAAAAACACTAAATAATGGACTCGTCAAAATCACAACGAAGACTTAACAACAACGACTGAAAACATCGGATTTAGACATATCTCCCCCAAAGCATCTAACACATTTTTAACGCCTTAAATACAAAATTTGGACATATGTACCCAAGAACAACTAATACATTTTAGCACATCGACTGGGAGCTGCAACTATTTCATTTATATTCAGGAGGAATTTCCTCACCCACTAAATGGTTGTTGGACCTAGAAATAAAGGCAAAATATAAAAGATATCTTCGCCTCCTATCTTCTTTTTCTGTCTTCTTTCATATAATTCCTTTACAGCCTTCATATCCAAGAAGTTAAACCAGCAAAGTAACATGGGGTAAGAATAGAATAACCCAGAAGGAAGTCTGATAATGACAACCACCAATTTACCTTGAAACCCCATCAGTCCATTAAAAAAAAAAAAAAAAAAAGAAAAGCGTCTCTTTTGCTGACGACAACAGAATTAAGAAAGCCTCGGAAACTCCGATGGATCATTTATTTATCAACCGGATGAATTACAAGATTTTATTTCAGCTGAGACGATAAAGGATTTTAATCCTTTGAAAGAAGAAAAGTTTTGTTTTAACGGTTTTGAATTTAATAAAAAACAGAATATTATATTCTAATCTATTGAATAGTCTTTGACCCTGAAACACATTTTCCATCGATAAAAGAACGTATTCACATTGATCGAAATCTTCACGTTCAGCTCCAGTGTGATGGAAACCATATACCATTAGCGCAGTGATTTATACATGGACACAATGCTAAACTTACAAGATTTAGAATGTTAGAAAAGTTTCCAAACAACATGCAAAATGTGGTGGAAGAACACCCATATCTAATTCTAAAAGAGTTGCAAAAAGGACAACATTACGAACAAAGAGATCGTCTTTCATTTACTGCATATCTAATACGTTATGCCTTACTAGTGAGTTATACAAAAACAAGCCAACAAATTACTTCTGGGAAAGTTTCCATTACCATTTTTTTCTTTATTAGAGAAAATTCAAAGAGGTGGCATAGAATGAATTATGACAACAAAATCGCTCTTGAAAAAAGGTCATCTTTCTCAAGACTGTGTCTTAACGGTAGATGAAATGTACCTTCAAAAAGAATACTATTTCATAGTGGGGAGTAGACTGTTGCAAATGAAGATGATGAACTTCATTATATTTATCATATTTACCCAACCCCTCCGCTCGGGTAGGATATGACACAAGGTCAATTTTTAAGCGGAGTTTAACAGGTTTGAATTCAGAGTTTTCCTTCTCCTAGACTAGTTGCCTCACCAAGGCTGAAGAATCTAGTCTGTCCTACTATTTATCCATAGTTGGAGGGAGAATAATTGGATTCATACCTTTCCCAAGGGTATTAGTGCTATGTGAAATGCAATCAGTCCAGGATTTGAACTCGTGTCGCCGTGTCCAATTCCTGCGACGATTACCATTACACCACGGGCACCTCCAAACAACATGCAAAATGTGGTGGAAGAACACCCATTCTCAATTCTAAAAGAGTTGCAAAAAAGACAACATTACAACTTTATTATATTTATGATCACTGGTTTTCTCAAGAGATTCTGAAATGTATTGTTCAAGTTATAAATATTGGATTTTTTATTAGGGCTGTTGTTGCAGACAATCATTCAGCCAATGTGAATGCATTTAACATTTCACTTGATAAGTTTGAGGGGGACAAAAAGTTCTTCATAACTATGTATTTTAAAATGTTTTTTTTTAAAGGCAAGGATCAAAAGAAAATTGATTTATAGAGAGATTGTTCGTAAGTTTGTTTTTTTTACTAGTACTTGTTTTGTATTTGTAGATATCATCATCATCATCATGTCGTGCTGGTAGCACGGATATCCCTGACCCTCTCTCGCCACTTTTCCTAATCGTTCATCGCCTCAGGCAGGTCTTCTGGACAACATCCCGTATCCTCACATAGTTGCTGTATGTATGTTCGTGCTGGTCTTCCTGCTTTTGCACGGCCATATGTGGTGGTCCATAAGAGTACATCCCTTATGAGTTCGTCCCTGATTCTCCAGCAGTATTCTGCATGTCTGGTTCGTCTAACTTGAATAGTTTTTGTGATAGGTGGCAGGTGGCCGTACAGTTGGTGTCTTGTGGGGTGTTGCCGCCAGGACTTGTTCAAGATTGCTCGCAGCATTGCCTAATTTGTATAAGTGTAAGAGAGAGCCTATATAAATCTCTCACTGAGAATAACTGAGGGAAGCTTGATTAACCCCTGCTTTTTGCTGTGGCTTTTCAGCTGACTGTTTAGCATTTGTATCGGATAATTAATTTCCTCGAGCCTCAGGGTGCCGTCCCCCAGGCTTTAACCCTCTTCGGAGGGGTTAGGTTTATTGCCTCTTTCGGGGAATGCCGACGGGGCCCGAGGCCTTTTTGGGAATGCTGGACGCGTCTGGGCCACGGCCCTGCGCCCGGACCCACCTTTTAAAAGGTCTTGTGCCACACTTCCGCCAAACGTGCGTTTGGTGGGGCGGTCAACAAATACCGCTTGGTCAACCCCTGCTTTGTGCTGAGGCTTTTCAGCAGGCTGTCTGGCATTCGTGTCGGATGGTTAGTTTCCTTGAGCCTCAGGGGGCAGTTCCTTCAGGTTTTAACCCTCATGGAAGGAGTTAGGTTTATTGCCTGGCGCCTGAGGTGCCCCTCTTTAGGGGAGTGCGGACGGTGCTTGAGGCATTTTTGGAACCGCCGGACGCATGTGGGCTTCGGTCCTGTGCCCGGACCCACCTAAAAACGACCTTGTGTCACACTTGTACGCTTAGTGGGGCGTATGACAAATACCAGCTTGATAAACCGCTAACTAGTGCTAACCTTGCACATCACAACAATGGCGTCACCGATAGGATACCAATTGTCTCTCGAGGGTCCTGATTTTGACGATACGTTGCTACGATGTTTTGTTGCGAGCCCAAGAACTAAAAAGCTGAAAAACAAACTTGGAAGACCTGACTTTTGAAAAAATAAGTCAGACCATAAGAAATATGAGACCCAAGAAAAGGTTGGTCGTGACAGAAAGAACGAAGTTTACCTCGATGAAACAAGAAATTGACGAACCAATCTTAAAATATCTACACCGTCTACGAAATGCGAGTAGATATTGCGAGTTTGAAAAACTTGGACAAGAAGAACAGACGATTGAAGGGGACTTAATTCAATTAGGATTAATTGAAGGTATGTACAATGCATCACACCGATATAAAATAATGGAACCACTACAAATAGGAAATATATCTTTAAATACCTTCATTGACTTTAAACAGAAACAAGAATTAATACAGAAATACAACCATTATAAAAGTCAACCCAGCGAACAAATATTCACCGATACTTACATGTTAAAAAAGATAAAATAATGTTCTTATTGTGGACATGAAATAAAATGGGAAAAATGTCCAGCGTTTAGGAAAACTTGTACAAATGGCTTAAAAAAGAACCATTTTCAAGCAGTTTGCAAATTCAAAAAGAAAAACGTTGAAAGAGTTGAAGAAAACAAAACCAATATGGAAGTCTTTTCAGTAAAAAACAAAAACAAGAATGTAGAAAAAATTAAACAAAAGAAAAAAGAAATTATACTAAAGGTTAAAATCAACAACTTTGATTTGGATAAGCAAATGGATACCGGCAGTGAGATAACACTTATACCAAAAAAATTCTGGAAATGCATTGGAAAGCCAACTTTAAGAAAGAGTAGTTTACAACTCTGCCAATTTGATGGGTTGGCCATAAAAAAATTAAAAAAAACAACTTTTGGGTACTTTGAAGATTCCTTGGAGTTGGAAGATAAATTTGAAGTAATATCTATAATTATTACAACTTGCAAAAAGTATCATGGACTTCTTGCTTATCATAAATTCTACCAAATTAACTGATGTGATAAAATGGAAAAAACTGGAAAGTTAAAAACTATAAAGCGAGTTGAAAATTAAAAGAAAGTATTACCACCTCTTATTATGAGGCACAAAAATTACCAGTACATTTGTTGCTATTAGTAATTGAAAAACTACGAAAATTAATAGAACAGGACCCTCTTTAACATGTTTCCTCAGGAGGTAGCAAGTGGGCATCCCCTATTGTTGTTATAAGTAAGTCAGATGGAGATATACGTATATATGGCGATTATAAAATAGGCGTAAATCACAAAGTTTGCTTGAATTCATATCCTATACGTAACCTTGGAATTGCATTTCATGCACTGGCAGGTGTGAGCGCTTTTACAAAAATAGATTTGAAAACGGCACACCACCAAATACCAAAAGACAATAGTTTCAAAGAAGTAACGACGATAAAAACGCCAATAGGGTTACTGAAATGGAGAAAGATGTCATATGGAATAAAAAGCAGCAAGTACCATATTTCAAAGAGCCATCGAACGGGTTCTAGGAGAAGATATCAAAATATGCTTTGTTACCAAGACGATATATGTATTGGTGCTACTAATGAAAATGGATTAAAAAAGAAAACCGACATCGTCTTGAGGAGAGTGAGAAATACTGAATTGACAATAAATGAAAAAATGCGCAAACAATTGTTGTAAAATATCATTTTTAGGTTATTCCATTTCAAAAGAAGGTATATCACCAGACGAAACCTTGACAGAAAAAATACTAAAAATGGCTACACCTACAAATAAAAAAGAACTCGAATCTTTTGGGGGGGATTGGTGAAATTCTATAGGCGATATGTACCGAAATATACAGACTTGACTGAGCCGTTTGCAAATTTAAGAAAAAAAGAATGTTAAATTTTTCTGATCAGAGAAACAATAAAAAGCTTTTGATAGATTAAAAATGATTATGGCAAAGAAACCAGTTGTGAAAATTTTTGATCTGAAAAAGGACATTACGTAAACGATATTCAATATCTGGAATATTGTCATAAGAAGGAAATCTGATAATCTATTTATCAAGAAGACTAACGAACTCTGAATTTAATTATTCAAATATAGAGAAAGAAGCATTGGCCATTATGCGGACAACCACTAGAGCCCGACAATTTTTAAGTGGAAAAAAATTCTTTTGAGAAGTGATCATAAACCATTAGAGTTTATATTTAATCTAAGAAAAGAATTACCCAAAGTTACGACATCGAGAATTCTAAGATAGGCAATAAGATTAATGGCATTTGACTTTGATATAGAATATGTCAAAGGAAATTCAATTCCACACGTAGATGCATTATCAAGATTGTGATTTTACAAGGAGTCAAAAGATAAAACAGTAGAAGAATTTGAAGATACATTTTTACATTGGGTAGAGACCGATGTTTTGTTTTTAGATAGAATGGCTGCAAAAACAAGACGTGATCCAGTAATTAGTAGAATAACATCGAGAATAAAAAAACATAGGGAAATGTTTCCAGGGCGGAAAGACCCTACAAAGAATTAATACATAAGTTAACGATAGAACATGGAGTGATTTGTAACGGGGATCTGATAATTCCCTCAGAAACACAAAAATTGGTGATAAAAAGTGTACATGATGATATACACTGTGGAATAGCAGCCACACAGAAAAGGATAAAATTAGAGACATGGTGGCTGACATATTCACGAGATGTCGAAGAATATATAAAAAGATGCAAAAAATGTAAAGAATTAAGAAATTTTACACAGACTAAATTCATAGCCATGGAGTCGAGTGCATATGGATCATGCATACATTACTGGAATAGGACTCTTATCAATACTAGTAGATTCTTTTTCAAGCTGGCCTGAAGTAATCTGTGTGCCAAACAAGAAAATTTTAACGATGAAATAGATCCAGAGGGTCATATTTTCCAGAAACGGCACGCCAAAAACCCTGGTATCCAACAATGCACCATAATTTTGTGATGAAGATCTTAATTTATGGTTGGAAAAAATAGGTTTTAAATCGTATAAGACACCACCATTTCACCCTCAATCACATGGGTTGGCGGAAAGAATGGAGCAGACCATAAAAATAGGATTAAAAGCATGTTCTCAGCAAAAAGAAAAAATAGAAAATTTTTCTACCAAGGCTGCTTTTTAGCTATCGCACAATTCCACCCGCCGGAAGACTAGAAAGCCCATCAGCTTTAATGGGAAGGAAAATTAGAGCTCCGCTAACGATGTCGTATTCCACAAATGAAAAAAATGTGCTACAAAAAGAACAAAGAATCAAATCCAGAAAGGGCAGAATTGATCATGCAAAAAGACCACAATACAGCTATAATAAATAGAGAAAAGGGGAACAGTATATTAGCCCATGCAGATCAAATAAAGGCCCCAGGGCGAATATGAAGAGGAAAATGATGAAAAAATCTCTAAGATTCCTTCCGTTAATGATTTATTGGAAAAACCTTTAAGGAATGAAACGTCAGAAGACGAAATAATGGATGATCAGGTGGGCCAAAATGAGTTTGAAAACTCGGATGAAAATCAAATAATGCGAGAAGACGACCCTGATTACAGCTAAGTGCGGGACAGATCTTGATCTCCCAGAGAAAGAAATACGGGAGAGAGACAAGGAGAGCGAAGTAATCCCGAAAATGAAATAATCACTAGAAGAAGTACAAGACCTACTAGGGGAATAAAATTTATACGTTTCAGGGAGATGTAGTGATACTAGCAAATTAATGTGCCTAATGGGCATAAGTGTAAGAGAGAGCCTATATAGATATCTCACTTAGAATAACTGGGGATGTTGATCAGCTACTGCTTCGTACAGAGGCTTTTCAGCGGACTGTCTAGCATCCTTGCCGGACGGACAATTCCTTGAACCTCAGGAGGCCGTCTCCCCCAGGCTTTAAACCTCCTTGGAAAGGGTTAGGTTTATCGTCTGACGCCTGAGGCGCACCTTTTTAGGGGAATGTGGACAGGGCCTGAGGCATTTTCGGAGCTGCCAGGCGTGTCTGGACTACGACCCTGCGCCCGGACCCACCTAAAAAAGGCCTTGTGCCACACTCGTCCATCTGGTGGGACGTTCGTCAAATATCGCTTGATTAGCCGCTAACTAGTGCTAACCTTGCACAACACAACAGTATTACCGCATGATTCTTTTAATAACGATATTTTTTGTTTGTTTACAAACTTTAATAATTACATTTCTAAAGAAAAGGAAAAAAAAAACAGTTTGCGTCTATAAATAAAACAGGCCGCATGGGTGATTGAAAATCATAAAAACAAGGTAACTCACAGTCGTTTATAATTCGTGTATTAGTAAAAGACAAAGTGTAAATATGCATTTTTCTGTTGAAAGAAATTAGAATAACGTCGGATAAATTCAACCAACACGACTATATTATTTTCTTTGTTCAATTTTTAAAGCTAATTTTTTTTAGGTTAATTTCATATGCGGCCTCGAATGGATTATTTTTTGTTAAGATGACTTCAGTCTGTTAGCTTTCGGCGTTGAAATGTGACATGCGGCGCCGTATTTACAAGTTTTATCAAATTAATTATATAACACGGAGATACAAGTTTTATCAAAATAATGATATATCATGGTCATACAAGTTTTATCAAAATAATGATATGACATAGAGAAAGAAGGTTTATCAAATTAATCATATCACATGGTCATACAAGTTTTATCAGATTAATAAAAAAAAAGATGGAGATACAAGTTACTCAAAAATCATCAGTGAAAATCCGATAAAAACTTTTGACTCAATCTACCATAAACCAAAACGAATTTCGTACAATCTATTCAATAAAGGATATATTATTGTGTCTCTCCGAAACTGGCAAGAATGAAGTCATTTAAGAACCAAGCTCGGCCATCTTAATTAAAATGTAACATTAATTAACGAAAGCTATCTCCTATTGGTTCGGTATCCCACCCAGTTGACTGGGGCTGTAAAATACGCCGACTGTCTTACCCCTCTGCAGACGAGGTAAGACCCTTCCCCGCACTAACAAGTTAACATTAAATAGAATTATTTGTTTATTTGTTTGGTTGTTTCTTTGGCATATCAACCATTGTAGGTTATTTAATGCCAAATCCATTTTCATTCTCAAAAACAGTTCTATTTCAAACAACTCAGTTTAGCATAAGTACACAGTTTAATGATTATTTGACCCATATATAGGACCCTATAAGCTCCAGCATTAGTGGAGCCTCACCATCAGATTGTTTAATGTCATTATCAGGACACTCGTTTGGGGAGTCTTACCCCTTTGCCGAGACGCAGTCGGTGTATTCTACAGCCCCAACTGACTGGACCAAAAATTATCAGTGTTAAATTGCAATACTAAAAATAATTTGTGTGCAAACAAACGATAAATATCAAATGGAATAATTAATATTAAATAGCAGTACTTGAAACCATATAACTGTGTGCAAATAAATGATTCATATCAAATAGAATTATTAGTGTTAGATAGGACTACTTGAAACCATTTGTTCATGTGTAACAAATTATTAATATTGAATAAAGTTATTAACAGTGAATAGAATTATTAGTGTTAGAAACCGTGTTGAAATTGTGTCCTGGGTATGTTCACTAAATTGCATCTGAGAATTAGGCTCCAGTTCAGGAGCTGTGCGGAAAGTGGATTATAGCGTCATTGCCATTACTCCCAGGCCAACTCTGACTCGGAGTAGAAGATCATGTTAGGGTTCGATCTATGGGTTAAACAGAACTGTTTAACCATTTATCCAAGATTGTTATAATTAGTTATTTAAAACCAGACACGTGGCCAGTCGGTTGGAGCAGTATAATACACCGACTGCTAAGACCTCTCCCCCCCACCAATGAGTTTCGTAGATATTATATAAAACCATCTGATGGTGAGGCTCCAATAAGGCTGGAGCTTTGGGGAATGTGGAGTACTCCTTCATTGCCATCGCTCTCAGATCAACTATCAGGTGGCACTTGATAGGGTCCTATCTATGGGTAAAAAATAACTAAACGGCGTACTTATGCTAAACTGAATTGTTTGAAACAGAACTGTTTTTGACATTGAAATTGTACTTACGCTAAACTGGATTATTTGAAATAGAACTGTTTTGACAAAAAACTATACTTATACTAAACTGAATTGTATGAATTTATATAAAATTGAGCTGGCATTAAATAATCTACAAAGGTTAATATGCCATAAAACCCAAACCAGCAAATAAACAAGAACTCTTCCTCACCAACGAGTGTCCTAGACATGTCATTAACCATCTGATAGTGAGGCTCTAGTCTTGGAGCTTTGGAGAATATGGGGTACCCCTTCATTGTCATTGCTCCAAGGTTTATTTTGAACCGAAGTCGTAGCACCTGAAAAGATCCTATCAATGGGTCAAATAGAATTGTTTGATATTCAAACTCTATGCAAACAAATGATTTTAGTAATACTGAAACCATTTAACTGTGTGCAAAAAATTAGTTCAGGCTCGTTTAAAAATGTTATCTACAAAATGTGTTTACAAATCATATATATTTAATATATGTATATAAAAACGAAATACCCAAACACACAAGGCATCTATGTAGAAATCGTTTACATTAGATAGGATAAATTGATGAATAGAATTACTAATGTTAAACAGCAATATTTGAAACCATTTAACTGTGTATAAATAAATGATCAGTTATCGATAGAACTCTAAGTGTTTGATAGGAATACTTGAAACCCTTTAATTGTGTGCAAATGGAACTATTAGTGCCAGATAGCAAAACTTAAAACCATTTCACTGTACAATAATAGAACTATTAGCGTTAGATAGCAATACTTGAAACCCTTTAATTGTGCCAGATGGCAATACTTGAAACCATTTCGAATTATAAGTGTTTGCAATACTTAACTCTTTAACTGTGTGCAAACAAATTGGATAGAATTATTAATGGTAGAAATACTTTAAAACCATTTAAATGTGTGCAAAAAATGATTAATTCGGATCAATCATCTCCCAAATTCCACCTTGGCATTTGAAACAACTTGGTTTTATGCTTGATTTGGCAAAATGTTCAAAGAACAACAAATCCAATTACTTTTTAGCAGGAATTTGAAAACGTAAAAGTCAACCATTCCGACAGATGGATCTAAGGATAAAGACGCACAGATGGATCTAAGGATCTGTGCACAGATGCACAGATGGATCTAAGGATAAAGACGCAGTGAAAAGTTCTGCCACCTATGGCAGCAAAGAATACGCAAAGAGATTACCAAGGACTGAATCAATTTAGACTGCTGAGTTAACAACTATTGATTTAGCATTGGACATCATCAAAAACAGCAGCTCAAACAAATTGATGGTCTGTACAGACTCAAAATCCTCACTTGAGGCACTAAAAATAAAAATATGAAAAATCCACAAATTATTCAACTTTTTAAAAGAATCAATAACCTCTGCAACACGAAAACAATCACCTTCTGTTGGATACCGAGCCACATTCGTGGAAACGAAAACGTGGATAAAGATGGCAAAAAATCAGTACACAGTATCAAAACAAACACCAAAATTCCATTCAAGGATTTGAAACCAACAATTAATAGGTCCACAATAAATAAATGGCAAATTCTTTGGAATATCAGCACAAACAATAAACTGAAAAAAAATCTAACCAACAATTAAAGAGAATTACCAGAGTTACAGAAGAGTAAGAAAAGAGGAAATAATTCTTGCTCGATTTCACCTAGGCCACACACACGCAACACACTTTGCTTAAAGGAAAAGATCCTCCATTTTGTGTTGGTTGTCACTCGCCATTTACAGTGGAACATATATTGGCGAAATGTATTGATTTCAATGAGATCCATTTTATATACTACCAGGTCGGCGACCTGAAGGATCTTTTTGAGCAGGTCAACCCGAATGACATTTTCCGATTCCTATAGAACTGTACCAAAGAAATATAAATACTCCATAGGGTTTTTACAAACTGTTCTTCGACAAATAATCTTAACAAAACCAAATTTCTCTACCAAAAGATCTTTCTACAAAGAATGATTATTTTATATCTATATATTTTACTTAGATTAATTATATTTTATGTCGGCATTAAAAGACCCACTGTGAATGATATGCCATAAAACAAAGCAAACACTCTGATAACCATATATTTTTCATTATTTTCCTGACAGGAGGTACGCTAAAATCAGGGTGACCAAAAGATTAGGCATGCTGGAAGAAAAAAATTGGAAGCTGTGACATATTAGATGGTAATACAGAGAATAAAATTGTGAAAAGGATTTAGTTCCAATAAACTAAGAAATGATTGGTATCAAGTCCCAAGTCAATAAAAATTACATAATCCAGTTCAGCATCAAATCCAGAAAGAGTAAAGTTCCAAATAGGCAAATCCAACATCGGCAAGATGTCTTTTTCCTTGCAAGAAGTTTCGCATTAAATGGCTTACATTATTTTTTAAAATAATTTTTTGGTGGCTCAGTTGGCTGGAGGTGCACAAAACACCGACTGCATCTCAGCAGAGTAGTAAGACTATCCCAACTAGTATCCTAGATATAACACATATTCAAAAACGTTTTTGAACTTTATTTACAGGATGCAGCAGAAATACCTCCCACATTTTAAACTATCACCTGTGTGGTGTGCAAGTGAACTTAGGCAAGTGGTTATGGTTGCTAATGTTTTTACCCGGCTCAGTTGGCTGGGAGTGTTGAATACACTGACTGCATCTCTGCAGAAGGGTAAGACTCTCCCAACGAGTGTCGTGATACGACACATATTCAAAAAGGTTTTTGGACTTTATTAAACAGGATGGAGCTGAAATACCTCCCACATTTTAAACTATCACCTGTGTGGTGTTCAAGTGGTTATGGTAGCTCAGTTGAGCTACCATTGCTCGGCTTGGTTGACTTGGCTGTTGATAACACCAACTGCATCTTGGCAGAGGGGTAAGACAACCCCAATGAGTGTCCTGTAATGACTTTAAATAATCTGATGGTGAGGCTCCAATGAAGCTGCAGCTTTGGGGAATGCGGAGTACCCCTTCCTTGCCGTTGCTCCCAGGTCCACTCTGGCTTGGTGTGGTAGCACTTGATAGAGTCCTATCAATGGGTCAAATAGAACTGAACTGTTTACCGATGCTAAACTGAATTGTTTGAAATAGAACTGTTTGTATGTATAAAAATGGATTTGGCATTAAATAACCTGTATTTTGATATTCCATAAAAGCAAACCAAACATTTAACTGTGTGTAAACAAAAAAACTGTAATTAAGCTAAACTAAATTGTTTGAAATAGAACTGTTAGATCATTTGACTGTGTGTAAACAAATGACTGACATTTAATTGAATTGTTAGTGATACATAGCAATACTTGGAATCATTTAACTTTGTTGACATGCTAAACTGATTTGTTTGAAATAGAGCTGTTTTTGCATTTAATTTTGTGTAAATAAAAAAACAAATCTTATATATTCAATATATATGTATAAACAGGATTTGGCATTGAATAACCTACAAGGATTGATATGCCATAAAACCCAACCAAACCAAATCTTATATATTTGATATATATGTATAAACAGGATTTGGCATTAAATAACCCACAAGAGTTGATATGCAATAAAAACCAACCAAACCAAATCGTCAATATATATGCATAAAGAGGATTTGGCATTAAATAATCTACAAGAGTTGATATGCCATAGAATCAAACCAAACCATAGTTATTAGATCCATCTTTTCCAGAATGCAACATTGATGGCTGTTTACTTAACGTAGGAAATGATTTATGGTATATATCCAAGAATAATCTAAAAGTAAAAAACATTGATATTAAAGCCTCAACAAAGAATATTTAATTAGTGAACATACTTCTTTAAAACGGTTTCTTAGGACCACTATAACCTAGTAGCCGTGATGGTTGATTGTATTAATTATTTTATTATCTGTTTTGGTCGGGCCACGAGTTTTTCAGTTGGCTGTGAAGTTTGCTATAAAATCTTTGAGCGGAAATGTAACTCAAATAGGAAAGTTTAAACGATTGCGCCGTGACATGGATAGGGGACCTGTCATTTCTATACAGGAAGACCAAATGTAAACAAAATAGATTCTTGTCTTGTCACAAGTTTGATTGAAGAAATGAAAACACTGTGAAATTGGGGACGCATGTGAGATGACACCATAATTTAGTGAGATGACATCACATTAATGATATCCTGAATTTAGATATACAAAAATTAGTGAATTTTGAAAAAAGTCAGTTAGAAGTTCAGAGAGTTCAGCTAGACGCTGGTCGGGTCGGAAGGGTGTCTCTTTGTGTCTCTGTTCATATACCCTCACAGATTCTCTCTTTCTTTCTCTCTCTCTCTCTCTCTCTCTCTCTCTCTCTCTCTCTCTCTCTCTCTCTCTCTCTCTCTCTCATGCTACTATATGCAATATGAAGATTGAACAGCATATCTGGATAATAAAGCGACAATTTCTATGAATATATTAGACATATTAATCTTACACCAATATGTTCCAATAAATGATTGTTAATTGTTGACGGAGAGTTCTTTTTTTTTGAGTTGCCAACACCCAGACAACTTCGTTCCAACGAATCACTCCGACCGTTAGAAGAAGTTTCGCATAGATTGTGTCATTCCCTATCGATGGATCTTTCCAACACAACATGGGCACAGAGGGGATTGATAAACAAACTACCTGGAAAGCTCTGTCGTGGGCACGGAACCAAGACTATATAATAAAGTACCGTGACACGTATATTTGATGCCGTTACCAAAATAAGACCAATTATTATTATTACATTTGGTGCCACAAATGTTTTCATGCATTATGGTATTACATTTAGCGAGGGGGTGGCCTCGTGGTGTAATGGTTAAAGTGATAGACTGCGGAATTGTAGTAAGCGAGTTCAAACTCCAGTTTCGCTATTACGTTCACTTTGGGAAAGGCATGAGCCCCCTTATTTTCCCAGCTATGGGTTAAATAGTACTACTATTGTTCTTCTTGTTCAAGATTGCTCGCAGCATTCTTGTGTTATTGCCGTCTAGCTTCTTCTCCAGCCGTTTTGTTAGAGTCCATGTAGTGCATCCATATAGCAGTATCGATGCGACCGCTGCCTGGAAGAAACTGCGTTTCAACACCCCACAAGACACCAACTATACGGCCACCTGCCTCCAATCACGAAAACTATTCAAGTTAGGCGAACCAGGTATGCAAGACACTGCTGGAGAAGCAGGGACGAACTCATAAGGGATGTACTCTTATGGACCCCCACACATGGCCGTGCAAAAGCAGGACGACCAGCACGAACATACATTCAGCAACTATGTGAGGATACGGGATGTTGTTCAGAAGACCTGCCTGAGGCGACGAACGATAGGGAAAAGTGGCGAGAGAGGGTCAGGGATATCCGTGCTACTAGCATGACATGATCCTATTTACCAACCCCTCCGCTCGGGCAGGATATGACACAAGGTCAATTTTTAAGCGGAGTTTAACAGGTTTGAATTCAGAGTTTTCCTTCTCCTAGACTAGTTGCCTAGTCTGTCCTACTATTTACCCATAGCTGGAGGGAGACATGATGATGATGATGATTGTTCTTCTAGGAGAATGGCTTTGGCATTAAATAACCTACAATGGTTGATATGCGATTAAACAACAAACCAAACCATACATTTGGCGCTGGTTTCGATGGCCACCATATTGTTACATTTGGTAATAGTATGGTGACCGCGATAGTATCACAGTTTAGTTATAAGTAAGAAAGATTTGTGATGATTGAACAAAAAAATAAATGAATATAAAATAACAAAAACAACAAAAAATAACGAAAGCAACAAAAAACAAACAAACTGTAAAAAACGATGATACATGGAATAAATTTGTGAAAAGAGGTTTTATTCTAGTTAACTCACAAAAGACTGGCATCAACTCTCGAGTCAATAAATATTATATAAACCAATTTTGGATTAAATCTAGAAAGGGAAAAGTTCCAAACCGCTAATTTCAAGAAGTAAATCTTGTATCAGCAAAAAATTGTTTCCTTGCCGGAAACATCGCATAAAATGGTTTACATGAGTCAGGTTTTTTTTATAACTAAAAGATCCATTTTTCTCCGAATGCAACATCGATTTGTTATTTAATTTAGACAGGAAGTTGTTTATATTATAAATGTTATATAATATCATGTTATAATCCCACAAACCCTTCCAGAGTAACAGTTGTATCTTTTTATTCGAAACTTGATAGATTTTCAGCAAGAATTAATTAGGAAATTCGGAAGCATTGTCTCCCTTGGATTTTGGGGGCATATTCTTTGGACTCATCGTGTTCACATGAGATTACTAGAATCCATCTAGTTCTATTTTGTCTATGAACGGTAAAGACGCCTTTTTTGTCTGTCTTTTGAACAGTTGAGACGTGCCTCTTAATCCTCGTTCCTTGAACAGCAGGCCTTTGTCTGGGATCCCAGCGATGGACGTTGTCTCTCACCTCGTCATTGGAACGTAAAGAACACATGGCCACAAAAATATAAAGCCAGTATAACGTGCCCCATGTTTTACTTATCCTCATCTAGTAAGAACTTTTACTCCTTTTACATACTGTTGTATAGCCACATACAACTGTACGTATAAATATACTACGCGTATACAAATATACACGGGAACCTAATCAACTGATAATGACGACTTCAATAACGAACGAATACACTTCTTTATAAAACTATAAATCTCTCATCCTTTATTTTCGAAAAGGTGATGTTTGTTGTGTGTGAGAAATGAGTGGAGACAAGGACGGACTGTTATATTGACCCAAGTTCTTCTTTCGACCATAGCGGCAATTCTTTCGCATCTTGGTTTGGGTTGCTCAACCGGGGGTCACTAAGGACCCAAAGCCCTCTGTCTGCAGCTGGTTCTCACTTCGGCATCCTGTCTCCAACTGAATCGAACCGCCCGGGCACCTGGTTATATTATTTTCTAACGTTCACCTGCTTCCGTTGTTCTTCCGCTTATTTACACAGGTGCATCTTTTGATTGACGGCTCGGTCGAGGGTCAATATATAACAATACTGCTTGTTCCTAGAGCAATGCAGGCATATTTTATTTATTTGGGTATTCTTGTGTATTCTTTCAATACTTCTTGTATGTATATAATGCATAATTCAAATGTTTATATATGTATAAAAGTAAAGTTGGTGACCGTACTCGATGGTGATCTGAAGGCTCCCTTTTTAATTGCTACTACACCGAGGTGTAGGAGAAGGTGCTATTCCTTTCACTGGATACGTACCACTTTACCATTGATACGTACCTTATACTACATTCATTTTATCGGCTGCGTAAATCGATGGTGAGGTTCCAGTAAGGCTGGAGCTTTGGGGAATGCGGAGTACCCCTTCATTACTACCGCTCCAAGGTTCACTCTGGACCGAAGTGGTAACACTTGATCCTATTTACCCAACCCCTCCGCTCGGGCAGGATATGACACAAGGTCAATTTTTAAGCGGAGTTTAACAGGTTTGAATTCAGAGTTTTCCTTCTCCTAGACTAGTAGCCTCACCAAGGCTGAAGAACCCAGTCTGCCCTACTATTTATCCATAGCTGGAGGGAGAATAATTGGATTCATACCTTTCCCAAGGGTATTAGTGCTATGTGAAATGCAATCAGTCTGGTCCAGGATTGAACTTGTGTCGCCGTGTCCATTTCCTACGACGATAACCATTACACCACGGGTAACACTGGATAGTGTCCTATCTATGGGTCAAATTGTGTACTTATGTTAAACTGAATCGTTTGAAATAGAACTGCTTTAACATTTAACTGAAGTTTTGACATTTAACTGTCTGTAAACAAAAACTACTCTTATACTAAACTAAATTGTTTGAAATTTAATTCGGCGTTAAATGACCCGAAAAGGATTGATACACCGTAAAACCAACCAAGCAACCAAAAAGTCTTTCCTCGTCTTTTGTGATCATAGACATGGACATTTCTGTCTATTTTATTTATTTACTATTTTCTTCATAGGTTTCTCTTAAATATTTTGTAGAAATTTAAAAAAAAAAAAGACTTTCATATAAACTTGCAACACTCCTCAAAATTTGAATCATTAATTCAAGGGCCAGCGACACTTACAATTTAATTTATTTGATCATCATTTTTTTTTTTACAATTGTTTATCCTTTCTATTCTATTTACCTTTCGTCGTCAGTTTTAATTTTTCTTCGGTAGGAGCCGATTCCATTTATAATTTTATTATGGAATCTTTTTCAGCTAAATTGGACCTGTTTTGATGAAGAATACGTCATGTTATCCCTATTTGTACCTCACACACGCCAGCCGGTACACCTTCTTTGATTATCCCTTTCTTAATCTCTTTTCAGCACCCATTGTGCTGTACAATGAATGCAATTCTCTTGACTCAAGGCATAAAATAATCCTAGGCAGGTTGACATGCCGTTAAAATCAATTAATCAATCCTCTCATATTGCAAAGCAGCAGTTATTTTTTAAAAAATTTAACCCATCCCCTTATTTATTTGCTAATGATTTTTGTACATTATATTTCATAAGCATGTTGTTCCAAAAACAAACAATAGCTGTATCATCCACAAAATATCCATCGGATAATGACTCTAAGGTCAGGCATGGTTTCGGGGGCAAAACCATTATTACTAATAACCCAGAGCACCTCAGCAGTACCTCAAACATCACCTGATACTACCCTAGCTTTTTAGTTGGGCCATCTGGCATGCCAGATGGGGTATCAAGATTAATGATAGATTCGAGGCTGAACCCCCACTCCAGCTTCGAGGGCGGGGGGGGTTCATAGCACTTTACCTTTGGGTTTACCTCAAGCTATGAGCAGGCATATGTGCCAGACATTTTACATTTAGTGAGTCCAAGTCCCAGCAGGGTCATCTGGCTGACATTGCTCCCAGTGAACCGATGACAAATATAGTCCAGCAGGACTCCTGCTTGACCTCTCATTGCCCAGTCGGCTGGGACTGTAGAATACACTGACTGCACCTCTGCAGAGGGGCAAGACCCTCTCTAACGAGTGTCCTGGATATGACACTAAACAATCTGATGGTGAGGTTCCAGGAGTGCTGGAGCTTTGGGGATTGCGGAGTACCCCTTCATTGCCATTGCTCCCAGGTCCACTCTGGCCCAAAGTGGTAGCACCTGATAGGGCCCTATCTATGGGTTAAATAGAACTAACAGCATACTTTATGCTAAACTGAATTGTTGAGTAAACTGAATAGCTTGAAATAGAAATGTTTTTGACACTTAAACCGTACTTACATTTAAACTGCGTGCTTATGCTTAACTGAATTATTTCAAATAGAACTGTTTCGACATTAAAACTATATTTACACTTCACTGAATTGTTACATATAACTGCTTGGATAATTTGAAATCGAAATGTTTTTGACAATATCTGTGTACTTATGCTAAACTGAATTGTTTTAAATAGAACAGGTCATTTACATAAAAATGGATTTGGCGTTAAATAACCTACAAAGGTTGATATGCTATAAAACCCAACAAACCAACAAACCAAACCTTGACCTCTAAATATTTGTCTCTGCCTCCCACCAGACAGGACTTGACACAAGGTCAATGACCCGAAGTTCGATTTTAGTGGGGATTCAAGGGAAGGGAAGGTTGGGAACTAGCTGAATCTCGAGGCTTGCTGGACTTTGCTTGGGCAATGTGGGCCTGATGAGCCTAGCCGGACATGGACCCAAATCTTGGTCTAGGCGCGTATACCTGATTATAGTTTAAACTGGACCACGGGGTCCAGTGCTATGCAAGAGTGACAAAGGTGTCAATGATGCCCACCCGAAAGTGGCCCAGTCGAAGCGGAGGCCTTTCGGTCTCAAGTCTGCCATGGAGCATTGACCATCCGGCCTGGATGCCAGACAGTCCGCTGAACAGCCAGCGAAAATACTCCTGCTTAACCTCTCCTTTCCCTAAAATTCCCACTATAAAAAGACCTTGAGTCAAATTCTCTCTGGTGGGAAAGTTATAAATAACTTGAATGTCACCTGACTTTGTTGGTTTTCTGTCACAGTGTAGGAAAACCAGATGAAAATGCAGCCTTGTTCTATTATTTTTTGCTGTATTCACAACTTTCCATTCAATGTAAATTTTCTTGATAATCATCATCATCATATCGCGCTGGTAGCACGGATATCCCTGACCCTCTCTCGCCACTCCTCCCTATCGTTCATCGCCCTAGGTAGGTCTTCAGGACAACATCCCGTATCCTCACATAGCTGCTGAATGTATGTTCGTGCTGGTCGTCCTGCTTTTGCACGGCCATGTGTGGGGGTCCATAAGAGTACATCACTTATGAGTTCGTCCCTGCTTCTCCAGCAGTGTCCAGCATGTCTGGCTCGTCTAACTTGAATAGTTTTCGTGATAGGGGGTAGGTGGCCGTACAGTTGGTGTCTTGTGGGGTGTTGCCGCCAGCACTTGTTTAAGATTGCACGCAGCATTCTTGTGTATAAATTTAATGATGTAAAATTCCAATTAACAGATGAATTTGTCGGGGGTTATTGCGAGATGTGTCGGAAGTATAAAATAAAGTTTGGAGGTAGTACGTGTTCCTCACAAAATAATTTCCATAACAAAACAAAAACAAAACCTGAATAACTTTAAAATAAAGGTTTATTATTCAGCTGCAATATTGTCCAAGGAACTCACAATGTTGTTGTTGTTGTTGTTGTTGCTTTCGCCAATGTGGTTGTTGTTGTTGCTTTCGCCGATGTGGTTGTTGTTGTTGTTGTTGCTTTCGCCGATGTTGTTGTTGTTGTTGTTTTCGCCTTTGGTGTAAGGAGAAATGGGATTGTCTTTGCTAGACAGCGTGGCGCCTCTCAAGTTCAATAGCGTAGCGTACTTTCATTGTCGTTAGCGGCGAACTCTCTGTTGAATTGGGCCATCGTTTTCTTTTTATAACTCCTAAGAGGATCAAAACAGGTATGAATGTTTTTTGTGGGGAAAGTACTTGATTGGTTAAAAAATCTATGGGCGTGAATTTTTTATATTGTAGTTTGGATCCTTTTTTTCTAGAATGTTCTAATGTTTGGTGATTGGCTTAAAAATCTATGGGCGCGAATTTTGTGTTTGTGGTTTGGATCCTTTTTTTCTAGAATGTTCTAATGTTTGGTGATTGGCTTAAAAATCTATGGGCGCGAATTTTGTGTTTGTGGTTTGTATCCTTTTTTTCTAGAATGTTCAAATGTTTGGTGATTGGCTTAAAAATCTATGGGCGCGAATTTTGTGTTTGTGGTTTGGATCCTTTTTTTCTAGAATGTTCTAATGTTTGGTGATTGGCTTAAAAATCTATGGGCGCGAATTTTGTGTTTGTGGTTTGGATCCTTTTTTTCTAGAATGTTCTTATGTTTGTTGATTGGTTTAAAAATGTGAGTGCGATGTTTGTGTATATATATGAAATTTACGCTACAAGTTGATATCATGACAGCATGGATGTGGCTTTGTTCAACTGGAAATTCTACATAGTTCAAGCTGAATCATGTTTCCAGATCGATTTGGCGACTCCGATTGTATTTAATGCATCAATCAACTGTTTAAAATTCATTTTTTTCCACCGGCAACTCAGGTATTTTCATTAACACCACTTCAAGAAATTTATTGACAATGGGTTTCTATAATTCTATCCACTTATTCAGATTTGTTTCAATCAATTTCATGAATGAATTCTTCAAACTTTTCTTCAGCTTAATTCATGGAAGGAGAGGGATGGATACTTCAAATGTTGGCCATCCTAATGGTAATTTTATCATAGACAATGGCGATATTACTTTTATTGTTTTAGAGGGCTTTCCTTCATATACTTTCGATAATTCCATCTTCCTCTGAGCAGCAGCTGCCCTGGTCACATCAGATATATTGACAGCTTGAAATAATACAGTATTCATTGATGTTTCTGTTTGACAATTACTCTTCATCTCATCTCTATCCCCTTTAAATAATTTAAGCTCACACAACCTGTGATTATCGGCCACGTAAATCTGCTTCACTGATGTACACGTTCCTAACGCATCAGTTTTACACTTTCTTGCGTCTTCCTTTGTCAATAACATAACCTTTGTTCTCGCCAAATTTAGAGCTATGAATTTTGTTTCGATTCTGTAGTGAGCAATCCCTGTTTTGACCAAGGATATGGGATTGGCAAGTTTATTATTTGATATATCTCAAAGGTACTATCCCTATCTAGCAATGGGACGGACACTATCACCAATAACTCGTTATCTTCCAACAATGAAAAACTGCTCAAGGTACTGTAATATTTTCATAACTCTTCAGTAGGATCTACTGGTAATTTCAGATGATGTGGTACTTCTCTTTGTATTTTCAATAATAATTCTCTTAGATGACCTATCTCCTAAAGACAACATGTCTAATCTTGCCTAGACATGCGCTAACAATGTTATCAGGGATTGGCTGGTCTCACGCACCCTATTAGTATTCGTCTTTAACTGAAAATTTTGCTGAACGAAGTTATCTACTTCTTGTAATTTGATCATCACTGTCTCAGATACATTAACCACTTCTCCCAATGATTCACATACTTCTTATTAACCAGTTTATATTAACTCTGTTCTTGGCTAATTCTAATCTCGTCACAATCAATATGGACACACTCTCTCTATCGACTTGGGCTAAAACCCTTTGATCGTTTTCTACATCTTTCAATTTTCTCTTTATAACCTTCACATCTCTTTCGGACTCGTTCCAAATAAAACACATAAGACTTTCCCAACTAACAACAACTCTTCCTTGTATTGTTTGTAACTATTCAACCTCCTTCAAATAAGAGTTTATATCTTTCCTCTGAAATTCAATCATCGTCGTTTCATGGTCAAGAGAATGCTATAAACGGAGATATTTTTCATTGTATACATATCTCTCTGCTACCCGAGTTTCGGCTTTTTCTAATTTAAGCACCTCACTCTTCAATCTACCAATCAATATATTATACGGTTTTAAATCTGTTACTTGGTTTATCAATCATTTCGATCTGGTTAGGATCATCTCCATTGTGTCCTCGTGGTGTAATGGTTAAAGCGATGAACTGCGGAATCGTAGTACGCGAGTTCGTACTCCAGTCGCGCTATTGCGTTCACTTTCGGGCAAATACCCTTGGGAAAGGTATGAACCCCCTTATTCTCCCTCCAGCTATGGGTAAATAGTAGGACGGACTAGGTTCTTCAGCCTTGGTGAGGCAACTAGTCTAGGAGAAGGAAAACTCTGAATTCAAACCTGTTAAACTCTGCTTAAAAATTGACCTTGTGTCATATCCTGCCCGAGCGGAGGGGTTGGTAAATAGTACCATTGTCTTTTTGAATATCCTATTTTGACGGCGTCTCTATGCTTCTACTGCCATTATTTATAGCATTACTCGTTGTTTCCTTTCATCAATTCCTGAAAAGAAATGTAAGGATAACCATTTTACTTATTATTTAGGCGTTTCCTTTATTGTCTCTTAATACCGATCATATTTTCTAAGTTAGATGTGACAATACTTAGGAATTCAGCCTCTGCCACGATCGCTGGCATTACACATGCACAACAGCACTCACGACTGTGTCGTGACATCACCCAGCATTGTATCACTTATCTACCCTCTTCAGGAGGTGTTTTCATTGGTCTTATTTCTTCTTTTGATTTAAAGCGTGTCGTTTCCCTCAGCCTTAATTTTATTGGCAATTCTTGCTCAAACTCTGTTATTTCTTATTTCTTTAATTTTCCTTGGATGAGAGAGAGAGAGAGAGAGAGAGAGAGAGAGAGAGAGAGAGAGAGAGAGAGAGAGTTTATCCTCACTCGAATTTTCTATAAGTTCTGGATCAGGACTACAGGTATCACCTTTCACGTTCCGTCTTTCTTGCTCTCCATCCAAAAACTTCTCTGTCCTTCCAAGTCTTTCAAAAATTAAACTGGTCGTTCATTATCTACCTCTCTTGGTTCCCAGATTCATTCTCTGTTTCCGTATCTTCTAGCTCTTAAAGATTTACTTTCTCATCTTCCTTCTTTTATCTCTAACTTCGGAATATTCCCAATCGTCTATCTCTTGTTTTAAATCATTTGTATGAACTCGTTTAATCTTTCCGGACATTTGATCCCAAATTAAAAAGGACACTGACTCTGTCTGTACTACTATTCCGTAATAGGGTTCCCATTTCTGGTCAAACAACCCAGTCGGCTGGAACGGTAAAATACACCAACTGCACCTCTGCAGAGGGGTAAGACATCCCCCAACAGCAAGTGTCTTTGATGTGACTCTAAACTGCATTTGATGGTGGGGCATTAGTCCTGGAGTAGTTGTAGATTATCCCTTCATCGCTATTACTTTCAGATCCATTCTGAATCAGAATAGTAGTACATTTTAGGGTCCCATCTAGGGGTCAGATAGAACTATTTGACCATTTCACTGTGTGCAAACAAATAACAATTGAATTGGAAGTGTCACACAGCAATATTTGAAACCATTTAATTGTGTTCAGAAAAAAACAATTAGTGGTAGACAATACTTGAAACCATTTAACTGTATACAAAAAATTAATATCAAATAGAATTATTAGTGTTTGATAGCAATACTTGAAATCATTCAAATATGTGGAAGTAAATGATAAAAAATTAAATCAAATTATTTGTGTTTGATAGCAATGCTTGAAACCATTTAACTGTGTGCAAACAAATGAGCTCTGGTTTCTTTAAATGTTACCTACAAATTATTCATTTACCAATCATATCTATTTAATATGTACATGTGTAAACAGGATTTGGGATTAAATAATCAACGAGGGTTGATATGCCATAAAACTCAACCATTTAACTGTGTGCTAACGAATGAGTAATGTTGAGTTGAATTATTAGTGTTAAATATCAATATTTGAAACCATTCAATTGTGTAGAAATAAAACTATTTGTGATAGACAACAGTACTTGAAACTATTTAACTGTGTACAAACAATTGAGTGATATGAAATAGAACTATAAGTGTTTGATAGGAATACTTGAAAACGTTCAACCGTGTGCAAATGTTTAAATGTTACCTACAAACTCTCAATTTACAAATCATGTATAGTTGACATATATGTGTGTGCTCGTGTGTGTGTGTGTGTGTGTGTGTGCATGTACAGGATTTGGCATTAAATGACCTAAGAGGGTTAATTGGCCAAAAAACCTAACCAAGCAATCTCTGGTCTAATTTGCCTTCTCTGATGGGGTTCTTATAAAATACCTGATCTCCTACATATAATAATTTACAAAACTCTTGGATGAGAGAGAGAGAGAGAGATGTGCCACGAGGCCGAATGAATGAGGCATCCAGTCAGACACGAACTCATTCGTATCGGTTTGCTGGTCTAGTTTGCTAACCTTTACACCACCCGAGGTGCCACAAATACCTCACCCATATAACTCAACTTCTTTTCTGTCTTTATTTATTCTTTCATGTCGTTTCTTTTGTATCCGCCAAATTTTCTTTTCGTGTTGTTGTTCAAATGTCACCTTATGATGGTCTTTTCCCATCAACTTCCTGATAGGCTTCAGCAAGTTGAATTCTACCTCATTCAACTGGCAAATTCACATCATGTTCAAACAGCATATAATCCAGCAAGAACTTCGAGGTTTCATTTCACCTCACTGTGGCCAATGCGCTCTAAAACGTGTCCCCCCCGCATTCAGTCTTAAGTTTATAAGCAATTCTTGTGCAACCTCTGTATTTATACGTCTCTAATATTATTGTTCTCTACAAATTTTATAAATAATGTACGGCCATCTACCACCTATCACGAAAACTATCCAAGTTAGACGAACCAGACATGCGGGACACGACTGGAGAAGTAGGGACAAACTTATAAGTGACACACTCCTATGAACCCCTTCACATGAACGAGTTAGAACCTACATACAATAGCTCTGTGCCGATACAGGATGACGACTTGAAGATCTACCGGGAGCGATGGACGATAGAGAAGGGTGGCCGGGCGGGTCAGGGAGATCCGCGCTGGTAGCGTGACATGATGATGAAAGGTTGACCAAAGAGTCAAATCGGAATACTATTTCTACCTTCGCATTGCTCTGAGGGTGATATGGGGAAGTGGTCACGTGCCTTATATTTAAGCCCCTATAAGATTTCTTGCATTATTTCTATCATATTTTTATGTCCATTGTTAATGACACACTGTACGAGGGTCCCATATAGAGGAAATATCTCAGGCACTATCAAATCAGTCACTATTCACATATTTTTTTAATCAGGTATTACATATGTCTCAGGATAACTTGTTATTCAATCCACAAAACTCATTATATATACATTATTTTTGGGAGTTTCTCCGTATGGACCTGAAATATTCAGACTTATCTTTTCAAAAGGGTAATTAGAAATGTCGGTCTCCGTCAGAGGAGCTGCTTCATGTCCCCTAACTTGGGCTTGGGATACCACACGGTTTATTTTTTTCGTAAGTTGTCACTTTATCATACAGTCTTTGCCAATAGTAATATCGACTTACCAAATCACATATTCAATCAATTTCCACGTAACCCATCTTTTCATGACATTGTTCTAATATCTTAGCTCATAACACTTTAAGGACAAACAATCTGAACCTTATTTCCTCATCTCTATTTGACAGATAATACAACCCTCCCGCATATAACATGTACTTAGAGGTGTCACCTGCCTTGACTCTGAGGACAGCAATCTCATTGTCTCCTTGGCTTTCCTTTATTATATATCTCCAGTGGTAGGGGGTCACTGATGACCACAGGAGCTCTTTTTACCTCATCACCCAACACAGGAAGGTCCTTTAATCTATGGGGATTTCTAACTTGGATTTCATGTGCTCTATCATGCATTTTCGGTTCCCCAACCAGAGACTGATTAAGCCTCCAAATGTTTTGGAATTCTTGACAATATCTCTACACTTCTTACCAAATACTCAATCTTGCAATTGCACCTGTTTAATTTTAGTGAAACTTTTTGATCGTCCACTCAGCTTCTAACTCAGCTTCCACCTTAATGCCAAATGTTTAACTGTGTCTCATTGGGTGCCTCATGTCTTTTAATGGTAAACACAGTTCCATTTGAGTAATAATCCAATTTTTTCACAGCGTACATAGTAGCGTATGCCTTTTTCTTTATCACTGGCCATCTCTGTTGGGTCTCAGTGAGTTGTTAAGACAAAAAAGCACAATGATATTTCTTCAGATACTCGTTTATCTTTGTTTGGATACGGCTGCACGAGAACTGTGCCGAATACACTGATCACTTGTATCTATACAATATCGCGGGCTTAATATTGTCGAGATATGTCAACAGAGGTATTGCCGTAAATTGTTCTTTGAGACAGTCGAAAATTCTTTGACAATCATCTATCCAATCATCTCAGAACTCTGTCAGTATTACCTTCTTTACCCGCCGCTGCACCAGGAACTTTTTCTTTATCGGAGTATCAGTAAGTTACATCTCTATGGACTTTCTTTTCGACAAAGGCTTGTTGAGGAAAGCCTATTTCATCCCGGCTTTTTTTAAACTAAAATATGCTTCTCCGAACACATTACACATTCTTCTGCAAATTTCACATGGTTTGTACTTTTCAGCCACAAAAAACTTGATGACAGACCTCTGTTCAAGCTTGGAGCAATCTGTTTGAGTTTGCAAGATTGAAATAATTTTTGTTACAAACAATGTATTTATGGAAAAAATTCTGATAAAATTCCCCTTATTTGTTGAATGACCCGCGTATATATATATATATATATATATATATATATATATATATGTACAAAAATCCTTTTATTTATTGAATGAACTTCATACGTAATTCTACCTCTTTTTAAACTAACTGCTGCTGGGGCTATGCAAGGCTACATATCTAACACTACCAGAAAATAATTCACTAAAGAAGTAAATCAAAAAGTCGGACTAGATAATACACATAGGAGAAGTCCCGCTGGCGTAGCAGTGAACGTGAGTTCGAACTCCAGGATGTTCATTTTCGAACTAATTCCCTTAGGAAAGATATGAAACCTTATCTACCCAGCTAAGGGTTAAATTGTTTTTTTTTGTTTTTTTTTAATGGCATATCAACCTTTGTAGGTTATTTAATGCTAAAGCTATTCTCCTAGAAGAACAGTAGTGGTGCTATTTAACCCATAGCTGGGAGGATAAGGGGGTTCATACCTTTCCCAAGGGTATTTGCCCGAAAGTGAACGTAATAGCGCGACTGGAGTACGAACTCACACACTACGATTCCGCAGTCCATCGCTTTAACCATTATACCACGAGGACACCCCCGGGGTTAAATAGTATCATTGCTGTTCTTCTATAAGGATGGACTTGACATTAAATTACTCACGAAGGTTGATATGACAACGAGATTAGATTAGATTGATTGAAAGATTTTAATGACATATTAACCCGTTTGGGGTTATTTATGCTCAGAGGTTATGGAATCGCATTCATTATAGGTTCATATTTATATTTTTTGCGTTTGTTTCTTAAGAAACCAAACCAAACCAGAATAAAAATTTCTTCACACACAATTCTATGTCGTTATTTAATGGCAACATCTGACGTTTATAGAGAACATCAAAGTTTCTTAATCCGTATTTGTTACGGGCACCCCCGATAATGCTGGTGGTGGTGGTGGGTGTAAACCGAATCCATAACAGCTGTCCTTCCTAAAACCACGTACTTCTAAATTATTATTCATTGCTTTTGTAGATTCTCATGGGGTGGATTTTTGATCAATTCATTGATTGATTAGTTCATTGATTTTGTCAATCGTTCATGAAAGAATGCGTCGCATTAGAATAAAGAATGTCAAAGACATGTTCATACCTTTGCATCCAATGTTTTGCTGTCTGGCTTTTTGTCTTCAAGTTGATATCGTTATGATAACATTACGGCTTCTTTCTCATTTTTGACTAAACAAATCCATTCTGTATGCTTTCTCAATGGGGCGTAGAATACGCTGACTATATCTCCTGTAAGAAGCGCCCTTTCCCCCAAAATACATCTAATGGTGAGGCTTCAGTTCCAGAGGTTTGGGGAATGTGGAGTACTCTTTGATTCCCATGACTCCCAGGTTCACTCTGATCCGGAGTGATAGTAACTGTTTGGATCAAATATACTCGAGCAGGATGTGATACAAGCTCAATTTTTAAGCAGACTTTAACTGGTTTCACTTTAGAGTTTTCCTTCTCTTAAACTGGTTAAAAAGAACAGTCTACCCTACTATTTACCAATAGTTGGAGGGAGAATACTTAGATGACTAGTACTGTGTGAAAAGCAAACTGCCTCGTCCAGGATTTGAACTCAAATCGTCGCGTCTATATCTTAGACGATAACCATTACACCAAATGGGCCAAATAGATTTGTTTAAGAATTATTCGGGTTCGATGGGGCCATATACAAAAATCCTCTTAATTAACAACTACACAAAAAATATAAATAAATATGATCGTACAATTGCATTAATATTTGGCATTACTCCTATGTCCACTCTGATCTGGAGTGACCGTATCTGTTATGGCCTCTTCAAGGGGTTAAATAGATCTATTTAAAAATTATTCGTATTAGATTGGAATACTTGAAATCCACGTGTAACATTAATACTTACTTGATGATGTAATTGTTTTGTAAGGATTATCATTATTATTATTGTTGTGGTCTTCAGATAAGACCGGTGGAAGAACAACTCAAACAACGGGTGATAGGTAAACGTTATTGTATTAGCAGAAAAAGGAAGTCATACAAAGGAAGTACTAGCCGTCTGTCAAATGTCTCGTAAGGAACAAGAAGTTGTCTCCCCCGAGCAAGCTAAGCTTAGGTTGGACGAGCTAATCTTAGGTTGGAGCGAGCTAAGTTTAGGTTGGACGAGTCCATCTTTGGGGTATGGTAGGATATGTTCCCCTAACAATTATTATTATTATTATTATTATTATTATTCATTGCGAGTTTTTCACACCAGCATTAACTGATGGTCTTTCACTGGCATCTGAGTAAATTCCCTTAAGTCTCCAGGACTCTTAATATTCTGGATGATCTCTACAATGGTGGAGTTTGGATGGTTTCGGTTGGTCCTTCGATTTCCAACTCTTCTAGCTCTTTAACAAAACTTTTGGGGATGGTTGCAAGTGCACCAATGATTAACTGGTATCACCGCCACCTTAATGTTCCGTAGCCTTTTCAATTCTCACGCAAGATCTCTTTTGTCTCTTTTCGTTTTCTTTGATTTTTCTTCTGTGGTCGGCTGGGACGGCAAATCCACTATTCGGCAGGTTCTCTTTTTTTTTTTTTTTTGTTAACTATCACAAAATCAGATCTTCTGGCCACAATCTGGTGATCTGTTTGTATTTCAAAGTCCCAGATTGCCCGGTCGGTTGGGGCTGTAGAATACACCGACTACATCTCTGCAGAGGGGTAAACCCTCTCCTACACCAACAAGTGCCCTAGATAAGACACTAAACAATCTGATGGTGAGGTTCCAGTAATGCTGGAGCTTTGGTGAATGTGGAGTACTCCTTCATTGTTATCGCTCTCAGGTCCACGCTGGCTCGGAGAGGAAACACCAGATAGGGTCCTATCTATGGGTCAAATAGAACTAAACTGTGTACTTATTCTAAACTGAATTGCTTGAAATAGAACTGTTTTGACATTTAAACTGCGTACTTATCCTAAACTGAATTGTTTGAAATGGAACTGTTTTTGTATTCTAAACTAAATTGTTTGAAATAGAACTGTTTTGACATTTAACTGTGTGTAAACAAAAAATATACTTATACTAACCTGAATTATTTGAATTAGAACTGTTTGACTAAAATGAATAGCTTGAAGTAGAAATGTTTTTGACAATTAAACTGTTTGCTTATACTAAACTGAATTGTTTAAAATAGAACTGTTTATATATATGAAAATGGGTTTAGTATTATATTATCTACAAAGGTTGATATGCCATAACACGCAAACAAACAAACCAACAGTCCCAGAAAATTTTTGTGTCTTATTCTCCAAGATGGATTCTGGTTTGTGCATAGACAATTTTATGGCATTACAGTTTGGTCCGGTTACCCGTACCAAACAATATACTTAATATGTTTGCACGGTCCTAAATGTAGTACTATTGCTTGGCAGTGGGTTTCCAGGGTCGAATCTTGTTTATGGTCGTGCCGTAGGTTTTTAGGGTCGAATCCTGGTAACGGTGCTAAATATAACACCATGGTTTGCTGCACCGTCCGAGCACTTATCTTTTGCACGGTACTAAATATAGTACCATAGCTTGGCTCGGCATCAATTTTTTTACACTATCGCTTCGTCCGGTACCAAATGTGTTTCCAGATAGTTTGTTTATCAATCTTCTCTGTGCTCACGCTGTGTTTGAAAGATCGTTATGTACTCGCTTAAACTTTCCAATTTGACTTACATCCCCGCTCAAAGATTTTCGCCAATTTAACAGTTAACTGAAAAATTCGCAGCCTAACCCAACCGGATAATAAAACAATGAACCATCACGGCAACTGTTTTACAGTTTGGTAGTATGGTCAAATTTCTTCTTATTATTATAACCCTTTAGAGTTTTTCAGATCAGCATTAGCTGATGGTTTTTCACTGGAGTTTAAGCGACAGCAAGTCTTCTCAACTCTTCGCAGTATTCTGGCCATTCTCAATAATGCTGTCGTTTGGCTGGTCTCCACTCGTCCTCTAACTTCCAAGTCATCCAGGCCTTTTAATAATCCTTTAGTAATTATTAGTTATTGTGCCAAAAGCAGCAATCACAATTGGCATAATCTTAACCTTCATGTTCCATAGTTTTTTAAATTCCCGTGCAAGGTTCAAGTACTTATGTGTATTTACCCGAAAGTTAACGTAATAGCTCGACTGGAGTTCGAACTCGCTTACTACAATTTCGTAGTCCAGCGCTTTAACCATTACACTACGAGGACATCCACATGATATTAGAAATAAATATTCAAGAGGAATGTGATTTCCATTGCTAGCAAATTGTTTGTATAGATAGGAATACTTGAAAGCATAATTGTAAATAGATTGTTTGTATTAGATAATAATTACTCAAAGCCGTAAAAAGTCTTGTAAATTGCATATTAGATAGGAATAGTTAATTGGATATATAAGGTTGTTGGCAAATTATTATTATTATTATTATTATTATTATTATTATTATTATTATTATTATTATTATCATTATTATTATTATTATTATTATTATTCCTTGCAAGCTTTTCACACCAGCATTAGGCGAGTGAGAAGCAAGTCTTCTCTGGTCTTCAGGCTTCTTCTCAATATTTTAGCCGCTCTTAACAATGTTGAATGGTCTCGATTCTTCCTCAGATTTCCAATTTCCCAAGTCTTTTTTTTTTCAAGCCTTTTCTTCCAAGTGTACCAACAACAATTAGTATGACCGTCACTCTTCAGGTTTCACAGTTTTTTTCGTATTCTGAAAAGACCCAAATATTTTCGCTTTCTTTTATTTTCAATCTATGGTCCACTGGAACGTCAAAATCCATAAGTTGGCAAGCTCTCTTTTACTTTTATTAATTAACACCAATAATAATAACTTATCGCTTAGTAGATTTTGCTGTTTCAACCGACCATAGATAAAAATGAAAAGAAAAAAAAAAAGAAAAAAGGTGGAAAATTAGTTTGACTTTGCCAGAAAACTAAGAAAAAAAAAAGCAGTGGTACCTGAACGCTTGGAAAAAAAGATTGGAGGAATCTAAATAACCTGTGCTAAAATTTTTACATTTTGGCTTTTGGAATTCGTTGTCGAAAAAGATCTGTCTTTTCAGCACACGTAGTTTATAAAATGGCCGCAGGTTATCTCTGTGAAAAGACAACAGTCAAAGAATCATTTTTCATTGTTGTTCCAGGAGCGACTTTTAAAGTCGCTCTAATGACGGCCTATCTGATAATTATTTCCCACAATCAGGTAAACTACATCAGTCTGTGTGTCACCATAGAATAATGTCAATGTTGGTAATTATTGGTCTGTAGTAAAGTCACATGTAACTTTCATTTCTGTGTTTAAAGCTATATTTGAAAGCATTTTCATAAGCACTTGAGTGTGTGTCTGTGTATTTGTCTGTCTGTGTCAATATATTCATATCTATCTATCTATCTATCTATCTGTTTGTATCAATATATATATATATATATATATATATATATATATATAATGATGTATTTGAATTAATGAAAAACTAGTGCTCATATCTTTGGTTTTGAAGAAAATTAACTTTTTATTAAAGAATTTGTAAGGGTTACTTACATCTCTCTCTCTCTCTCTCTCTTCCTCTCTCTCTCTCTCTCTCTCTCTCTCTCTTCACACACGCACACGCACACTTTCATGAATTGTTTGAGCACAGACAGGTATTTCAGCACACACACACACACACACACACACACACATATATATATATATATTATTAGAGGCGCTCGTGGTGCAATGGTAATCATCGTAGGAAATGGAAACAGCGACCCAAGTTCAAATCTTGGACGTGTCCGGATTCCACATGTGTGGGAACGATCTGCGTCCAACAATTCTTCCTCCAACGGTGAGTAAATAGTAGGGCCAGCTTGATGCTTTAATCTTGGTGTACCAACCGGTCTAAAAAAATTCAAAATGCTTAAACACTTAGACTTTAAAATTGCCCTTGTGTCAAATATTGCTTGTGTGAAATATTGCTTGTGTGGAAAGGTTGATAAACACATAAACACACACAAACACACACATACTCCTGATCCACTTTTTTTTGAGGGGCGGGTAGTAGGTTGGTTTGGTTTGATTTCTTTGTGGGTTATTTAATGTCAAATCTTCTCGTGATACTGTTTAACTCATAGCTAGAGGTATAAAGGAGTTCATGCCTTTCCCAAGGGTATTAATCCAGGAATGAACGTGATGATGCGACTGGAGTTTGAACTCGCTTCCATCAAGACTGCACTCCAGCACTTTACTCAGTACACCTCGGGTACTTCCCCTTTCTCTTGTGGGGGATGTATTATCTCTCTTCAGATGATTTCAATAGTAATGATAACAACAAAATTATCAAATGACTTTCAAGAGCAAGAGTTCATACCATACGCTGCGTTTAAGTACCAGCGCTGACCATTATCTTGTTTTCCAGTTTCCGTTGTAATTGTGTTGTTTTCAAACGAAAAGAAAGTGTACAGACTGTTGATTCAGTTAACTTTGTAACTTCCTCATCTTTTCGTACATTGTTTATTTAGTTAAAATGCTGAAGAGTTTCATAATAAAATAATACCTAATAACATTTGACTTGATTGCATAATGTTCCACTGGAAATGATAAAAGCCTGTTATCTTTGCTTTAGATAAAAAATAACTTTATATCAAAGAATTCGAAGAAGGTATTTATTTAGGGGCAGTACTCTCTTGATCCTTCCCCCTCCCCCCTCTCTCTCTATCTATCTATCTCTGTGTGTGTGTTTTTATCTTTGTTTCTCTCTCTCTCTCTCTCTCTCTCTCTCAGTTTTTTTTATCTTTGTTTCTCTCCCTCTGGATGTTTTTATCTTTTTTTTCTCTCTCTCTCTCTCTCCCTATCTATCTATCTATCTCCGTGTGTGTTACTTTCTTTGTTTCTCTCTCCCTAACTCTCTCTCTATCTGTGTATTTTTATCTTTGTTTCTCTCTTTCTCTCTCTCTCTATATATATATGTGTGTGTGTGTGTGTGTGTACCAAGCCCTCTGCATGCGAGCAGGTTGTGACAAAGGGTCAATTTCTAAGCAGATTTTGATAGGCTTGAATTTAGAGTTTTCCTTCTCCTAGACTGGTTGCCATACCAAGGTTAAAGAGCTCGGTCTGTCCTACTATCTTACCTTGGAGGGAGAATAGTTGGATCCATGCCTTTCCCAAGTGTATTAGTGCTATGTAAAATGCAAACAGCTTCGTCCCTTATTTGAACTCGGATCACCGTGTTCATTTCCTACGACGATAACAAAATATCACTTTTGCTTTCTGAGCACAGCCAGCTATTTTAGCTAATATATATCGCTATATATATATATATAGTCATCCATTGGCAGACTGTTTCGTTGTGTCATAACATATCAGTGTGGCTAAACACGCCATATGCTTCAAGATGGGATCTAAACCCGGCTGACTTTATGCTAGTCGGATATCTTACAGCAGAGCTATCGACAACCTCAGCGTAAGCGAAGGAATTATTCGTATATATATTATTTTTCTTTGTTTACGTATACGCTCAACGGCTATCAGAGTGCTCAATTCATTAGAAGAGCTTTGAATTACTATTGTAGCAACCGGTAATTCCTCGCAAGAGTACTCACCACCGGCAGGGAGCGTATATATATATATATATATATATAGTTTGTATTATATTTATCAATACAGCCTGATCAATATAGGTGATAGATGATTAAAAGTTAAGATAGCGTAGATACATCGTTAGTAACGGCGCTTGGTGACTGACTGCAATGTCTGAAAATTACGTAAGCTAGAGACAAACAGTCACCAAGCACAGTGGACTCTGTGTCTACGTTTTTTTTTAATTTAGGTAATTTTGCTCTATCACCCATACTGTGCAGTCTTTATTGAGAAATATATTGACTTATATATATATATATATATATATATATATATATATATATATTGAGTTGAATCTTGGATAGTTTCCGTTTTTTAAAAGCAAGATATTACTACGCATTTCAAACTTCTAATGTTTTAAACACAACCGGAAATTATTCGATTAAAGACTGCCTTCAGCGGTGATTCTTATTTTAATTGTGAAAGAGTGCGCATTATAATCGAATCCATGATTTCACGCCTCTAAAATGGAGGAATTGAAAGTGCATGTTCGACATGTAATGTTGTAGGAGTTTACGAATAATAAAAACACTACCGAAACAGCTATGAAAATTTCTAGTGTTTATAGCCAAGATGTTATTATCTAGTGCCAAATTCGAAACTGGTTTTCGAAGTTTCATTTTGGCGATATGTTATTGAGATAAACCTAAACCAAGACGCTCTTCAGACGTCGATCAGAATCCTTTAAAAGAATTGATGAAATGCAAATCGTACAAAAGAATTACCTCTTGATCTCATCCCACGAGTTCAAATCCTGGACCTGACTGATTGCATTTCACATAGCACTAATACCATTGGGAAAGGTATGAATCCAAAATATTCTCCCTCCAGCTATGGGTAAATAGTAGGGCAGACTAGGTTCTTCAGCCTTGGTGAGGTAACTAGTCTAGGAAAAGGAAAACTCTGAATTCAAACCTATTAAACTCCGCTTAAAAATGACCTTGTGTCATATCCTGCCCGAGCGGAGGTGTTGGTAAATATGATCTCATCCCATCCCAGTCTATAATTTGCTGATACTTGAAAAAGATGTGGAAAGTGAGCAAACTGGGTGTTTGGCTTACTCATACTCTCTGTGATAATAAGGAAGATTGGATATCCATAGTGACAAATCTTCTTTCAAGGCAGAAAAAATTACCCGTTTGTCAAGACTACAAATAGGTCTTTTATGACAATGTTCTACCTAAAAGGCAATGGATTGACAAGAATGGTTTTCTGAAGCCTACTCGCAAAGGTGAAGCTTCATAGGAGAAAAGTTATGCTGTATAAATAGTTAGATCACGGTGATATTATTCATTTTGAGCTTTTAAACCTCAATCAGGCACTTAATGTAGATTTATACTCTCAACAGCTATAATTTGTGCATGAAAATCAAAGAAAACGCCCCGTATTTTGTCAATAGGTTAAACGTTGTGTTTCTCCTTGATAACGCAAAGCCACGGGCAAGAATCACACAGTAAGAAATATTGCATTTAGGCTGGTCTCTTCTACTTCATCCACTATATTCACCAGATCTTGTACTAAGTGATTTCCATGTTTTTCGTTCTTTATAAAATGCTTTAAAAGATAGAACATTTTCTCTACAAGATCAGGTGAAAATGTTCGTGGAAAACTTTTTGAGCAGATGGCAAGAAATGATTCAAAACAATGGCGAATATACTATTGATTAAAATTACTTCGTAAATAAATTATATTTAATTAAAACGTAAATATTTACGTCGCTGTGGCAGTACATGCACCCCCACCAAACACAGAGGGGATTCCGCTTCCCATCCGCTGGTCGGTTATGTCTTCGGATGACATGGCTATCTGCCCACGTTGTGCTTTTGATCAAGTCAGCAGATCAATCGCTTATCGGAGTCGCTGGTTGATGAGTAGACAAATGAGACCGTACCATTAAAAAAAAAAAAAAAAAAATTCAACGCCAACTAAGAGAGAACAAACACGGCTTGGAACAATAATAATATTTAGTAAAAATGTCTTTATAAATGGAACATGTATTCACCCATCCCAGTGGTGGGAAGTTTTAGTCTGAGACCCAGTTCTCGAATTAATAGTCAGTCAATTCTTCGTATAAGTTTTAGGCTCTTCTATTCCCGCTTTCTATAGTCTGGCACAAGGCAATCTCAATTGGTGGTTATGTTTGCTTTTCTCAATTTCACAAGTGTTGTATTACGTTAGGCTTCCTTCGTTTTCTATAGTCTGACACAAAGCCATCTCAAATGGCGTGTTACGTTAATTTCACCTAGCTTCTTTACTTTTGCGAGTCTGGTACTAGGGCATCTCAATTATTGTATTGATTTACAAAGAGTCGTGTCATCTTTGTTCTCTTCGCTTTCTCTACCCAGGACAGTCCGGTACAAGGCTTTCTCGAAATATCTTATTATCTCGATTCCATTCATTTCTCTATCTCCGTGGGTCTGGCACAAGGCTACTTCAAGGCGTAGCATTATCTCAGGCTTCACTTCATTTTTCTACTTTCACGAGTTTGGAACAAGGTCATCTCAAAGTCTTTCTTCGTTTCTTGATATTCCATCGGTAAAACTTCATCACATCCAAACAACATGTAATATGGCATTTGCTTGTATCTCCACTCTAATGCAAGGCCAGAGCCCAGAGCGACGTGAAGTCTTAGCTTTCCTTCTGCTCGTCTCCTGTTGAACTCTGTAAGTGTCGTATGTATACATTTTCTCTCACTGAAGTGTCGGGTGTCGAAGTTATTGACAATATCAGTTTTCTCCTAATTTGGTTTTCAACCATTAATTCCTCCTCTTTGATATTCGATTCACCTCTACCCTCACCCAAAATGGGTGGTCTTTCCAAAATTGTAATTACTGCAAAATTTATGTTGATATTTTATTGCATCAGCCAATGTTTTAAAGAAAAATTTCCACAATTTTAAAATATGTAATTTCAAAGGGCGGGTAAAGTGGATTCATTTAAATTATATATATATATATATATATATATATATATATATATATATAAGGTATTTCCGAAAAATTGATATTATTTTGTAATCGAATAACTAAACCAATTGACCTCAAATTTTAACAGCATATGTAGAAACTATTCAAAATTTTATGATTAATGCTTTATATTTCTTTTTCTTTTTAGGTATAGAAATATTATTCACTGGATTTGGTTTGGTTTAGTTTTATATATAGTATATCAACCATTGTATGTTATTTAATGCCAAATCCTCTTTATACATATATATCAAATCTTTAGGATTTGGTTTAGTAGGGTTTTATTGCATATCAACCATTGTATGTTATTTAATGCCAAATCCTCTTTATACATATATATCAAATCTTTAGGATTTGGTTTAGTAGGGTTTTATTGCATATCAACCATTGTATGTTATTTAATGCCAAATCCTCTTTATACATATATATCAAATCTTTAGGATTTGGTTTAGTAGGGTTTTATTGCATATCAACCATTGTATGTTATTTAATGCCAAATCCTCTTTATACATATATATCAAATCTTTAGGATTTGGTTTAGTAGGGTTTTATTGCATATCAACCATTGTATGTTATTTAATGCCAAATCCTCTTTATACATATATATCAAATCTTTAGGATTTGGTTTAGTAGGGTTTTATTGCATATCAACCATTGTATGTTATTTAATGCCAAATCCTCTTTATACATATATATCAAATCTTTAGGATTTGGTTTAGTAGGGTTTTATTGCATATCAACCATTGTATGTTATTTAATGCCAAATCCTCTTTATACATATATATCAAATCTTTAGGATTTGGTTTAGTAGGGTTTTATTGCATATCAACCATTGTATGTTATTTAATGCCAAATCCTCTTTATACATATATATCAAATCTTTAGGATTTGGTTTAGTAGGGTTTTATTGCATATCAACCATTGTATGTTATTTAATGCCAAATCCTCTTTATACATATATATCAAATCTTTAGGATTTGGTTTAGTAGGGTTTTATTGCATATCAACCATTGTATGTTATTTAATGCCAAATCCTCTTTATACATATATATCAAATCTTTAGGATTTGGTTTAGTAGGGTTTTATTGCATATCAACCATTGTATGTTATTTAATGCCAAATCCTCTTTATACATATATATCAAATCTTTAGGATTTGGTTTAGTAGGGTTTTATTGCATATCAACCATTGTATGTTATTTAATGCCAAATCCTCTTTATACATATATATCAAATCTTTAGGATTTGGTTTAGTAGGGTTTTATTGCATATCAACCATTGTATGTTATTTAATGCCAAATCCTCTTTATACATATATATCAAATCTTTAGGATTTGGTTTAGTAGGGTTTTATTGCATATCAACCATTGTATGTTATTTAATGCCAAATCCTCTTTATACATATATATCAAATCTTTAGGATTTGGTTTAGTAGGGTTTTATTGCATATCAACCATTGTATGTTATTTAATGCCAAATCCTCTTTATACATATATATCAAATCTTTAGGATTTGGTTTAGTAGGGTTTTATTGCATATCAACCATTGTATGTTATTTAATGCCAAATCCTCTTTATACATATATATCAAATCTTTAGGATTTGGTTTAGTAGGGTTTTATTGCATATCAACCATTGTATGTTATTTAATGCCAAATCCTCTTTATACATATATATCAAATCTTTAGGATTTGGTTTAGTAGGGTTTTATTGCATATCAACCATTGTATGTTATTTAATGCCAAATCCTCTTTATACATATATATCAAATCTTTAGGATTTGGTTTAGTAGGGTTTTATTGCATATCAACCATTGTATGTTATTTAATGCCAAATCCTCTTTATACATATATATCAAATCTTTAGGATTTGGTTTAGTAGGGTTTTATTGCATATCAACCATTGTATGTTATTTAATGCCAAATCCTCTTTATACATATATATCAAATCTTTAGGATTTGGTTTAGTAGGGTTTTATTGCATATCAACCATTGTATGTTATTTAATGCCAAATCCTCTTTATACATATATATCAAATCTTTAGGATTTGGTTTAGTAGGGTTTTATTGCATATCAACCATTGTATGTTATTTAATGCCAAATCCTCTTTATACATATATATCAAATCTTTAGGATTTGGTTTAGTAGGGTTTTATTGCATATCAACCATTGTATGTTATTTAATGCCAAATCCTCTTTATACATATATATCAAATCTTTAGGATTTGGTTTAGTAGGGTTTTATTGCATATCAACCATTGTATGTTATTTAATGCCAAATCCTCTTTATACATATATATCAAATCTTTAGGATTTGGTTTAGTAGGGTTTTATTGCATATCAACCATTGTATGTTATTTAATGCCAAATCCTCTTTATACATATATATCAAATCTTTAGGATTTGGTTTAGTAGGGTTTTATTGCATATCAACCATTGTATGTTATTTAATGCCAAATCCTCTTTATACATATATAGTAAATATTTATGATTTTTAAATACATTTTGTTAATAACGTTTTTAAAGGAGCCTAAGTTTATATTTTTGCACACAGTTAAAAGGTTCCAGGTATTCCTCTGTATTATCAACAATTCAATTAAACATCCGTAAAACAGTTCTATTTCTAATAATTCAATTTTGCATAAGTCATTTGTTTGCACTCAGTTTAAATGCCAAACAGTTCTGTTTGACCAATAGATAGGACCCTTTCAGGTGCTACAACTCCGGGTCAGAATGAACCTTGGAGCAATAATGATGGAGGGGTACTCCGCATTCCCCTAAGCTTCATCATTACTGGAGTCTCATCATCAGATTTTTTTAGTGTCGAACCTAGACACTCGTATTTACTGGAAAATAAAACGTTAAACATAGTGTTGTTGATTGGCTAAACACCACTTCAACAATTTTCTAAGCAAGAAGGTTTTCTCTATTCAAATGGTTAACATAACGTAATGCTTCTCATAGTTGTACTGCATTGTACTAAAAAAGCATTTTTTGATTGATTTTAATGGCATATCAACCCGTCCTGTGTTATTTTATGCCTAGATTTAGTGATTTATTTTAACGGCATTTCAACCTGTCGGGGGTAATTTTAAGTCAAGAGGTTAAGGAAACGCGTTCATTGAACTATTTACATTTTTGTGTTGCTGTTTCTTGTTTCTTGTTTTTTCACACGGTCCTATCTAATACGAATAATTATTAGATATATCTTCTTAATCCCTAGATGAGACCCTAATAGGTACTGCCGTTCCAGGTCAGAATAAACCTGAAAGTAATGAAGAGGTACTCTACACTCTCCAGAAATTTAGTCTCACCACCAGATGCAGTTTAGTGTCATACATTTTTGACAGTTGTGTCGTATTGAACTAAAAGAATTTCAAGAAAGCAATTGGTTCAAACAAATATCTTCATTCTAAAATTGTATTTGGTGTTTGAAAGAATCTATTTCCTTCGTGCTGAATAGATTTAAAAATGACTTATTGCAGTCTCATTGATTTTTCTTCTCCTTTCAAACACAGATAGCCCACAGACTCTGAGGGTCACCATTGTCCACTGGGACGTGTGAACATCAACTTTTCTTATGATTCTGTTGTCTTGCAATTTTGCGCCATTTTGCTTCAGGAATTTCCATGAATTCCCAATACAAAACAAAAGTTTTTCAGAATCTACCATTCTTTCAAAATATCTTCCCTTTTTGTTTCTACTACATCCAAGGTTGATTTTTAAGTGGAGTAAAGCTGGTTTGAATGCAGAGTTTTCCTTCTCCTAGACTGGTTGCTTAACCAAAATTAAAGGCCCCAGTTTATTCAACTATTTACTCATAACTGAAAAGTAATGGATTCATGCCTTTTCGAAAAGCATAATATGAAACGTAAACAGCTTGGTCCAAGATTTGAACTCGAATGTAGTTGCTTGAGTTGAGTTCGAACTCACTTTGCGGCTGCAAATCTTGCACTTTAGCCATTACACCACGGGAACTCCCATACTCCACTAAGTATTGGACAATGTAAATTCAGAAGCAGTATCCGTAGTCATTCAGGAGTGCAGTGCAAATTGCCCATCATTTAGATCATCTCACCCTATGTCAAATAGAATGTGGCAACATGCATTACAGAGATTCTACTAATAACATTCAAATTTTGTGCATATTTATTTGAATAATTTCAAGTTTTCCTATATAACACTAATATTTCTATTTGATATTTATCATTTATTTACACACAGCTTAAATGGTTTCAAGTATTTCTATCTAACAGTTATAATTCTAGTTTATATAAATCATTGCACACAGTTATATAGTTTCAAGTATTGCTATTTAACACTATCAATTCTATTTGATATAAAATATATAAATCATTTCTTAGCTGACAGTTCAATTGTTTCAAGTATTCTTATCTAATCCTAATTATTCAATTTGATATTAATCAATTGTTGTACAAAGTTTATTTGTTTGTACGCAGTTAAATGGTGTCAAGTATTCTTATCTAACGCTAAAAATTCTATTTAATATTAATCACTTGTTTGAACACAGTTAAATGTTTCAAGTATTGCTATCTAACATTTATATATCAATTATTTTATTACACACATTTAAAGATTTCCTAATATTGCTATCAAACACAAATAATTTTATTTAATATTATTCATTTGAAAGCATAGTGTTTATTTGTTTCCATACACAATACATGGTGTCACGTATTGCTATCTAACATTAATAATTCCATTTATATATCAATTATTTGATTACACACATTTAAAGATTTCCTAATATTGCAATCAAACACTAATAATTTTATTCAATACTATTCATTTGAATGCATAGTGTTTATTTGTTTCCATACACATACATGGTGTCACGTATTGCTATCTAACATTAATAATTCCATTTATATATCAATTATTTGATTACACACATTTAAAGATTTCCTAATATTGCAATCAAACACTAATAATTTTATTCAATACTATTCATTTGAATGCATAGTGTTTATTTGTTTCCATACACATACATGGTGTCACGTATTGCTATCTAATACTAATAATTTTATTTTATAACAATTATTTACTTGTACAACGTTAAGTGATTTCAAGTATTGCTATCTTATACTATTTGAAAATAATCCTTTGTTTGTTCACAATTAAATATTTTCTAGTATTGATATCTAATACAAATCATTCTTACTGATAACTTTTTTGGACACATTTGAGCGTATTCAAGTATTCTTATGTAATACTAATAATTCTATCGAATATTAATCATTTGTTTGTATGCAATTCATTTGTTTGTACACAATTAAATGGCGTTAAGTCTTGTTATAACACTTATAATTGTTTTTATATTAATCATTTGTTAGCACACAAATTACATTGAGTCAAGTCTTGTTATCTAACACTAATAATTTTGAGAATTATTATTTTTTTTATTATAGAAGATAGCGGTTTCAAATCCTACCCAAGCCGGCCAGAGGTTTACGTGGTCAAAAACGGTGTGCGATAGACAACAACTATGGAAGGCAGTAATTACTGGGGATACGGTTACAAGACTCAGCATTCCTATCCGAGGTCGCGGTAAATCACCTGAAGAAGGCCAGAGGTGAAATTTGGCCGAAACGTAGTGAAAGAAGAAACAACACAAAAACTACCAAGATGAGGACAAAAAGTCCGCAATAAATAAAAAAAAAATTAATTCTCAGATTAAGAAGCCTCATCTCAAAATGATTCCAATTAAAGACAAGTACAAAAAAAAAAACTTATAATTTTATTTGATATTAATCATTTGTTGACATTCAGATTAGAGTCAAGTATTGTTATCTAATACAAATAATTCTATTTACTTTTAATTCTATTTTTCATTAATAATTTTCTTGTAGCCAGTTAAATGATTTCAATTTGAGTAAATGATTAGATTATTTTCTTCGAGGTCGCTAAACTTGTGAACTTGTACCGTAAAACCACACTTAACAAGTAAATAATTTCGAGTGTCTACTATAGAGCGATGTTTCACTGATTCCATGTGCTGTGAGTTTGCTCTTCTGTTGCAATCTTGAACCAGACAACAAATCCAACTACTCTTGACCCAGCTATAGGCAAATAATAGGGTACACTGGGCTCTTTAACCTTGGTATGGCAACCAGTCTAGGAGAATGAACATTTTGAATTTAATCGAGCTCTACTCCGCTTAAAAACAAACCTTGTGTCACATCCTGTTCGAGGTGGAGGAGTTGGGTAAATACACACTTATAATACATCTACAATTATGAGACGCAGTTTGGTTTATGGTAATTGTTGGAAATAAACTTGGCAAGCCAAGATCAAATCCTGGATGAGAATGTTTGCGTCTCACTTTGTGCTAATGCCTGGGATGAATCCAAACTTCCTCCCTGTTATGGGTAAATAGTTTGGCAGATTTGGCTTTTTAAACTTGGTATGGGAACCAGTCTTGGTGTAGTGAATCTCTGAATTCAAACTGGTTGTGCACCCCTGAAAAATTGACCTTGTGTCGCATCTTGCCCGTTGCGGAAGGTTTCAGTAAATACAAACTTGACCCAGACTAATTACCCAAAGTAAATTATCGTCATCCACATCATCAAGTCGTGACGATAGCACAGATTCCCATCTCTCTCTCTCTCTCTTTCTCTCTTGTAATACGTCCCCAAGGGTCATCACTCTTCGTAGGTTCTTGAGATTACGCCCATTGTCCACGTAGAGCTGATGAATTTAAGTCTGTGGTAGTCAGCCAACACTGGTGTGTCTATGTATTGCAGTCCACAAGAGAACGTCACTTATGAGTTCATCCCTTCTTCTTCATCAGTGCCCAGAATGTTTTGTTTGTCTTGGTAAATCGCAGGTAATTGGCGAGCAGTTGCTGTTTTGTGGGTTGGTGCTTTGAGGATTTGTCCCAAACTGCTCGCAGCATCCTTTTCATTGTTCTCATAATCATACTAAAAATATACTGACGGACCTTAGGATTTCTTCATTTTACAAAATATATCTTGGCATATATCATTTCTCTGACGGACCTTAAGATTTCTTCACTTTACAAAATATATCTTGGCATATATCATTTCTCTGGCGGACCTTAAGATTTCTTCACTTTACAAAATATACCTTGGCATATATTGTTTCTCTGACGGACATTACGATTTCTTCACTTTACATAATAAGATCAGAAAAATTTCGAACCAGCAGCGGCGTTTCATTAAAGCATCGTTTTATATTTCATTTCTGTGATAGTGAGATGACGCCATTAGATATTATACTTCGCGTTTGAATTAGATAGACTAACACTTTTCACGTGATCTATTTTTGGTCGTCTGTTCGTAGAACTTTCTTGTCTACATTAAATGTATTTATTCTCAAAAACAACTCACTTTGCATCACATTATGCATTAAGAATTGTGTACAGACAAGACTGAAAACCAATTACAGCCTTGTTGGCGAGGTTTAGTATAAGCTGACTGTATTTCTTGCAGAGTAAGGCAGCACCCCCATAAAGGACCCAAATAAATGATTATTATTAAGAAAAAAATGAATGTTTCATATTGTTTCGAAATGTATTATATCTATCTATATAATAAACTGTCTAATTCTTTCTTTCCTTGTGACTCTGGAATTAAACTAAACTACATGTTATGTTTACCAGCTCATTGGCATAGTGGGTAGAGTGTTCGCCAATGGTCCGGGAGACCTGGGTTCAATCCCAGGTCACGTCATACCAAAGACTTTAAAATGGTTCTTGAAACCTCTTTGCTTAACACTCAGCAATATAAGGTACGTATCAAGGGTAAAGTGGAGCAGTCCAGGAAAAGGAGTAGCGCCCTCCCCTACACCTCAGTGTAGTAGCTATTGTAAAGGGAGCCTTATGGTCGCCAACTTTACTTTTTACCTGTTATGGTGAGGCTGCACTTCTAGAGATCATGTGAATGTAGAGTTCTCCTTCATTGCCATTACCTTCTTAAGGCCACTCCTACCCAGAGTGGTAGTTCCTGTAAGGGTCCCATCTTTAGGTCATTTAAAACTAGTCTCCTAGGTATGACATTAAACTACATGTTATGGTGCACTTCTGGAGATTACGTGAATGTAGAGTACTCCTTCATTGCCATTACACCCAAGGCTACTCTGACTCGGAGTGGTAGTTCCTGTTAGAACCCCATCTATGGATTCAATTATTCATATTCAATAGGACTGTGTAGAAAGGAAAAACCCTGAAATAATCTAAAAATATAAATATGAACGTCAAACTTCTTCTGATGGTGCGGCTCCTGTTCGGATTTGGGGAATGTTGAGTGCCCCTTCATGGTCATTACTCCCAAGGCCACTCTGAATTATTAGTATTAGATAGCAATACTTGAAACCATTTAACCGTGTAAAAACAGATGATTAGTATTGAATTCGATAAAATTTCTTGAAATAACAGGATTTATTTCATTAAACATCCATTACTTTTTTAACAATATTTTTCATGAATTTAAAACCCTGAAGAAAGTTATTACAACCGAAACGTTCCACGTCGACTTTCATTATAAATTCATTAAATTTTGGAATTGTCCCATGCTCAAAACTATAAAAGTATGATCGAAAGCGCTTGGGCAGAAGATATGGGATAATTCCTTTACCATTTAGATCCCGACACTAAAAAGATAACAAGGAATCTTGAAAAGATAAAATTAAAAATGAAAAACAATGTTCCGTTGTCTTTAACAAAACTTGCTTGAATAACAACTAGCTGGCTAATTATACACTCTTCAATATATATATATATATATATTATATATATATATATATATATATATATATATGTGTGTGTGTGTGTGTGTGTTAACAATAAAAAATAAGATATAAAATAGGATAAAAACTTACATAAAGGCTACAATAATTTATATAGAGAAGTGTTGATGTATTTGTTATATTTCTTATGTTGAAATATAATTGCATATCTTCTTGTATTCATGGTATAATAAACTGTTTGCAAAAGTATATAATGTGAGTTTATACAGTTATGATTTGCTAAATATATTTAGTATATAGATTCATCGATTGAATACATAATTGTATTTTGAAAAATAAAAGTATAAATTCAAGAAAATCATCTGTTTTATATTGCATGTTTGTGTTGCGTATCATTTTATATAATCATGATAACAATAAAATTCTATGTTGAATAAGATGATCTTTATTATCTTTTAAGTGGCAAGTTAATTTACGTAAATGGATAGTTATTATTTTGCATATTAAAAATTTTCATATCAATACCGATGATACAATCTCCTCATGAGTAAGACAATTTAAAATTTAGGAGGCAATTCGTTCATTTTATAACGGCTGGTTCCGAGATCACTCAAAAAAGAAAAAAGAAATGAAATAGAAGAAAGAGAAGAGGAAAGAAAGGCGAAGAAAAAAGAGAGCATTAAATACATAAAGAGAGCAGTAAATACATATTGTGGGGATGGGGAGAGAGAGAGAGAGAGAGAGAGAGTGTGTGTGAGAGAGAGAGAGAAAGAGAGGGAGGAGGAGAAAAAAAACAAGAGATAAAGAGGGAGAAAGAGATAGAGAGAGAAAGTGAGAGATGGACAAAGAGATAAAGAGAAAGAGAGTGAGAAAAAGAAAGAGAGAGAAAAAGTGAGAGATAGAGGGAGAAAGAAAGCAAGATGGAGAAAGAAAGAAAGAAAGAAAGAAAGAAAGAAAGAAAGAAAGGGAGAGAGATAGAGGAAGAAAAAAGGGGAAAGAAAGCGAGATAGTGAAAGAGAGAGAGAGATAGATAGAGAGAGAGAGAGAGAAAGAGAGAAAGTTTGAGAGAGAAAGTCAGAGATTGAAAAAGAAAGAAAGAGAAAGAAAGAAAGAAAGAAAGAAAGGGAGAGAGAGGAAGAAAGAGGGAGAAACAAAACGAGATAGAGAAAAAGAGAGAGAAAGAGAAAGAGAGAGAGAGAGAGAAAGTTAGATTGTAAGAGAGATAAACATAAAGAGAACGAGAGAAAGAAAGAGAAAGAAAGTGAAAGGGAATATACGACAAAGTCAAATGGTACAACAAAAACCTGTATTGATGTTTGCATCTCCCCCTAATTTCATTTCTGTTCAATTATTTATTACAATCATTGAACTGCTCGATATATATATTTCCCCCCGGGCATAAGAAAAATTTATTTCCGCTTCCACCTCTTGTACGCTTGTGCTTTCTTTATCATCTGCCATTTTATTTTGAGGTATCTACCTGTTTCTTTTCTCATCTTCCATGTCTAACGAAACAACGTAGTACTGTGTTTAGGTTTTTTCTCTCGTTTCTTTTTTATTAGAAAAACATTGTGATGCTGCCACCTTTTTCCCAATGTAGATTTTTTCTTCTTTTTAATAGTTCAATCTTTATATTAACGTTGGTGTTGTTTACTTTGTTGCTTGGTAAACATTTGTATACTTCATTGCTTGCCGTCTAAGTCTTGGCCAGTCGGTTGGGACTGTAGAATACACCGACTGCACCTCTGTAGAGGGGTAACACCCCCCCCCTCTACGAGTGTTCTGAATATAACAATAAACAATCTGATGGTGAGGTTCCCGTGATGCTGGAGCTTTGGGGAATGCGGAACACCCCTTCAATGCTATCACTTCCAGGTCCACTCTGGCTCGGAGTGGTAGCACCTGATAGGGGCCTATCAATGGGTTAAATAGAACTAATCTGCGTACTTATGCTAAACTAAATTACTTGAAATAGAACTGTTTTGATATTTAAACTGCGTACTAATGCTAAATTGAATTGTTTGAAATAGAACTGTTTTTTGACATAGAAACTGTACTTACGCTAAACTGAATTATTTGAAATAGAACTGATTTGATATTCAACTGAGTGTACACAAAATCTATACTTATATTTAATTGAATTGTTTGAATTAGAACTGTTTGACTAAACTGAATAGCTTGAAAGAGGAATGTTTTTGGCATTTAAACTGTGTACTCATGCTAAACTGAATTGTTTGAAATAGAGCTGATTATTTGTTTAAAATAGATTTGGCATTAAATAACCTATAAAGGTTGATATGCCATAAAACCCAACCAACCAACCAACCAACTGTCCAAGTCACTGTTATTTTTACATGCTAAACACCTGTATACTTTATTGATTGCTGAACACTTGTCAAACACTTTTGGAGGTGGCCGTGGTGTAATGGTTATCGTCGTAGGAAATGAACACGGCGACACGAGTTCAAATCCTGGACGAGACTGATTGTATTTCACATAGCACTAATACCCTTGGGAAAGGTATGAATCCAATTATTCTCCCTCCAGCTATGGGTAAATAGTAGGGCAGACTAGGTTCTTCAGCCTTGGTGAGGCAACTAGTCTAGGAGAAGGAAAACTCTGACTTCAAATCTGTTAAACTCCGCTTAAAAATTGACCTTGTGTCACATCCTGCCCGAGCGGAGGGGTTGTTAAATATGCTAAACACTTGTCAGTGTTTTATCACAGCAATTAACACCCGGGTTCTCTATTGCTGCTTTGTGTTTTATAAACTTTAGCATTGGGGTTGTTGATCATTTTATGAATGTTCTTAGTCCATGAGTAATCGAATTTGTAATGTGTTTTTATTATTAGACTTGACAATATGTGCGTGGGTGTGTGTGTGCGCGCGCGCGAGCAAGCAAGCGCGTGCATATGTCCAGATATACTGACATGAGTAGACACACTTCTAATGATTAGAAAATGAATTGGTGCAGCATCTTGTCAACACTAAATGCACACGCACACGTACACACGTGTTTAAGTGTGTGTGCATGTGTTTCTATGTGTTTTTGTGCGTATCTATCTATCTGGGATAGATAGGTTTAATAGTCTGCTCCTACCCATCTCAGTCTGTTCCTAGCTATCTATCTATCTATTCAAGGGCCTAATTTTAATAGAAATAATAACACAATGGTCGATAACCTATTCTACAAAGTAACCAAAACCAGAAATAATAATTTTTCAGACGATTGCGATCAAAGTTCAAGCCCAGGTAAAAGCATTTTCCTTTCACTCTTTGGAGAACTTTCGCATCAGAGTCTTCTCTTTCTTGTAATATATTTAAACCAAATTAAATAACCACCTCCATATCCTCTTTCAACGAACGGTTCAAACATTACGACGATGGACATTGAATAATTCTTGCATTTTGCCAAAAAGCTGCCGCTTCCTTTCAAACGTTGCTTAGCAATCAGACGATACATTTCTAGCAGACGTTGTCTTACCACCGCCATTTTTAGCTGAAAGAACAAAAAATCGATTTTTATAAATACATGGCTTGTCAAATTCTGGTTAAATTTGAATATAAAAATGTTTTTAAAATACCAATCAACTCCATTTGCAGATGCTTCTATTGCAGTCTTTCTGCTACTTTCGATTCTAGTCTTAAAAGTAGAAGAGCGTCTACAGCCGACAACAACTCAGGATGGACAAGTCGTTTCACAAAGATATTAGGATATTTTATTGTGTTCTTTCAAGTGGTTAAGTTTTGCTGTTTATTTGTAAATACTAGGGTGAGTCGAAAGTTTTGCAATATTTCATTAACGAGAAGCACAATCTGACAGTTTCGGATACTTTTGCCGAATTCGTGAGAGTAAAGAACCACACTGGACTGTGAGATGGTGAATTCACCTGATACTCTCTAAGCACTACTCACCAGGTGTGCCTCTATGACATGGGGCACGAACTCGGAATCCACAATTTTAGGCCTACCTGATTTTAGTTGATCGTCTAAGTTCTTACAAGGAATTTTTTTTCAAAATCTGGTAACTGTCTGTGATCAACTGTGCTTTCGTACAGCAAATGTTTTTGGTTGCTTCTGTGGTGTAATGGTACGGTTTCAATTCGTAAAAGCATAAATTTCTAAATTAAACTACGTTTCCGTCCATCTGTATATCTTTCAAATCACGCACGGATTGCAGCAATGCACAAAGTGTTAGCGCACCAACTATCACTAGCACCAACCACGACAAGAACGGGGGTGTCCTCGTGGTGTAATGGTTAAAGCGATGGACTGCGGAATCGTAGTACGCGAGTTCGTACTCCAGTCGCGCTATTACGTTCACTTTCGGGCAAATACCCTTGGGAAAGGTATGAACCTCCTTATCCTCCCAGCTATGGGTTAAATAGTACCACTACTGTTCTTCTAGGACAATGTCTTTGGCATTAAATAACCTAAAAAGAGTTGATATGCCATTAAACAAAGAAACCAAACCAAACCACGACAAGAACCTTTCACAGCTGGAACTGCTTCTGTTGCATGATATACGTTCAAGTTCGCATACACCAAAATATTGCAAAAGTTTTGATTCACCCGAATACAATCTTGCACAAGACTACGAGGTCTATCGAAAAAATATGTTTACCCAGCCCCTTCAACGTAAGCAGGATTCAAGACAAGGTCAAGTTTAAATCTGGTTGGATTTCATACTTTTCCTATATAGGTTTCCATACCAAATTCAAATAACCCAATCTGTCCATTTATTTACCCATAATTGTAAGTAAGTAAGTAAAGTTGTCTCCCTTTAGTCGAGGGTGACCTGAAGGCTCCCTTTTCGATAGCTACTACACCAAGGTGTAGGGTAAGGCGCTACTCCTTTCCTATGATTAAACCACTTTACCCTTGATCCGTACCTTATAATGCTGAGTATTAAGCAAGGAGGCATCAAGTACCATTTTTGAGTCTTTGGAGTGACTCGACCCGGGATTGAACCCGGGTCTCCCGGGCCATTGGGGAACACTCTAACCATTATGCCAATGTCCATAGTTGTAGAAAGAACATATTTATGGATTCATATCTTTCTCAAGAGGATTAGCATGAAATTAAATGCAAACAGCCTCATTTAGGATTTGGGGATGATGGTTATGGGTTAAATCTTTTGGTCACGTAATGAAATGTACTCTGCTTCAGTAAAACTAGCACATCGCCAGGATGAATTGACCAGGAAGAATTAATTGATACAAGATATCCTCTAAGTATGTATTTACTCAACCACACATTCTACTCGTGGTGGGTAGAATGTGACACAAGGTCAATTTTTGAACTCAATAAAACTATTTTGAACCCGTAGAAGTTTATCTAGTCTGCCCTACTATTTACCTATAACTGGGAAGGGAAAAAAGATGGATACATGCATTTCCCAAGGGCACAGAGTAAAGTGCAAATACCTTCCCCCAGGATTTGAATTGGGGTCACCAATTTCATTTCCAACGAAGATAACCGTGACGCTGTAAAATATTCAGATGCAGGGAAATACGAAACACTGACGACTCTCCGTTGTTCAGGTACAAAACGTTTATTTACTTCTTGACTATAATTTTTCGACACGAAGAGAGAGAGACACAATTTTTACTATGCTGACTGTTCCTACATCACCCACAGTCAACCTCCCCAGCTGAACTGGCCTGGCCCAGAGTCAAATCTCAACTAACTGCTTTTTTCAAAAATCACCAAATTCTCACCCCCGCGCTTCCGGGCATGACGTCATTCACACTCCAGTCCTATTTCCTATCTGGGGTTTTTATCATGACATTTGTGATGGTCATATCCTCTGCACGCGAGCGTGAACTGTACTCAATGTATGCTCCTGCACCTGCACTAAGCCGAATAGTTCAAAGCCCAACTAAACCGAATGATAAAATATAATTAACGAAAAATGATTAATATAAAAAAAATCATTCCGTAATTATATAACAACGCTACACGTGTATATATGAGTGTATATACATATAGTCATCGTGTATATATATATATATATATATATGTATGTATGTACATGGATGTCTGCGTATAGCAGTACGAAGAGATAGCTACATAAGTTTGGGTGGTCGACAGATTTTAATTGATAAAAAAGTAAAATTGGCAACCGTAGTCGTAGATGACCCGAAGTTTCCCTTTTCAATAGTTACAACACTGAGAGGTAGGGTAGGGTGTTACTTATTTCCCTGGATTACTCATCTTTACCCTTGATCCACACCTTATAATGCTGAGGTATCAAATAAAATTTTTTAGTCTTTGGTGTGTCTCGACTTGGGATTGAACCTCGGTCTCTCGGGCTATTGGCGAACACTCTATCCATTAGGTTAATAATAAATAATTTCTCGATGGAAATGAAAGAGTTATGTTTTTTAATTTTCCATAGCGTCGGCACTAGTGCACCCAGAGATTGGTAGACAAGGATTTTATTTTTTAAAGGTAATGTAGATCTGGGAGGTCCACGCAGAAAAATCAGTTTTCTTTTCCAGAAGTCAGGAACCCATATATGCAAGAGAGATATCAGGAGTTCGAGTACTGGCAGACAAAGCTGTGACGGCTGCATTGACTGTTGAACAAGACTGCAGGGCCAAACTGGGCCCCCCTCTCTCTCTCTCTCGTCTGTTGTTTAGTCACAAGAAGATTCAACTATAGAGGAGTGGAATTTCGAGTCTAGAATGTGTTGCCAGGAAAAGTAGCAGTTTGCAAAAGGTTAGACATAGAGCGAAGAGTATACAAATCAGCTCCTAAGTTTTCGTCCACTTTTCACCCATCATGAAAAGGGAATAAAAAATAATAAAAAATAATAATGATAAATAATAATAATTATAAATTTTTACCCTTTAACCCATGGGTTAAACTCAATCGAGATTTCGGTAAATTTTTAACCTTTAACCCATCGATTAAAATCAATCGAGATTTCGGTAAATTTTTACACTTTAACCCATGGGTTAAAGGGTAAAAAAAAAAAATTACCAAAATGGCAATAGGTGTGTATTTTGGAATTCGTTTTGCTTCTTTTTTCTTTTTCTTTGTGTAACTGACGAATGGGTTAAATAGTTTCGACCAAAACCGGCAACAGATTAATCTTTTCTTGACAACAAAGCACAACGTGGGATTGAGGTCGTTTTTAGCATGCGAAACTAGGCGAGCCGCGAATAAAACTGCTACTCAATGACCTACCGTCAGACAGCAATGGAGTTGTAATATCTGTGCACGCAGCACATGATACTTGATTGTTCATTTGAAGATGCGAAAAGATCATATTGAATAGGTACGTTTTGCCATCCACTCCTGGGGCGTCAACGTAGAAACAAATTCATTCAGAAATCTCTCCTTTGCTCTCTTTTATCATCTGCATCAAACATCGCATCTTCTATTCGTATTTGTTTATGAATTACTTTATGTCAGTGAAGCTGATATATTTCCACTTGTTCGTCCATTCGCCAAAAATCTCCCTGAGGTTCTAGTAAACCAATTGTTCGACAAAACGTTCAATGAGAATTGCATTTATGATGTGAAGAACTGCATTTTCTCCCATTCTGTCTCTTACGTATCCTCCATACAAAAAAAGTTTGCAATTATTTCATACTTAAAGAAGAGCTGCTGTTGCTGCTGCTGCTGCTGCTGCTGCATACGAGCTGTTTGTGGTCTAACGGTTAACGGCATAAAGAATGTAACTAGCGAACCGGGTTCAAATTATAACTAGTACAGTTCGCACTCATTTCTCACTAATGTTTCTGGAAAAGGCATAAACGAATATTTAATTCTAGCTGTGGGTAAATAGTAAGACAGGTAGAACTCTTTAACTACCTAAAGACAATTTATCTAAAGCATTTGATGATAGTTCAGGCCACGGAGACTTTTTCTTACTATCGGTTTGTCCAGTCGACTGGGACTGTAGAATACACCGATTGCATCTCTGCGGAGGGATAAGACTTCCCCAACGAGTGTTTCGGTAATCATAACGATTTAATAGGTTTTCTGTTTAGGTCAGTAGACATGGCCACATTTGCTTGACATTTGCTGGGTGATAATTTGTTGCAAACATAAATTGAAGTTTCAATGGCATTTTAAATTTTCAATAAACATTCATTTTTTTTCTAATTGATTATCAAAAGGTCTCAGGCAAGCACCCTCGAAAAGAGGCATACTTTCTTTTTAAAGAAACATTTCTCAATAATTAATTTGGAATCATTGGAAATTATTGTAATATAAAATCCATTGGAATTTAGTTTACTATAAAATGCATGGGGTGGAGAGTCCCTATTGCAGAGTGGCGAACGTGCTTGACTGCGATATTGGAGTAAGAGAGTTCGAACTCCAGTCGCTCTCTTACGTACACTCTCGAATAAATACCTTTGGAAAAGGCATAAACTCACCCTCTCAGCTATGAGTTAAATAGTAGCATTGCTGTTTTTCTACAATGATGGCTTTGTCAGTAAATAACCCGTGAATTCTGACAAGCCATTAAAACAGAAAAACTAAATCAAACACAAATGTGGCCCAGCGGTTAGAGTGTTCGCCAATGGCCCGGGAGACCTGGGTTCAATCCCAGGTCGAGTCATACCAAAGACTTTAAAAATGGAACTTGATACCACCTTGCTTAACACTCAGCATTATAAGGTACGGTTCAAGGGTAAAGTGGAGCAATCCTGGGAATGGAGTAGCGCCCTCCCCTACACCTTGGTGTAGTAGCTATCGAAAAGGGAGCCTTCGGGTCACCCTCGACTATGGTCGCTAACTTTACTTTATAAATATATGTTAGAAATGTTTCTTAACATAAAAATCCACTGGAAACGAGTTTTACTATAAGAATGAATTGGAAATGAGTTTATTATAAAAATGCACTGGAAATGAGTTTTACTATAAAAATGCATTGGAAATGTGTTTACTATAAAAATGCATTGGAAATGAATTTTACTATAAGAATGAAATGGAAATGAGTTTACTATAAATTGCATTGGAAATGAGTTTATTACAAAAATGCATTGGAAATGAGTTTATTATAAAAATGCATTGGAAATGAGTTTATTATAAAAATGCATTGGAAATGAGTTTATTATAAAAATGCATTGGAAATGAGTTTATTATAAAAATGCATTGGAAATGAGTTTATTATAAAAATGCATTAGAAATGAGTTTATTATAAAAATGCATTAGAAATGAGTTTACTATAAAAATCGGAAATGCATTGATAGAACAAGAATGCACTGTAAATTAATATCTGGCATTACCTATATATTATAACAAATTAACACTACTAATGTTCCATTTTTTTGTAAAATCAGAAAATAATTGACGAATGGAAAAGTATTTATTTCTATTAGAACAATATCATTTTTTAAAATTTATTTTCACATGTTTAAAAAGAATGTTTTTTAAAATCTAAGAATACAAAGATAGCGTATTTATTATGTTTTTCCCATTTAAATTCAATTATTCTAACTTTTTATGAAGTATTCATAGATAAAAGAACTATGTTTAACGACCTTTTTTTAAAAAATACATTGGAAATGAGTTTTACTATAAAAATACATTGGAAATGAGTTTTACTATAAAAATACATTGGAAATGAGTTTTACTATAAAAATGCATGGGAAATGAGTTTGTAATAAAAATACATTGGAAATGAGTTTTACTATAAAAATACATTGGAAATGAGTTTTACTATAAAAATACATTGGAAATGAGTTTTACTATAAAAATGCATGGGAAATGAGTTTGTAATAAAAATACATTGGAAATGGGTTTTACTATAAAAATACATTGGAAATGAGTTTTACTATAAAAATGCACGGGAAATGAGTTTTACTATAAAAATGCATGGGAAGTGAGTTTCTTATAAAGATGCATTGGAAATGAATTTTACAATAAAAATGCATAGGAAATGAATTTTACTATAAATTTATTGGAAATGAGTTTACAATAAAAAGGCATGGGAAATTTTTTTTATGGATATTGAAATAACAAAAGGAATAAAACGTCTTTTAAAATATCTATTTATCAAACACTAAAATCGAAACTACATTTTTTATTTTTTCCATTTTTAGCATGCAAGGTTGGATTTGATATCATTATGTTCACAATGAAATTTAATCTGTCTGTTAGTTTCAGCATTGTTAGCTATTTCAGTAGAAGTGTAACAATGACTTTCAAAGTTATCTCCTTGAATCTGAGCAAGTTTCTTCATTGATTAAACTTAAAGATAATCTAAATGTCATGTCGCAAGACAAGAACTTATACGATGGGAATCCAGTGACAAAATAAAGCATACCGTTGTATATCAATGAAGGAATGACAGACTATAACATTTGGTTTTAAAAATATACGTCTCTCTTTATGACTCAAAAAGGTCGAAACTTTTGTAAGAGAGAGAGAGAGAGGGGGGTGCAGACAGAGAGAGACAGAGACACCGATAGAGAGAAGGCAGGGAGACGGAGAAACGGAGATGCAGACTGACTGAGGACAGCTATATTGACTCTTTCTTAACCCACGTTGTGATTCCATATTCAGTGTCTTATGTCCTTGTTTCCTTGACGGAAAGTTCTCAACCGAGGTAAGTTAGGGCCTGTGCACTCCTTCTAGGATGGAGCCCCCTCCCGAACCGCTCTTTGAACCTCTTGAATGCCAGAATCTCATCTGACTGCCAACTCTCTGTGGGTACCTGTGTATATATAGTTTCATTACACCCATGCATTCCGGTTGTCAACCCACGTGATCTGCTTACACCCATACATCACTTGTTTTCTGGTAATAACTTTGTTTACACAGCTGGAACATTTTGTCCCAGAGGTCCTTGATAAAAGGCTCTGTCTAAGGTCAATATGCAATTGTACATAAAAAAAGTAATATTCAAATATTCCTACAAAAATTTTGATAAATGGCCATGACATATAATATAAAAAGAAATGGTTGAAAAAATTTCATAGACATGATGAAAAATTAGTTTTAGTTCGTGACGGTTGTACATTTGAGATTACACTTGTTATTTGTTTTGAGAGTCGAATAGTTATATTGATTCCAATGCTAAATCTAACTCAGTGTGATGTTTAGAATTGTAATAAACAGCAAAATAATTCCGAAGACTGTAATCACCCACATCATTCCAGCGGAAGATGATAACGTCATCCAAGTTAACTAAGAGTAAGCTTTTGAAGAACTCTAAAAGAAAAAACCTGTGACAATTGGATGACAGCTTTAAGGAATAAATTTTGATACCGGTAGCAGATAGATAGTACTCCTGAAAGTCTAGTACTGATAGTACTCTTTAGAGTGTGTCATAGATAATACCCCATGAAAGTCTAGCATAGATAAGTGTGGCATAGACGTTACTCCTGAAAGTATAACATAGATAGTATTCCTGGTAAGTTTGGAGTTTCAGTCTTTAGATTCCAGACACCTTTCAAAGAATTAAGAATGTCACAGGAAAAATATTTTGAAAGATTAACAATAATTCTGATGCCTAGCTGGACTGGTTTCATCGAATTTTGTAAATTAAAGGCGGAACCATTTTTCCTAGAAGGTAAAAAGGTGTTTATCAACTCAAGAATGGTTTCATAAAATTCTTTGCTAGTTCGTACTGTAATTTTCGTATTCCTTTGAAATTTCAATTGATATCAAACTTTCATTGACACTCCCGTTTCTAATTCTGTTATCATTTTGATGTATGATAAAAAAATGAAGCAGAAGTCATTATTTAAAAAAATTGATACTGTCTACGTGAACAGCTTAACATATTAACACTTTATATCTCCTTGAAATCCCGTAATATGAGAAATATAAACCAGTTGTGGTTAATAGATACGTTTGTGGCTTCGTGTTACTAGGTTCGCTATAACTTATTACTATTTAAAAAGTAGAATTAGTGAATCCAGACTTGCATCATAAGCGAAAGATTAACAAAAGTTTCCCTTTAATCATTTCAAAGTAATTTCTCCCAAAAGAGTTGATTAAAACATAGATAGTACTGAAAGTCTAGCATAGATAGTACTCTTTAAAGTGTGTCATAGTACTCCTGAAAGTCTAGCATAGATAGTACTGCGATAAGTGTCGCATAGATGTTATGTTATGTTTTGACCTTCGACCCGGCCCCCAAAAATGCTATTCCAAGGTGATGCACCGGAAGGAAGTGATACATTCCAATGGCCAGTAATTGAAAGAGATCGCGTGGGCGGATTAAGGCTTATAATATGGGACAAGGTGAAGGTCCCACGGTGCCAATAGAGACTGATGCACCGGAAGAGAGTGACCTGTGAACTGCATGAGAGTTATTTCCGCTTGATGACGATTAAACATTCGATTTCAAAGATCCAGTGGGCGATCGTGTGAGCGTTGAATTATTATTTAACTCAGTTGAGTTCGAGTCCAAGAAGCAGTTGCCAGTAGAATTCCAGACAGCTAGACACCAGATGTGGTAGGGAAAGCCACACCCGACCGAGGGGGCCCTCGGAAACCCCGAAGGAGTTTGGGGTCCAGAGAAGATGCTGATAAGATGCAATAAAGAAAGCCAGCATCCAGCAGTGGGCCCAAGGCCTCCGGTTGAACAGCACTAAAGAACAAGAAAGACACAACGTGACGGTCATAACAGTGGGGTCAAGAAATTACAGTTTATGTTCGGTCTCCAGCTCCCTCTCAGAGTAAAACCCTTGAACAACCCTTTCGAAAACTTGCAATAAAGTGAGAGGTAAAATATTGTTAAAGAAGCCTTCCTGCGTCTTCCTTCCTGCGTCTTCCTTCCTACGTCTTTATCCTTCTTGCGTCGTTTATTACTGCGTGCGTCGTTAACGTTGTGTCGTTGTGAATTATTCTACATATATATGTGCACGTATGTAGATGTGAATCTGCATATGTGACTATATAACAGTTACACCTGAAAGTATAGCATAGTATTCCTGAAAGTGGGGCATAGATACTACTCGTAAATGTGTGGCATAGATAATACTCCTAAAAAGTATAGCATTGTATTCCTATAAGTGGGGCATAGATACTACTCGTAAATGTGTGGCATATATAATACTCCTAAAAAGTATAGCATAGTATTCCTGAAAGTGGGGCATAGATACAACTCGTAAATGTGTGGCATAGATAATACTCCTAAAAAGTATAGCATAGTATTCCTGAAAGTGGGGCATAGATACTACTCGTAAATGTGTGGCATAGATAATACTCCTAAAAAGTATAGCATAGTATTCCTGAAAGTGGGGCATAGATACTACTCGTAAATGTGTGGCATAGATAATACTCCTAAAAAGTATAGCATAGTATTCCTGAAAGTGGGGCATAGATACAACTCGTAAATGTGTGGCATAGATAATACTCCTAAAAAGTATAGCATAGTATTCCTGAATGTTGGGCATAGATACAACTCGTAAATGTGTGGCATAGATAATACTCCTAAAAAATATAGCATAGTATTCCTGAAAGTGGGGCATAGATACAACTCGTAAATGTGTGGCATAGATAATACTCCTAAAAAGTATAGCATAGTATTCCTGAAAGTGGGGCATAGATACTACTCTTAAATGTGTAGCATAGATAATACTCCTAAAAAGTATAGCATTGTATTTCTGAAAGTGGGGCATAGAGACTACTCTTAAATGTGTGCCATAGATAATACTCCTAAAAAGTATAGCATAGTATTCCTGAAAGTGAGGCATAGATACAACTCGTAAATGTGTGGCATAGATAATACTCCTAAAAAGTATAGCATAGTATTCCTGAAAGTGGGGCATAGATACTACTCTTAAATGTGTAGCATAGATAATACTCCTAAAAAGTATAGCATTGTATTTCTGAAAGTGGGGCATAGTTAAAACTCGTAAATGTGTGGCATAGATAATACTCCTAAAAGGTATAGCATAGTATTCCTGAAAGTGGGGCATAGATACTACTCGTAAATGTGTGGCATAGATAATACTCCTAAAAAGTATAGCATAGTATTCCTGAAAGTGGGGCATAGATACAACTCGTAAATGTGTGGCATAGATAATACTCCTAAAAAGTATAGCATAGTATTCCTGAATGTTGGGCATAGATACAACTCGTAAATGTGTGGCATAGATAATACTCCTAAAAAATATAGCATAGTATTCCTGAAAGTGGGGCATAGATACAACTCGTAAATGTGTGGCATAGATAATACTCCTAAAAAATATAGCATAGTATTCCTGAAAGTGGGGCATAGATACTACTCGTAAATGTGTGGCATAGATAATACTCCTAAAAAGTATAGCATTGTATTTCTGAAAGTGGGGCATAGAGACTACTCTTAAATGTGTGGCATAGATAATACTCCTAAAAAGTATAGCATAGTATTCCTGAAAGTGAGGCATAGATACAACTCGTAAATGTGTGGCATAGATAATACTCCTAAAAAGTATAGCATAGTATTCCTGAAAGTGGGGCATAGATACTACTCGTAAATGTGTGGCATATATAATACTCCTAAAAAGTATAGCATAGTATTCCTGAAAGTGGGGCATAGATACAACTCGTAAATGTGTGGCATAGATAATACTCCTAAAAAGTATAGCATAGTATTCCTGAAAGTGGGGCATAGATACAACTCGTAAATGTGTGGCATAGATAATACTCCTAAAAAGTATAGCATAGTATTCCTGAAAGTGGGGCATAGATACTACTCGTCAATGTGTGGCATAGATAATACTCCTAAAAAGTATAGCATAGTATTCCTGAAAGTGGGGCATAGATACAACTCGTAAATGTGTGGCATATATAATACTCCTAAAAAGTATAGCATAGTATTCCTGAAAGTTAGGCATAGATACAACTCGTAAATGTGTGGTATAGATAATACTCCTAAAAAGTATAGCATTGTATTTCTGAAAGTGGGGCATAGATACTACTCTTAAATGTGTGGCATAGATAATACTCCTAAAAAGTATAGCATAGTATTCCTGAAAGTGGGGCATAGATACTACTCGTAAATGTGTGGGATAGATAATACTCCTAAAAAGTATAGCATAGTATTCCTGAAAGTGGGGCATAGATACTACTCTTAAATGTGTAGCATAGATAATACTCCTAAAAAGTATAGCATTGTATTTCTGAAAGTGGGTCATAGATACAACTCGTAAATGTGTGGCATAGATAATACTCCTAAAAAGTATAGCATAGTATTCCTGAAAGTGGGGCATAGATACAACTCGTAAATGTGTGGCATAGATAATACTCCTAAAAAGTATAGCATAGTATTCCTGAAAGTGGGGCATAGATACAACTCGTAAATGTGTGGCATAGATAATACTCCTAAAAAGTATAGCATAGTATTCCTGAAAGTGGGGCATAGATACTACTCGTCAATGTGTGGCATAGATAATACTCCTAAAAAGTATAGCATAGTATTCCTGAAAGTGGGGCATAGATACAACTCGTAAATGTGTGGCATATATAATACTCCTAAAAAGTATAGCATAGTATTCCTGAAAGTTAGGCATAGATACAACTCGTAAATGTGTGGTATAGATAATACTCCTAAAAAGTATAGCATTGTATTTCTGAAAGTGGGGCATAGATACTACTCTTAAATGTGTGGCATAGATAATACTCCTAAAAAGTATAGCATAGTATTCCTGAAAGTGGGGCATAGATACTACTCGTAAATGTGTGGGATAGATAATACTCCTAAAAAGTATAGCATAGTATTCCTGAAAGTGGGGCATAGATACTACTCTTAAATGTGTAGCATAGATAATACTCCTAAAAAGTATAGCATTGTATTTCTGAAAGTGGGTCATAGATACAACTCGTAAATGTGTGGCATAGATAATACTCCTAAAAAGTATAGCATAGTATTCCTGAAAGTGGGGCATAGATACAACTCGTAAATGTGTGGCATAGATAATACTCCTAAAAAGTATAGCATAGTATTCCTGAAAGTGGGGCATAGATACAACTCGTAAATGTGTGGCATAGATAATACTCCTAAAAAGTATAGCATAGTATTCCTGAAAGTGGGGCATAGATACTACTCGTCAATGTGTGGCATAGATAATACTCCTAAAAAGTATAGCATAGTATTCCTGAATGTTGGGCATAGATACAACTCGTAAATGTGTGGCATAGATAATACTCCTAAAAAATATAGCATAGTATTCCTGAAAGTGGGGCATAGATACAACTCGTAAATGTGTGGCATAGATAATACTCCTAAAAAGTATAGCATAGTATTCCTGAAAGTGGGGCATAGATACAACTCGTAAATGTGTGGCATAGATAATACTCCTAAAAAGTATAGCATAGTATTCCTGAAAGTGGGGCATAGAGACTACTCTTAAATGTGTGCCATAGATAATACTCCTAAAAAGTATAGCATAGTATTCCTGAAAGTGAGGCATAGATACAACTCGTAAATGTGTGGCATAGATAATACTCCTAAAAAGTATAGCATAGTATTCCTGAAAGTGGGGCATAGAGACTACTCTTAAATGTGTGCCATAGATAATACTCCCAAAAAGTATAGCATAGTATTCCTGAAAGTGAGGCATAGATACAACTCGTAAATGTGTAGCATAGATAATACTCCTAAAAAGTATAGCATTGTATTTCTGAAAGTGGGGCATAGATAAAACTCGTAAATGTGTGGCATAGATAATACTCCTAAAAGGTATAGCATAGTATTCCTGAAAGTGGGGCATAGATACTACTCGTAAATGTGTGGCATAGATAATACTCCTAAAAAGTATAGCATAGTATTCCTGAAAGTGGGGCATAGATACAACTCGTAAATGTGTGGCATAGATAATACTTCTAAAAAGTATAGCATAGTATTCCTGAATGTTGGGCATAGATACAACTCGTAAATGTGTGGCATAGATAATACTCCTAAAAAATATAGCATAGTATTCCTGAAAGTGGGGCATAGATACAACTCGTAAATGTGTGGCATAGATAATACTCCTAAAAAATATAGCATAGTATTCCTGAAAGTGGGGCATAGATACTACTCGTAAATGTGTGGCATAGATAATACTCCTAAAAAGTATAGCATTGTATTTCTGAAAGTGGGGCATAGAGACTACTCTTAAATGTGTGGCATAGATAATACTCCTAAAAAGTATAGCATAGTATTCCTGAAAGTGAGGCATAGATACAACTCGTAAATGTGTGGCATAGATAATACTCCTAAAAAGTATAGCATAGTATTCCTGAAAGTGGGGCATAGATACTACTCGTAAATGTGTGGCATATATAATACTCCTAAAAAGTATAGCATAGTATTCCTGAAAGTGGGGCATAGATACAACTCGTAAATGTGTGGCATAGATAATACTCCTAAAAAGTATAGCATAGTATTCCTGAAAGTGGGGCATAGATACAACTCGTAAATGTGTGGCATAGATAATACTCCTAAAAAGTATAGCATAGTATTCCTGAAAGTGGGGCATAGATACTACTCGTCAATGTGTGGCATAGATAATACTCCTAAAAAGTATAGCATAGTATTCCTGAAAGTGGGGCATAGATACAACTCGTAAATGTGTGGCATATATAATACTCCTAAAAAGTATAGTATAGTATTCCTGAAAGTTAGGCATAGATACAACTCGTAAATGTGTGGTATAGATAATACTCCTAAAAAGTATAGCATTGTATTTCTGAAAGTGGGGCATAGATACTACTCTTAAATGTGTGGCATAGATAATACTCCTAAAAAGTATAGCATAGTATTCCTGAAAGTGGGGCATAGATACTACTCGTAAATGTGTGGGATAGATAATACTCCTAAAAAGTATAGCATAGTATTCCTGAAAGTGGGGCATAGATACTACTCTTAAATGTGTAGCATAGATAATACTCCTAAAAAGTATAGCATTGTATTTCTGAAAGTGGGTCATAGATACTACTCTTAAATGTGTGGCATAGATAATACTCCTAAAAAGTATAGCATAGTATTCCTGAAAGTGGGGCATAGATACAACTCGTAAATGTGTGGCATAGATAATACTCTTAAAAAGTATAGCATAGTATTCCTGAAAGTGGGGCATAGATACTACTCTTAAATGTGTAGCATAGATAATACTCCTAAAAAGTATAGCATTGTATTTCTGAATGTGGGGCATAGATACAACTCGTAAATGTGTGGCATAGATAATACTACTAAAAAGTATAGCATAGTATTCCTGAAAGTGGGGCATAGATACAACTCGTAAATGTGTGGCATAGATAATACTCCTAACAAGTATAGCATAGTATTCCTGAAAGTGGGGCATAGATACAACTCGTAAATGTGTGGCATAGATAATACTCCTAAAAAGTATAGCATAGTATTCCTGAATGTTGGGCATAGATACAACTCGTAAATGTGTGGCATAGATAATACTCCTAAAAAGTATAGCATAGTATTCCTGAAAGTGGGGCATAGATACAACTCGTAAATGTGTGGCATAGATAATACTCCTAAAATATATAGCATAGTATTCCTGAAAGTGGGGCATAGATACAACTCGTAAATGTGTGGCATAGATAATACTCCTAAAACGTATAGCATAGTATTCCTGAAAGTGGGGCATAGATACAACTCGTAAATGGTTGGCATAGATAATACTCCTAAAAAATATAGCATAGTATTCCTGAAAGTGGGGCATAAATAGAACTCGTAAATGTGTGGCATAGATAATACTCCTAACAAGTATAGCATAGTATTCCTGAAAGTGGGGCATAGATACAACTCGTAAATGTGTGGCATAGATAATACTCCTAAAAAGTATAGCATAGTATTCCTGAATGTTGAGCATAGATACAACTCGTAAATGTGTGGCATAGATAATACTCCTAAAAAATATAGCACAGTATTCCTGAAAGTGGGGCATAGATACAACTCGTAAATGTGTGGCATAGATAATACTCCTAAAATATATAGCATAGTATTCCTGAAAGGGGGGCATAGATAGAACTCGTAAATGTGTGGTATAGATAATACTCCTAAAAAGTATAGCATAGTATTCCTGAAAGTGGGGCATAGATACAACTCGTAAATGTGTGGCATAGATAATACTCCTAAAAAATATAGCATAGTATTCCTGAAAGTGGGGCAGAGATACAACTCGTAAATGTGTGGCATAGATAATACTCCTAAAAAGTATCGCATAGTATTCCTGAAAGTGGGGCATAGATACAACTCGTAAATGTGTGGCATAGATAATACTCCTAAAAAGTATCGCATAGTATTCCTGAAAGTGGGGCATAGATACAACTCGTAAATGTGTGGCATAGATAATACTCCTAAAAAGTATCGCATAGTATTCCTGAAAGTGGGGCATAGATACAACTCGTAAATGTGTGGCATAGATAATACTCCTAAAAAGTATAGCATAGTATTCCTGAAAGTGGGGCATAGATACAACTCGTAAATGTGTGGCATAGATAATACTCCTAAAAAGTATAGCATCAATAGTACGCCGAAAAGTGTGGCATTGACTCTACTCCTTAAAGTGTAGCATGTATTTTACTCACGAAAGTATGACATAGATAATACTCTTGAAAGTTTAGCATCGGTAGGACTGAAAGTTTGACATAGTTGCAAACCCCAAAAAATATGGGAATGATAATACTCCTGAAAGTGTACCTTAAATAATACTCCTGAAAGTGTACCTTAAATACTACTCCTGAAAGTGTACTTTAAATAATACTCCTGAAAGTGTACATTAAATAATACTCCTGATAGTTTGACATAGATTCTCCTGAAAATGTGCCATAGATAATATTACAGAGAGTGTAGCATAGAGAGTAATCCTGAAAGAGTGACAGATAATACTCCTATAAAAATGACTATAGATATTACTCCTAAAAGGTTCTTGTTGGATACTTAAAAAACTTCTTAGTAAAAATGAAATAAAAGCAGTTCCTAAAAAGGATCCGTGCTAAAAATCTGACCATTTTAAAAGGCTCTAAATTTAAAAAAAAAAATGACCAGTTGACCATTACTTGAAAAATTCGGAAGCAGCTTATTAAGAAATATTATTGTTCTTCCGTGAGTTCAACGCCTCAAAGAATTCAGACCAAAGACAAGAAGCAAATACTAACTGGAATTTTCTCTTTAAGGATTACATAGTTTTTTTTCTCAATTCAATCCGTAAAAATATCCTATTAATTAAAATAATTACATATAATTTGTTAATCAATGATTGTTCTTTCATCATATCATTAATTTGCTTATTTTCTTCATAATATAGGGTGTCTCAATATAGATGGGACTCATATAACAGCTAATAACTCTACTAATAATTACGTTGTTTTATTTTTCGTTTCAGATTTGAAAATCGTATACTATAACAACTATTAATCCTTGATCACAATGCTGTGGACTAAAGAGGAAAAATATTTTGCGTCACAACTTATTTGGAGACAAAATCATTCAAAACTCTCTCAAAATAGATGCAATCTTATAGTATGATAATGATTTATTACTAAGACAATAAACTCAAAAAAAGAATACATGTCCTGGATGCTGATATAATAACAATTAAAAAAACATTGATTTGATGTCTCAAGCGCAAACGATGCATTTTTTAGAGGACGTGTTCTAAATGACCGGCATTGCACTTGACTCAGTAATAAATCATTATCATATTAATGAGTTGCATCGATTTTGAGACATCCGGTACAAAAAGCCAGACCAGCATGTTTTAAGCGTTTTATATTGACCAAACTCCTCAACAGCGTGTAGAATACGACACGAAATAATTTTTTTTAAAGCGGAGTTTAACAAGTTTAGATTCAGAGTTTTTCTTCTCCTATATTGGTTGCCTTACCAAGGCTAAAGATTTCAGCCTGTCCTACTATTTACCTATAGCCGAAGGGAGAATAGTTGGATTCATAAGTTTCCCAAGAGTATTATTACTATGTGAAATGCAAACAGCCTTGTAGGGATTTGAACTAGGGTTGAACTGTATATCTTTGACGACGATAACCATTACACTATGAGCGGAAATTCAGTCAAGTTATCGTCTTGTGCATTTGAATTATCTTTTAATTTTAGTTGAAAATAGATTTAGGCAAAACATTAAGATCATTGTCTTTCTTGGGAATCCTTTTGAGATGAGGCTTCTTAATCTGAGAATTAACTTTTTATTTTTTTTTATTTTTATACTTGTTGTTGGTGCGATAGACAACAACTATGGAAGGCAGTAATTACTGGGAATACGGTTACAAGACTCAGCATTTCTATCAGAGGTCGCAGTTAATCACCTGAAGAAGGCCAGAGGTGAAATTTGGCCGAAACGTAGTGAAAAGAAGCAACAAAAAACTACCAAGATGAGGACAAAAAGTCCGCAATAAATAGAAATAAAAAAATAAAAAATTAATTCTCAGATTAAGATCATTGTTTGGTTTGAGTTATTTACTCAACGGCATATCAACTCGTGATGAGATATCTAATACCGAACTTTGATTCATTTGCAAATGTTGTATTATAATTACGACCATTTAAGTTTTCAAAGTTCAATAGCAGCCATTAAAAAAAAGAAACATTTTTTTTTATTTGTTTACGATAATCATTTATTTACACACAAATACATGGTTTCAAGTATTCCTATTCAATACTGATAATTATCAAAAAGATTAATGTGATGTACAAGTTCTGCTAAACCATGTGACTTCGATCCGAGAAAGATAGATAGATATGAACAAAGTGAGATAGATAAATTGATAGATAGATAGATTGGACTTAGGTGTAATAGCAACAATGGGGTGATTCCATTCTCTCCAGAACCGGAGCCTCACCACCAGATGCAGTGTAGGACACGCCTTATTTTGCACAGGATTATATGATATCAAGTATTCCTATCTAATAGAAATAATTTTCAAACAGATCTTTTTTACCCATAAATGGAACCCTAACAGCTACTACCAATACTATGAGTTAGAGTGGACCTGGGAGTAATGGCAATGAAGGGTTACCTCACGCTTCCCATAGCTTTAGAAATAGACCTTCACCACCATTAGCAGAATATATTTTTTTTTGCAGAAGAAGCAGTCGGAGTATTGTAGGTCTCGTCGACATGGCGGACTTTTAAGATGAATTCTCGTTGTAAGGTGAATGACAACCAACCAAATTGAAAGCCGGAGAGGGACGAATTGGTTTGTGTAAAAAGTCGGATCGGCAGATGGTACACGAATATCGATCTGTTTGCCACTCGGCTGCCTTCTTTCATTCCACATGACTTCTGGCTTAACGCAGCCGAAAAAAACAAAAGCTTTTCAGGAATTTTCGTCTTTTTCTTTCTTTTTATCATATTGGTTCAAGTATTTTTTCTTATTCTTTATTTATAAAATGTTATTTTTCCCCTGATTTCTTCTTTAATAAAATAGTTTTTTGTGCCAATTCATCATTTGTGTGTTTTTTTTCGAAAGCTAAAAGTTTGGTTAATTTCTTTCTTTCTTTCTTTCTTTGTATCTAATAAGATTTTATCTTTTACTTTTTCTTCTATTTTTTCTTTCTTTCATTTTTCTTTCTTCTTTCTTCCTTTCTTTTTTAATCTTTTTTGTTGTTTCTTTCGCTTTCATGTTTCTTGTTTCAGTTTGTTCCTTCTTTCTTTCTTTCTTTCTTTCTTTATTTCTTTCTTTCTTTCTGTTTTATAAAACTTTCTTTCTTTCTTTCTTTCTTTCTTTCTTTCTTTCTTTTTTTTTAGTATTTTATAAAATTTGATTCCTTCTTTCTTTCTTTCTTTCTTTTTTCTTTCTTTCTTTCTTTCTTTCTTTCTTTTTTATAAAAAAATTCTTTCTTTCTTTCTTTCTGTTTTATGAAAAATTTTTTCTTTCTTTCTTTCTTTCTTCTCAATTACATATGAGAAATTCTTTGTAGATATATTTTCCCTCAGGAATGTTTCCATTTCTTTCGACAGGGTTGAACCCCCTCCCTTCGTTTCTAAATAACAATTCTATCCACCCAGATTTCACGAACTTCATATACAACGAAGAGAAAAAAAACGCTCTCGTTTCCTTTGACAAATAACAATTCTTCGGAATCGGTACAATTAAAAAGAAACTATTCAGTCGATTCAATCAACCGTTACGAAGAATAACAAAATGGATTTCTACATGGAGCAAAAAATAAGATCCAAGATCAACTATTTCAGATCAAGTACTGGGTGTTTCAAAAAATCTTAATATCATTTGAGGCAGACAGGGTGTTTCAGAAAAATTGATATGATTTTGTTATTTAATAACTTGACTAATTCTCGTTCAAATGATCTCAAATTTTAACTGCATGTGTAGAAATAACTCAAAATTCTATGTTTAATGCTTACATGACTTTTCTTTTCCACTGAATAGAATTTCTTTACTTGAAAAGAAAAATCGTGAGACATTAAGAATATAATTTTGAGTTGTTTCTGCACATGCTGTATAAATTTCCAAAGGCCTGGAAAATGACTGGTAGAACTTGGGATCAAGAGGAAGAATCCTGAGCATTCAGACCACAGCACTGTTAAAATCAGCTCGAATATAGAAGACTCTTAATGATATGGGGAGACTTGTGTTCACTCAGATTTCGGTGAAAAAATATATATATATAAATAAGAAAAAAAACAAAAAAAACACCAGTTCTGAAAAACTTGCTTGGTGTGAAATAATTGATAACGCGTCATCTAAAAATTAAACGAAAATAAAACTTTCTATTAACGTCACAAATGCGTAAAAAGCACATAGCACAACCCCCACCCCCCAAAAAAAACAAACAACAAAAAAAAAAAAAACAACAAAAAACATGATCATATCGTCATTATTATCATTATCATTCTTCATCTTTCTAATTTCGATAAAAAGCAACAAGAAGTTGGAAGAATGATACGAATCAAAATAATTAATGATAAAATAATAATTGATAATGCTTCTTCGTCGTAAATATTTAAAAAAAACAACAAATATGCTATTAACATCACTGGCATGTAAAAGCGATAAAAAATATGGCGCCGACAAATTGGAGACGAGAATATTCGATGGTTTTATATGTATTATTTGGACTTCTGTTATGCCATTAGCTCTGGTTGCTTATGTTTGGTTAGTTTTGCTTTGATTTTATGGCATATCAACCATTGAAAGTAATATAATGCCAATTGCTCTTTATACATATATATTGAATATATATGATTTAGTTTGGTTGGGTTTTATGGCATATCAACCATTGTAAATTATATAATGCAAAATCCATTTATATATATATATATATATATATATATATATATATATATATATATATATATATATATATATATATATATATATACATTAAATACATGATTTCTAAACATATTTTGTAAATGAATTAGTCATTTGTTTACACACGGTTAAATGTAAAAATAGTTCAATTTCAAACGATTCAGTTTAGCATAATTACACAGTTTAAATGTCAAACACTTCTATTTGACCCATAGATAGGACCCTATCAGGTGCTACTATCTAGGTAAGAGCGGATCAGGGAGCGATGGCAATGAAAGAATACTCTGCATTCCCCTTAGATCCAGCAGTACTGGAGCCTCACCCTCAGATTGTTTAGTGTCATAAACAGGACACTCGTTGGTGGAGTCTTACCCTTCTGCAGAGATGCAGTAGGTGTATTCTGCAGTTCCAGCCGACTGGGCCAGTAGCTTAGGTGGTAACAGCTGCCATGGAGAAGCAGGCTTTTCCTAAAACAAAAGGGCTCGTCAGTTCGAGTCTCACCAGAAACTTTTCATATCATCAAATTTAATAAGAATTATTATGCATTTTGACTTAATCCATGCAATATATATATATATATATATATATATATATATATATATATATATAACGTGCACTCGTGAAAACTGCCTCCAAAAGCTATCGGAAGAACCCAACAAACACAAATGCCCGAAAACTAGAAAAGGCACAATATCAATTAGCAGGAATATATCTAAAAGAACAGGCAGAATACATACAAAATCAGATAGATAAGATTAGAGACTCGGTGGAAGATAGACAATCCAGGATAGCCTGGCAAACAATAAACGAAGTAGAAGGAAGAGCACAGCCAAAGCAAAATTGAAAGCTGTAAGCCAACAAGAAAGAGTAAAACTGTGGGAACAGCATTTCAAAAATCTACTAGGAAGCCCACCGAAAATAGCGGATGAACCGATCACCAGAATTATCAGTAAGCAATTAGACATTAAACTTGGGCCTTTCACCAAAAGGAACTCGACTCAGTTCTTAAAAAAATTAAAAATAGGAAAGCTGCAGGGCTAGACGAGATCCCCCCAGAAGTGTGGAAGACTAGACAATTCGACGATATACTGCTCCGGCAATGCAACGCTGTCTATAGTCAAAATAGGATAGAAAGATGGATGGAGGGATGCATCCTTCCTTTCCCTAAAAAAGGCGACCTCGGATTAGCCAAGAACTACCGAGGGATAACACTTACATCCATAGCAGCCAAAATCTACAATGCCCTACTACGAAACCGCATAGAACCCAAAATAGACAACATCCTTAGGAAAAACCAAAATGGCTTCCGGAGAAATAGATCCACACCTCACAAATATTGACCATCCGTAGAATCCTTGAAGGCGTCCGGGCAAAAAACCTTCAGGCGACATTACTATTTGTCGACTTTACCAAGGCCTTCGACTCCATCAACAGAGGGAAAATGGAACTAATCCTACTAGCATACGGCCTACCTAAAGAAACCGTAGCAGCAATAATGATCCTCTACAGAAACACAAAAGTGAAAGTACGTTCACCAGACGGAGACACGGAATACTTCGACATTGTTGCAGGAGTACTACAAGGAGACACGCTAGTCCCATACCTCTTTATCATCTGTCTAGACTACGTGCTTAGAGCTTCGATCGACAAAATCAAAGAAAATGGTTTCGAGCTGACTAAGAAAAGAAGCAAAAGGTACCCCGCAAAAACAATCACAGACGCCGACTACGCTGATGACTTAGCGTTACTGGCGAATACGCCTAATCAAGCAGAGACACTACTGCATAGTTTGGAACGAGCTGCAGCCGGCATTGGCCTCCATGTCAATGCGCACAAAACTGAATATATGTGTTACAACCAAACGGGCAACATTACCACTCTAGACGGAGCCTCTCTGAGGCTAGTGGACAAATTCACCTACCTAGGAAGTAGCGTCTCATCAACAGAAAACGACATCGACACACGACTGACGAAAGCATGGACGGCTATAGATAGGCTCTCAATAATATGGAAATCAGACCTGAGCGATGAAATGAAGCGCAGTTTCTTCCAGGCAGCGGTTGTATCGATACTGCTATATGGATGCACTACATGGACGCTAACCAAACGGCTGGAGAAGAAACTTGACGGCAACTACACAAGAATGTTGAGAGCAATATTGAACAAGTCCTGGCGACAACACCCCACGAGACGCCAACTGTACGGCCACTTGCCTCCCATCACGAAAACTATACAGGTCATACGAGCCAGACACGCCGGACACTGCTGGAGAAGCAAGGTCGAGCTCGTAAGTGACGTACCCCTATGGACCCCCACATATGGCCAAGCAAAAGCAGGACGACCAGCCCGAACTTACATACTGCAGCTATGTGAGGACACAGGATGTAACCCAGAAGACCTGCCGGAGGCGATGAACGATCGGGAAAAGTGGCGAGAGATGGTCAAGGATATCCGTGCTGGCGGCACGACATGATGATGATGATGATGATGATATATATTGTGCATTGGATCTTTAATGCATCAGAAAGATAAACAACGTCAGAGGAGGCAACCTGGGTTTCGAACTTATTTTGGCTGCTATCGAATAGGAGACGATATTATTTGATGAATATTAGAATTACAAATGGCACATTTTTTTTTATTTCATTAGAAGTAGAAGTTATTTTAAATTATGAGAAATCGTCGGACTTAGTGTCGGGTTGACACACTTTTACCAAGTGTGGATATTGATTGATTGATTTTAAGGGTGTGAGAGAGGATCGTGCGGGTTTTTGGTATCGATGCACTAATAGATAATAATAAACAGACGGCAGTAAGAAGACCCACGCGTTTTATGATGCTACTTTGGTCACGTAACCTAGCAGCCATTAGAAGTTCTATTTTGGAAAGCAAGGGATCTAATCCTTATAACGGCATCTCAATCCATCTGAGGTTTTGGAATCGCATACTTTATACGTTTGTATTTGCATTTTTTGTGCAGTTGTTTCTACAAAGTTTATTTATTTATTTTTCGATTTAATGATATGCCAAATGTATAAGAAATTTTCAAATAGGTCCTTCATAGTATTAAGTTTCAGGTCCTTTCTGGTTGTCAAAAGAGAGTCTATTTGTTGTATCTGAATATCAAATCTCACCGCCACAATTAATTGAGTGCGAGAAATACAATTTGGACACTTGTAGGCGCCTCTGGTGGTATAATGGTTAGCAAGCTCGACTAGCAAACCTACACGAGTGAGTTCGAGTCTCATTGGGTGCCCCTTTCATATGGCCTTGTGCCACATCTAAGCAAAAAGCTTAGTAAATTACCACTTGTAGCAGAGGAAATGTATTATGGTTTAATATTTCCTCATGTTGAACAATGTAGAAAAATTCACGACAAATTAACATCGACATATTTATTGCCTGAGCAAATTTAATTGAAGGAATAGAGGAATTACATAAAATACTAAGTGTACATTGCAGAGAAAGTTGTATGAAGACCTACGAGGTACATATTTAAGCGTACTTTCTGGTTGTCGAATCAGGAACTAAAAGAGAGAGAGAGAGGGGGGAGTTTTAGCTTTGCCGTGCGTTTTATAATACTACTTTGGTCACGTCACCTAGCAGTCATTGGAAGTACTATTTTGGAAAGCAAGAGATATAACCCCTACAACGCCTTGTCAATCTGTCTGAGGTTAGGGAACTGCATACATTGAATGTTTATATTTATATTTTTGTTTAGTTGTTTCGTTAGAGTTTATTTATTTTTCGATTTAATGACATGCCAAAATGCTCTGATGTTGATGTACATTTTTCTTTTTTAAGTAGAGGAATTATATTGTGAATTGAATTGAATTGAATCACTATGACCAGAAAATCCGGGGAACACTTACGCACGACATACAGAAACACTGGACAGCTGTTTCGACCTTATTAGGTCTCATCAGCAGTGTATACCATGATTTCCACCACTGGAGATTGAACCAACGACCACAGATTGTAGAGTTTCGTCTCTGCAATCCGTGGTCGCTGTTTGGTATGATTTTGTTTCTCCCAAGAAGGACAAAAGGTCATCCATGTTGATATTTTTGAATCGGTCCTTCATACTATTTGCGATGGGTAAATGTTTTTTTAATAAGAGCTAAATCTCTGCGTTCTATGAGAAAATGTTTAACAGTATAAGCTGTTTGATATACTTTCTTCTTTGATGGATGGTGGAAATAAAACTAATGGCTTGAGTCCAAAAAGCCTAAAAGAGGAAAAGCTGCGTTTATTGCTCCGTGCCTGAGGCTCCATGCAAGGAAATGCCGATGGAATCTTAACAATTTTAAAACCCAGTGCATCTTGAAGCAAGCTTCCTGCTTGGCACCTCACATTAAAAAATATTCTTGTGTCCATTTTATTTGGTGGCTTGCTAAAAAAAAGCTAGTGACTGTGATTGTTTTTAAAGGAGTGAAAATGCAGATATTGTTGTAGTCAGAAGATCCTATTGTTTAAGTGGTTGGGGTTGCTAGTGAAGATCTCCTGCCGTTAAAAAGGCCGCTTGAAAAAGGAAAAAAAAAATACGTTAATTGATTTCGATAGAGAAATGAAAATTGTAGAAATATCAGCCAGGAATACATTAGTCAAATGCTTTAGGATTCGTATAAGAAAGGAATACAAAATCGATTAATTAAAAGTGATATAATGAAATTATCGAAATATTGTCGTGAAAAAATCTTTCAAGAAAAGGTCAGCGAGAAATAGTGGTGTTTATGGGACTGCCCATTGCTTAGGCTTGAAGAAAATTCATATACAGGGTGTTTCAAAAAATTGATATTATTTGAGATGCACAGAAAAATCAATTTCATAATTTGATAACTTGACCAATTTTCGTTCAAATGATCATAAACTTAACTCTACGTGTAGGAATAACTAAAAATCCTACATTTAATGTTTTATGTTTTTTTTCTTTTCAGGTATAGAAATATCATTGACTGGAAAAGAAAACGCGTTTAAACATTAATCATAGAGTTTTTAGTTGTTTTGATACAAACTGTTAAAATTTGAGGTAATTTAAATGAGAATTATCAGATTACGAAGTTATATCAATATTTCTGAAACAGACATCTCAAATGATACCAAATTTTTTACACATCCTGTATTTACTATTAATAACTAAATTTAGTTACTTTTTTTTTAAAATTGAAAAGTAGTCCAACAACAAAAAGTTTATAATTCATTGCTATAAATTCTATGTTTAACGTTTAGACGTCTTTTCTTTTCCTGCGAAAGGAATTTTTATATTTGAAAAGAAAAAAAAAAGGAAAGCATCAAATATGTAATTTTGAGTCGTTTCTAAAATATGGTATTAAAATTTGAGATCATTTGAACTAGAATTGGTCAAGTTATTAGATTTCCAAATGATATATTTTTTTCTGAAAACACCTTGTATAATCAATGAGATTTTACCCAGAAAGTAAGTTTACTAGGAGCATGCGCAGTGGATACGTAGAAGTCAGTTACAGTTAGCACTCGGAGAAGATGTGAGAAAGCAGAGTGACTGTGTGTGTGTGTGTGTGTGTGTGTGAGAGAGAGAGAGAGAGAGAGAGAGAGAGAGAGTGAGTTCAACCGGTTACGACAAACGGAAAAGCGACTACTAGATGTACCTAAGTGGTTAGAGTCGAGGACCAAGTGATAAGCCAGTTGACACAGACGCTTTTAAGGACGAATATTCTAAAATCGTCCACATGTTACTAATTCGAGAGTGAAGACTGATATTGCAAGCAGCCAGCGAGAGATTGTAATGACATCCACAGCACATAAATAAATTTGAGGTCATTTAAACGAGAATTAGTCAAATTATTTGATTACAAAAAAAAAAAAAAAAAAATTTAAATTTTAAAAATCAAAAAAAATTAATATTATTATATTAATCTTTTTAAACATCCTGGAAAATCTACGAGATTTTACCAAGAACTTTAGTTTGCAGGGAGCATGTAGATGAAGTCAGTTGTAGTCAGGACTGAGAAATTAGGAAAAAGCAGAATTACACACACACAGAGAGAGAGAGAGAGAGAGAGAGAGAGAGAGAGAGAGAGAGAGAGAGAGAGAGAGATTAATTTGTTGCTACAGACGAAAAAGCGAGTACTAGATCTAATTAAGGGGTTAAAACCAAAGACCAGTTGATAATCAGGATACGCCAAGTTAACTGATGACATAGATGCTCTTGTCTTATTCTAAAATCCTTCACACCAAGATCGATATTGCAAGTAACTAGCGAGAGATTTTAATGACATCCACTGCACATATTTAAGTGGTGAGAACCAAAGACCAATTGATAATCATAATATGTCAAGTTAACTGATGATATAGATACTCTTGTCTTATTCTAAAATCTTTCACATCAAGACCGATATTGCGAGCAACCAGTGAGATATTGTAATGACATCAACTGCACATAAATAAATAGATTCTTTCTTATACATTATCAGGTAGAATTTATTTCTGTCTCACCTTTTGAAGACCCTGGTTGAATCAAAAGTGTAACAGTCACTTCATACAACGTAGAGGAGTCCAACAATCTGTACCAAGACCTTCTTCAGCTGTTATCAACACAACGTGGGTGAAGAGTGTAATTCGATGGAGATACACCCACGTAGACAAGAAGAACTTTGGATCACGTTTAGTTAGCCCACCACTTCTTACAACACTGAGGAATCCAACAATCTGTGCAAAGACCTTCTTCAGCTATAATTAACACAACGTGGGTGAAGAGAGTTATCCGACAGAGAGGTACCCCCATCAAAGCAAGAAAAACTTTAAACCACATTTGGCCACGTGAACTAAGATGGAAGGCTGTAGAATTTCATGAATAGTACCACAGTCTCAAAATCGACAGAATCCAAGACCTGAAGTCGCATTCCTGTTACCGCAGGTCTTTTTCAGATGTCAGTTCAAGGTGTGGTGTCACACCTGACCTACAGTTGAATTATCAATATCTAAACAGATGTACCTAAGACATCACAAAACTTCTACGTACGACTCTTACAGGGACGGACGTTTTTCAGGATCTTCGGGGTGCTATGTTGAGTACTTCCTCTTCATGGTATAACTTAATGCAACGGGTTTTATTTGAAGGTATAGATACTGGGATATTTTTTGTGGAATATTATAAACACCGAACGGATACTATTAAGAATTATCTATTATCAAGCTCTTCTGTGCTGAAACACTGCCAGCAAAAATAAACTTTTTAACTTTTCACATAGGGGTAAGACCCCACCCCAACAAGTGTTCTGTATATGACACTAAACAATTTGATGGTGAGGTTCCAGTAATGCTGGAGCTTTGGGGAATGCGGAGTACCCCTTCATTGCTATCGCTACCAGGTCCACTCTAGTCCGGAGTTGTAGCACCTATCTATGAGTTAAATAGAACTAAACTGTATAGTTATACTAAAAGGATTTGCTTGATGCTTAACTGAATTGCTTGAATAAACTGTTTATTTGTATAAAATGGATTTGGCATTAAAAAAACCTACAAAGGTTGATAAGCTGTAAAAAGAGTTTATCTATCTATCTATCTATCTATCTATCTCAGTCTGTTTATGTCTACTTATCTCTATGTCTATTTTTTTTATATCAGTATCTATCTATCTATCTGCTTGATATTTTTTAGGTTATTTGGTACCAGTAGGAAGGAAAGAATTCTGATCTGACCAATTATCGAACACCAAAGATGAATTGGTTTTTATTTATAAGTAAGTGAAGTTGGTGACCGTAGTCAAGAGCAACCCGAAGGCTCCCTTTTCAATAGCTACTACACCAAGGTATAGGATAGGGCGCTACTCCTTTCCCTGGATTGCTCCACTTTACCATTGATGCGTACCTTATATTGCTGAGTGTTAAGCAAGGAGGTATCAAGTACCATTTTTAAAATCTTTGGTATGACACGACCTGGAATTGAACTCAGGTCTCCTGGACCATTGGCGAACACTACCCACTAGGGAAAAATCACTTCAAATGTGCTACTATTCATTTATAGATGTGTAACGAAGTAGATTATTGATTTGAAATGAATGCAAATGTCGCAGTCAGAGTTTGATCTCCGTCTGCTGATTCTATTCAGACCAATTGCTTGAGTGATTTTAATGGCACCCGTTTAGGTTGCCATGAAATGCCCTGGGGTTAGTGTTCTTTATGCGTTCATATTTAGATTTTTCAGTTGTTGTTTCGTATGAGTTTTTTAACATGATCCCATAGAATGCGAATAATTTTTAAATTTAGGCTCTACAATATGTTGTCGCTGGTTCGATCTCCAGTGGTGGAGATCACGATATGCCCTGCTGATGAGACCTAAGAAGGTCGAAACAGCTGTCCAGTGTTTCCGTATGAAGTGCGTAAGTGTTCGCCAGATTTTCTGGTCATGGTCATTTAATTCACAATATATTTCCTCTACTTAAAAAAGAAAAATATTGATCTATATCCTTGCCTTTGAGGTCATAATAATTACGCAGATGCGTATTTCTAATCCTCTTGGGAAGACGTGGCCCAGGAGGTGACCGTGTCCTCTGCAAAGAGTACGGATGTAACTTGCTAGACACATTCAGGTCAATTGGTCGCGCAATTACCATGAGTAGTTAATTTGGCGTCCCTTGAGTGTGATTTGGACTGTGGCTCAGTTGTAGAGTTTCGGCTCTGCAATCTGTTGTCGCTAGTTCGATCACCAGTGATGCAGATGACGACCTATCCTGCTAATGAGACCTAGTAAGGTCGAAACAGCTGTCCAGTGTTTCCGTATGTCGTGCGTAAGTGTTCGTCGGATTTTCTGGTCATAGTGATTCAATTCACAATGTGATTCCTCTACTTAAAAAATGTAAATTTTTAAACAGATCTATTTGATTCTTACAGGTGCGACCACTCTGAGTCAGAGTGGACCAGGGAGTAATGGCAATAAAGTGGTGCTTCACACTCCCCTCATCACTAGAACTGGAGTCTCATTCTCAGATGTAATTTAGAGTCATACCTTGGAATCTCTTATTTTGCCGGGGGTACAGTCAGCTTATTTAAAATCCTGCTGACAGGGCTCCGTTATGCCAAATTCACCTTTTAAAAAGGGTAATAAAAACACTTTAAGACTCTGAAGATTCATTCCTTTCTCTCAGCTCTACAGAAGCTATTAAGAAAAACAAGGAAAAAAATAGAATGTAAGAGGTTCAGTGATTTATAAAATTTGTCTCTTTTTAGACATCTAATCTTTCCCGGCAGAGAAGACAATTTTATATTTAGCACGGAAATCTGATCTCAGCCTCATCAGCAAGTTTTTCTAAATTTCGCGACATATAATCTGAATCCACATAAAATATGGCTGACGTTTCTTCAGAGAAACGGAGTATGTGACGATAATGGTGGACATGTTTTTATGCCAAATTAAATTTCTGCTATACTAGCATTGTTTCAGTCTGATTTGCTTCAAGATAGACACGCTAAGAAAGACAATAGAAGTTGTCATTTTCGAACACTTTAAAATGCAATTAATGTTTTCAATCTGTTAATATCTCTAAGTATCTTTTGCCATTTGTATCTTTATATCTTGTTTCTATTTATTATTCTGTTAATGTTCGTTCAAGTGTGTTCATATCTATCTATCTATCTATCTATCTATTTTTTTCCGTTTATATCTGTGTATGGAGGAGTGAGCGTAGTGTCTAACGTGCTGGGCAGCGACATCGTAGTAAACGAGTTCGAAATCTAGTCACGCTATTATGTTCACTTTCGGACAAATACCTATGGTTAAAGGCATGAACTCCTTCATCCCCCTACTATGGGTTAAATAGTACCACTACTGTTCTTCTACAAAGAAAGATTTGGCATTAAATAACTCTTGAAAGTCGATATGCCATTAAACAAAGAAACCAAAACTCTCTCTCTCTCTCTCTCTCTCTCCATATATATATATATATATATAAATATCAACAGTCGACACTTCTTACAAAGAAAAGGATGCGCCGTGGGCACTGTTGAAACCTTATTTTCCGCGGCTATCTACATAGACAAATATGAAAACACATATATCAACCAAGAAATTGAGAACGACTGCCTTTTTTACGCAAGATACATTGATGAAGTATTCTTACACGCAGACGGAAAAGCAAAACTGAACAATTTCCTTACATAAATATGATACCCAACTTTATCAAATTTGATCATGATAAGTCAAAACAATCCCATTTTTAGATATCATTGTATATATTAGCAAGAACAAGATCATTACAAACAACAATACACACAAAAAGTACGAGCACGCACAACTATCTCCATTAAAGGTCTTCTCTCCACAAACCTCTCAAAGATAGCTTTACCTATTCACAAGCAATTAAACTGACAAAAATTTGCACAGACAACAATGAAATGAAAAGACAAAGTGATAGACTAAAACAGCAATTCTCAGCACGAAGATTCTCACATACGTTTATTGAAAACAGATAAAAGCATTTCCATCACTTGGCAGGATATCCTAAAACAAAAACTAAAAGTGACAACATTACCACAAATAATCAAGAACCGTTGGAACATTTTGAAAGTAAACCCTAACTTAAAAACTAGACATAAAAACCTATCGTCGACCAAATAACATCAGAGAAATAATAGAAAGCAACTATAAACTAAATGATAAAGTAATTTATAAGTGTTGTATACCACAACTATAATGATATTATAATGATATCAATAGCACATATACAAATGCAAATACAGAGAAATATAAAACAGGCGGACTCTATTGTTCAGGTGCAAACCGTTTATCAATTTCTGACTTCGGTTCTTCGACACGAAGAGAGAGACACAATTCTTAAAAGTCTTCTATCATACTATGCTTAAGTACATTTTTCAATGGCCGAAATCCAACTCTATGCCCCAATGCCAAGAACTCAGTTATCGTCTTCTTTAGTCCAACCTCAAAATCCCAACTGCCTGGTCGGACCCCAACTTCCCAACATCATGGTCGAAGCCTAATTTCTCAACACCATGGTCGGAATTCAACTTTTCAGCACTATGGTCGGAACTCATCTTCTCAAAATTATTGTCGGATCCCAACTTCAACTGTCTGCCATTGAGGCAGACAACCCAACTCTCTGCCTATATTGTCTAAAGTCAACTCCCAACTGACGTGTTTTTCAAAATCTTCAAATTGTCAGGACCATCACTTCCGGGCATGACGTCATTCACACTCCAGCCCTATTTCCTATCTAAGGTTTATTATGACAATTGTGATTGTCATATCCTTTGCGCGCGAGTGTAAACTGTACCCAATGCTATGCACCTGAACTAAAAGACGAAAAGTTCAAAGCCCAACCAAACTGAATGATAAAATATAATTAACGAAAAAGGATTAATATAAAAAATCATTCCGTAATTATATAACATAAGGAGTCCACGATAAAATCCACTAAATTTTGCTAAGAACAATCTATGCTGCTGCAAACATCTAAGACACTTATTCGATAGCTTCACAGCTAAAAATTTTTTTTTCAAAATTAGCAGAAATAAAAACGTAATTTATTTACTGGACAGTACACGCTGTCAAAAACTGCATGTTAGAAATTCAGAAAGGCAATTCGATTTTAGACTAAATAACTCTAAATGTAACAGAGTTAACTTCCTTTTCAGAATATCTTAGTAATAATTTTCTTCACAGCTGTCTGGATTGGGTTCGAATAGGAGCTGTGTGTCAATCAAGAAATTCGACGTGTTTGGAGTAGAGAGGGTTGAGTCTATATAAACACAGTATCAAATCTAGGAATTATAGCAATTTAATATTTGTAGAACAACACTTCCACTCAAATGGTCACAATTCGAACAGAGAAGTTAAATTCACCAACACAGAAAGAATTCAAAAAACATAAGCATAAAATCATATTTAAAAAAAGATGAAGACAAATGGATTTTTATCAATTTATCTTCATCATATGTGCCAAAATATGTGCACATAGGATTTAATATGAAATTTTTATTATCCTTCCTTAAAATAAAACTTGACAGTCACAAACATCTATATGAATAAAGAAACGAGCTGGTCAGCTACAATTAATTTGGTACGCGCTCCTCCCAAACCTAACGAAAAATTCATTAACTAGGCACCTTCATAATATATATATATATATATATATATATATATATATATATATATATATATATATATATCCCTTATATTCTTATCTGTCTATCTATCTTACTCCGTTCATATGTATCTCTGCACCATTCTCGGATCAAAGTCACATGGGCTGACAGAACTTGTACATCAATTTGTTGCGGCCAATGTCTAAATGTGTCATCCAGATTTTTAAGACAAACCAACGTTATCCATGGAGTTGAACTTAAAGCAAAATCTTTTTTAAAATTCTATGTAAATGTTGTTCATATAAAGAAATTTTCACTGCCTTAGAAATCTGTATGAATTTGACTTATTGCACTGGCCAGTCATGCTGATAAGAAACGCGCAACTTCTTCAGGCGTGAAGGTTAAAAGATTTTTTATACTAAGCTCAGATTTGCTATTCATCATTATCATCATCAGTTAGCATTGCCAGTATGGATTTTTCTGACTCTCTCTTCCCATCCGTCCCTATCTATCATCGCTCTCGGCAGGTCTTCCAAATTACATCCTGTGTCCGCACAGAGCTGACGTAAATAATTTCTTGCTGGTCGGCCAACACTGGCGCATCCATGTAAAGGAGTCCATTGAAGAACATCACTTATGAGTTCGTCCTTGCTTCTCCAGCAGTATTTGCATGTCTTACTTCGACGTTTTTTGAGATCATTTCGTGGGATGTTGTTTCCAGGATTTGTTCAAAATAGCTTGTAATATTCTTGTTTAGTTTCCATCTTAGATTTGGCACAACGCCATTAGTATGCGGCTTTTAGTTAGGATCTAAGTCAATACCCCGCAATAAACCAGCTGGTCAGCCATAGGTAATTTGGAACGCTCTCTTTCCAAATCTAATGAAAAACTCATTAGCCAGGCGCTTTCACCACACACACACACACACACACACACACACACACACACACACACACACATATATATATATATATATATATATATATATATATATATATATATCTGTTCTTATCTACCTATCTGCGAGACTAACATTACGACTCGATGAAGTGTCATTCAAGATTTGGTTATTAAGCATGTCTCTGTTTGAAGTCTAAATATTACTAAAATTATCTCACTCTCTCTCTCTCTCTCTCTCTCTCTCTCTCTCTCTCTCTCTCTCTGACTATATATATATATATATCGAGTGAAAAACAGACAGAAAGTTTGGATAGAGGAGATACAGAGTCAATGGCGCTTGGTGAGTGCTAGTTATGCAATCATCAAACCAAGAGCCTATAATCAGATGTGTGTGTGTGTGTGTGTGTGTGCGTGCGTGCGTGAGCAAAATCCAGCAAAAGCAGCATATCATAAAAATGTTTTCTTATTAGATCAATACATATAATTCTTTTATAGATTAAATCAATTTCCATTACTGGAAATTGATCTAATTATGTACACTTATTTAAATAATTGAGCATATTACTGATGATCGTAGCAATGCTTCCTTTTGTCAATGATACTTAAAGTAATTTGCGTATATATATGCTTGCGTTCGTGATGTAATGGCTACTGTCGTAGGAAATGGACACGGTGACCCGAGTTCAAAACCTGGACGAGGTTGTTTGTATTTTCACATAGCACAAGTAACCTTGCGAAAGGTATGAACTCAACTATTCTTTCTCCAGCAATAGCTGAATTTTTGGGCAGACTGGGCTTTTAAACCTTTGTATAGCAACCAGTCTAGAAAAAGGAAAACTGAATACAAAACTGGAGATTAAACACCGCTTAAAAATTGACAATGTGTCGAATCCTGCTGGTGCGGAGGATTGGGTATATATGTATATATATATCTTTTTTTCACTGGTCCACGCTGTTTCCAACTTTCAAATAAACGACAGTTATGTTTTCCTCGTTCGTCATGGATTGGTTGTTGGTTGGTTATTTGGGTTTTATGGCATATCAACCTTTGTAGTTTATTTAACGTCAAATTCTGTTTATATATATATATATATATATATATATATATATATATATATATATATGTGTGTGTGTGTGTGTGTGTGTGTTTAACCTAAGATTTCTAAGTGAATAATTTGTAGATAAAATTTTAGATAAGTAGGATTTCATTTGTTTGCACACGATTAAATGGTTTCAGTTTATCATATTTTTGGTACAACCCTGTCTCTCTCAAGAAGGACAGAACGTTATTCATTTTGACGTTGTCGAATAGATCTCTCAATGAAAAATCTTGTTTCAATATGAAAGACTGAGAGTGAGTAAGCCTTTTATGACGAAATGCGCCATCAAGATATAATGACTTGCTTTCTTGATTTTCTGAAAGCTGATGTCCATTCTTACAAAGTGGGCTGGATTTGGAAGAGTTTATTGTGGATGTCATCATTCCAGCGTTTTTGGCCATTTAGCGTTAAGGAATTTATTGATTTTGGGTTTCAGGACAGTATATGGAATCCTGAATTTGTCAGGGAGTCATATCTAAGGTGGTTCATCTGCTTCTGTTTACAGACTTTCAACAGGCGAGTTGCTATATGCTTTAAGGGCTTGTCTGAGTCCTTGGTAGTATATGGTATTTAGTTCTTTCAAGTATGTCTTTCTGGCTGCTCCATATATAAAGCAGCCATAATCAAGTTTTAATCAGATTAAGGAGTGATATAATTTTGATAATGTTTTTTGCTTCCTCTCCAGTTAGTGTGTACTATGATTCAGAGTAATTGTATGGTTTTTTACATTTTGCTCTCAAGTATTGAATATGGGGAATGAAAGAGAGTTTGCAGTTCGGTGTGGTCAATTTTCAGTACTGGGTCTAGATAGAGCTTACGTTGGTTGCAGAAGTGGACGCATTTCAATTTTGCTTTTGAAAATTTTAATCCATTCTCTGTGGTCCATTTGTGGAGCTTATCAAGGCGTATTTGAAGTTGTCTTTCAATGTGGTTCATGTTTCTTGCTCTATAGAAGATCAGGAAGTCATCCACATACAAAGCACAGTTTGTTCTGCTATCAATATTTTTCACAATATTATTTATTTTGATATTAAACAGAGTGACAAACAATACACTGCCTTGAGGTACACACATTTCTTATTCTTTTTCTTCAGAGAAAACCTCGCCCATTCTCATCCTATATTTTCTATCTTGTAGGAATTTTTGGATAAATATTGACATTCTGTCTTCTAATCCGAGGTTTTAAAGATCTTTTACAATGGAATACTTCCAGGTTGTGTCATATGCTTTTTCGAGATCGAAAAAAAAAACGCCACTAGATGTTCTTTTTTTAATAGAAGCCTCTCTGATAAATGTTTCAAATCGAATCAGGTGATCTATAGGGTTTCTTTGGCTTCTAAAACCAAATTGATATTCTGTTATTAATTTGTTTGTTTCTAAATACCAGATCAATCTGGCATTTACTATTCTCTCCAGTGTTTTGTAGGCACAGCTGCTAAGAATAATGGGCCTGTAGTTTTTTGCGTTTGTATTGTCTTTGAAAGGTTTCGTTATCAGTATAGCTGTGGTTTGTTTCCATATTTTAAGTATGTCACCGCTGTTCCATTTATCATTATAGATTTGTAGGAGGTAATTTATGGGTGGTTCTGGTAATTGTTTTAGGAATTGATAGTGTATTTTGTCAGGTCCAACTGTTGTATTGTGGGCCTTATTGAGGGATTTTTTACTTTTTCAGCTTTTGTTTTAATGATTTGAAAATTTTTGCTTTGGTTTTTGGTGGATCAATTTTGCGAGAAAGTTTCGGCTAGATGATTTGCTGTATCCTTCTTGTCTGTAATCTTCACATTATTGTGATTAAGTTATTTGGTAAGAGTATTGATATTTTTGCCAGTTATTTTCCGAATCACCAGCCATACTTTTTTGGGCTTTGTATTATTATCTATTTTGGCAACATAATTTCTCAATGTATTTCTTTTGGAGTCTTTGATGAATTTTCGGGCTTTAGCTCAGCTGTTTTTAAAAGTGTTTATATTTTCTTGTGTTGGGTTTATCTAAAAAATTTTAATGTTAATTTGCATAATCTCATAGATTTTTTAGCATTCTTCATTGAACCATAGCCTATTATATTTTGTTAAGGTAGAGCTTTTGGGTATATGTTCTTCAACTATGTCTAACAGTGTGTTCGTAAAATATAAGATGTCCTCCTCATTGTTTTTATTGACTTCAGGCAGACACGCAGGACACTGCTGGAGAAGCAGTGACGAGCTCATAAGTGATGTACTCCTAGCAAAAGCAGGACGACCAGCTCGAACATACATACAACAGCTATGTTATGTACGGGATGTAGCCCTGAAGACCTGCCAGAAGCAATTAATGATAGGGAGAAGTGGCGAGAGAGGGTCAGGAATATCCGTGCTAGCGGCACGACATGATGATGATGATGATGATGATGAAGTTTTAAATCCATCCCAGTTAGCCTTTCCCAGGTTCCAGCTCTCAGTTCTTTTACACAATTCATCAGTGCTGTTTTCTAATAGAATCGGAAAGTGGTCACTTCCATAGGTGTCGTCATGTACTTTCTTGTTATAATCGAGAAACAAGTTAGGGTCACATATTGTTAAGTTTATTGCAGATTATGTGCCTGTTGCTGGGTGCAGAAATGTGTTTGATTTATTGTTGTATATGCACAACTGATGTTGATTGAATAATGATTCTATTACTTTGCCATTTTTGTCTATTTTATCACTTCCCCAGATCTCATTATGGCTATTGAAGTCTCCCATTATAATGAAGGGTCTTGGTAATTGTTCTATTAAATTGCTCAGCTCTGATTCTTTGAGCTCTTCACTTGGGGGAATATATACTGAACACACTGTTATTGTCTTATGGAAGATACAGCGACTGCTTGCATGTTTGTATTTAGAGTAATTTCGCTGTAAGGGATGTTGTTGTTAATGATTACTGATGACCCGCTACAAGGTCTATCGGTGTGCAGTTTAATATAGTTATACAAATAATGATTTTTAATGTTGATAGTGTTGTTATTTTTTAGGTGAGTTTCTTGATTGCAGGGCAGTATTTTGTGATAAAACGTAACAATTCAGAGTAATTGACCCTTGCTCCTTTGATATTCCATTGGATTATTTTATTCATTAAGATTTTTTCATTTTTTATTTTGAGTTTTGTTTGTTAGAGTTTAATTTTCAGTCTTCATTTCTTCGAGCTCTTCAAATTTGTTTGATATGTTTATCGGGGTGGGCTGTGTTTGAGAAATTCTTTTTGTTGGGGGGGTGTTTTTAATGGCAATATCGTTCGTTTTATTTTCATTTATGTTTTTGTTAATATCCGGGAGTTGGACCAGTGATCTTTGTTGCTTTTCTTTTGTTTGTTCGGTCATTTTAGGGTTTTCTTCTGTGTTGGTATTAGTATTTACTTTTGTTTTCATACAAGGCTTGATTTGTTTCGTTTCAGTTGAATGCATTCTTTTTAGGTTTTCTTGAAATGTTAGCCATTCGTTTGCTTTCAAATTTACCAATTGAAGTGCTATCCTGGGGCGATTAATTCACTTTTTGTGTTACATTAGCGTATATTTTGGTTCCCATATAGCTTTCGACAATTTTTCTTGCTTCTAGGAAAGGTATTTTTTGTGTGCTTGATGAACATTATTTCTTTTTCTTTCTTATAAATTCCACAGATTCTTGAAAAGGCTGAGTGTTCCTCGCGGCGCATTTTATGTTTCTGAATTCATTTTCCATATGGTCTGGATCACGTTCGCCACGTTTGCCATATATTTGGCGTCCTCTACAAATCCCTTAGTGGTGTCCAAATTTTTGACATTTGAAGCACCGCAGGGGAGCTGGTATATAATGCTCTATCCTTTCTATTGTGTAGCCAATTCTGATTTCTTTTGGTATTGATGGTTTCTCGAAGGTCAAAATGTATATATGGGTCTGTATGGTTTCATCATTTCGGCGAATAGAGACTCTTCAGTATTCTTTTACTCTCTGTTTTTTAAAAGCCGTTTCGATTTCTTCAGGTGTTGCTAGTGATAGTTCTTCACTTCTTACAACGCCTTTGGAAGTATTCAATTTTCCGTCTGGATAGGCACGGGATTTGAGTTTATGAAATTTCTCCGTTTTTAGTAGGTTTTCGGCATTTTTTTTTGTTTCAACCTCCATTAGCAGGTTTTCATTTCGGAGTTTCCTTACATTTTTCGGATTCGATCCACTGGATATTATTTTTTGATCAGAAAAGGTCACTGTTGATCTAATTTTATATTTTGTAGTGATTCAATAATGATGAATCTGGGGAAAGCCACTTTTTGTTTCTGAATCGGAGTCGGATAAATATCTTTTTGATTTTTTGAAGGAAGAAGTCATGATTGGTGTAAATTTTTATTGGTCCTATGCTCCAACACCCACCACGGAGTCCAACTGGTGTTGGAAATAAGCCATTGGGGGAAACCCATTCACCCTGGTTAAGACGGGTATACATTACCAGTATACTAAAATCAAGAGCGAAATTCTGAGCCGCTGCTAATTTTTAGTTTAATGCTGCACAATTTGAAGGTGATTAAAGCTCCTTTGTTCTCAACATAGTTGACCCTCAGCCCCCGCCTTTTTGCATTTATTAGAGAAAAGGGTTGGAAACAGTTCCGCAAATGCAGATTGAATAGTACATTCGCGAGAAAAAAGACATATATGAGCTAGGGCAATACCAGACCAGCCGATTGATCGGATCAGGCCTATCCGACCGTCCGTCAGACCAAGTAAGGGCCAAAGTGGTGTGTTGTAAGCCGTTGACCACTCTGTAAACGGATCAGTGACTGCTCAACCACCAGGACCCAGTCCTTGATTCTTACGGATCGTCACCAACAGCCAACTGGTAGTCCCATTATGAGAGTCTAACCCCTCTGCAGAGGTGCAGTCGACGTATTCTACAGCCCCAACCGACAGGGCGATGTTCGTCACGGATTTTTTTTTCTTTAATGGATCAATTTCATATTGATCATCTTAAAGATAGATTAGATGGAAAAACGAATATATATATATATATATATATATATATATATATATATATATATATATATATATCGGTGGTGACTCTAGGTCATCAATAATACTTGGGCTCATATTTTCAACATAATTTACTTACGGGCCCATTGGTCTTGTCGGTATAATGTTCGCCAATGACTCGTGTGACTGGGGTTCAATTCCACGTCAAGTCACACCGAAGACTCAAAAAATGATACTTGATACCTCCTTGCTTAATGATCAGCATTATAAAGTATGTTTCAAGGGTAAAGTGGAGCCATCCAAGGGAAGGAGTAGCGCTCTCCCCTCACCTCGGTGTAATAGCTATTGAAAAGGGAGCCTTCGGTTCGCCCCCGACTACGGTCGCCAACTTTTTTTTTTCAATAATTATGATAGAGATTATGTGTCAGTCAGTAAGCGAAACT
>OY757945.1:38635489-38747427 GCA_963585895.1 Sepioteuthis lessoniana | reverse complement strand
AAGCGAAACTAAGACACCACCGATGTCACAATTCCTTGAGTTATTTACATTATGTTCCCAATGATTATTGAATAATTGTTATTAATCTTATTTAGCATCTTATTTTTAGCAATGTCTCTATTAATCGTATGTTATTAATAGATATTTATCTAATCATCTACCTAGTTAGGGTTTGACACAAGGTCATTTTTAGTTGGGAGCCATGCATGAATCAAGACATGCGTGGCTATAATAAAACAATGCTTGATCCCATCGACATTCCCGATTATGAGGCACCTCAGGTGCCAAGCTCTGAGAAGAAGGTATTGCCTGGAGGAAAGCCCTTCTGGGAAACATGTATTTAGTTTAATAACACCCTACTGGTGAAAACGCCAGGTACCTCCTGGAAAATCAAAAAAGGCTAACTCATGTTGTTAAAGTATTTAATCGACTTTTTACCGCAAGTTCCTTTTATAGCTGGGAGCTATGCAAAAATTGAGGCTATCACAAAAAATGTTTGGTCCCGTCGATATTCACTATATTAGAGCCCCAATCAATGAACTCAAACCTGTTAAACAGATATTGCCTTGGGTAAGTTCTGCTGGGACAAAGCGATTAGCATAATAACACCCAACTGACGCGAACGCCAGGTGGTTTCAGGAAAAACAAGGCGGAACAACGCAGTGTTAATGCATTTGACATTTATCCACCCTTCCACGATGCCTAATTTGACACAATGTCATTTTAGGGTAGAGGACCTGGCACGAATCGAAACTCCATATATGAGATTTGGTTTGGTTGGGTTTTATGGCATATGAACCATTGTATGTTATATAATGCCAAATTCTCTTTATACATATATATCAAATACGTTGGACTTGGTTTGATTGGCTTTTATGGCATATCAACCATTTTGGGTTATTTAAACCTAAATCCTGTATATATACATATTAAATATAGGATTTGTAAACACATTTTGCCCATAACATTTTTAAATGTGTGTTAGATATTAATAAAGATAAAGGTCTACGTAATAGTTGGAGTGGATAATTTGCATACTGGTTTAAAAACGTTTTGGTTTATTTGGTCATGTATTTGCACACATAGTTTGAAGGTAATTTAATTTCTAAATGTGTTAGAACTAATTTTTACATTCGTTTTTACACAGTTAAATGGCTACAATAATTGCTATCTAACTCTAATAATTCTATTCAATATTAATCTTTTGTTTGCAGACGGTGAAGTGGTTATAAGTATTGCTATTTAACTCTTAATTATTCGATTCAACTCTATTCATTCTTTCGCGCACAGTCAAATGATTCCAAGTATTGCCCTCTTATACCAGTATTTTCAATTTTGGCACACAGTTAAACAGTTTCAAGTATTGCTATTTAACACTAATAATTCTATTCAACATTACTCATTCATTTGCACTCAGTTAAATGGTTTCAAGTATTGCTGTGTATCACTAACAACGCAATTTAACATCTGTCATTTATTTACACTCAGTTAAATGTAAAAACTGTTCTATTTCAAACAATTCAATTGAGTATAAGTCTTTTGTTTGCACATAGTTTAAATATCAAACAGTTCTATTTAACCCATTGATAAGACCCTATTAGGAATTACCACTCCAGACCAAAGTGGACTTGGGAGTAATGGCAATAAAGGGTTACTCCACATTCCCCAAAGCTTCAAGACTGGAGCCTCACTATCAGATTGCATAGTGTTATTTCCAGGACACTCGTTGGGGGAATCTTACATCTGTGCATAGATGCAGTCGGTGTATTCTACCGCCCCAGCGGGGGGGGGGTCCTCGTGATATAATGGTTAAAGTGATAGACTGCGGAATCGTAGTAAGCAAGTTCGTGTTCAAGTCGCGCTATTACGGTTACTTTCGGGCAAATACCCTTGGGAAAGGTATTAACCCCCTCATCCTTCCAGCTATGGGTTAAATAGTACCACTACTGTTCTTCTTGGAGAATGGCTTTGGCATTAAATAATCTAAAAAGGTTGATATGTCATTAAACAAAGAAACCAAACCAAACCAAAACCGCCCCAGCGGACTGGCCTAAAAAAGAAGAAAAGAAAAAAAGAAATAAATAAAAAAACGGGTTTAATAGTTAATTACTTGATGTTATAGATTTCTAATACTCCATATTTACCAACCCCTCCGCTCGGGTAGGATATGACACAAGGTCAGTTTTTAAGCGGAGTTTAACAGTTTTGAATTCAGAGTATTCCTTCTCCTAGACTAGTTGCCTCACCAAGGCTGAAGAACCTAGTCTGCCTTACTATATACCCATAGCTGGAGGGAGAATAATTGGATTCATACCTTTCCCAAGGATATTAGTGCTATGTGAAATGCAATCAGTCTCGACCAGGATTTGAACTCGTATCGCCGTGTCCATTTCCTACGACGATAACCATTACATCACAGGCACTGTTTTGTTCTCAAAGTAATTAAAAGCAAGCCTATATATCATTTTATAAAGAAATTAATTAAAATAAAATCCAAATTAGGGTAATTTTTTATGTGCATCTTTCGTTAGTCTTTCTTATTTAATATAATACTTCAGGTTGGCTTTCTTTATTTAATCGCATATCAACCTTCGTAGGTTATTTAATAGCGAAGTCAATCATATAAAAGAACAACTGTGATGGATAAGGATGTTCGTACTTTTCCGTAGGGTATTAATCCGTGCCTGGAATTTGAACTTAATTTGATGCTACGCTTCTATAATATTTTATTGCATTAAAATTTCAATTCTTGCCTCCTGAGAACGAATATTTTTGCCAGTGTGTATAATCTAGAATTTACTAATGCTGAGGCCTTGGGGAATACGGAGCACCCTTTCATTGCCATTTCTCCTAGGTCCACTCTGGCCCGGCGTGGTAGCACCCGAAAGGGCCCTATCTATGGGTTAAATAGAACTAACGGTATACTTATGCTAAACTGAATATCTTGAAATAGAAATGTTTTTGACAATTGAACCGTGCTTACATATGAACTGCGTGCTTGTGCTAAACTGAATTATTTTAAATAAAACTGTTTTTTGATATTGAAACTGTATTTACACTAAACTGAATTGTTTAACATAGAACTGTGTAATGGTTAAAGCGATGGACTGCGGAATCGTAGAACGCGAGTTCGTACTCCAGTCGCGTTATTACGTTCACTTTCGGGCAAATACCCTTGGGAAAGGTATGAACCCCCTTATCTCCCTCCAGCTATGGGTAAATAGTAGGGCAGACTAGGTTCTTCAGCCTTGGTTAGGCAACTAGTCTAGGAGAAGGAAAACTCTGAATTCAAACCTGTTAAACTCCGCTTAAAAATTGACCTTGTGTCATATCCTGCCCGAGCGGAGGGGTTGGTAAATAGGAACATAGAACTGTTCTGACATGTAACTGTGTGTAAACAAAATCTGTACTTTTACTAAACTGAATTAGCTGAAGTAGAATTGCTTGACTAAACTGAATAGCTCGAAATAGAAATTAAACTGTACTTAGATTTAAAATGCGTGCTTTTGCTAAACTGAATTGTTTTAAATTGAACAATTTTTGACATTGAAACTGTACTTACACTAAACTGAATTGTTATATATAAATAACCTACAAAGGTTGATATGCCATAAAACCCAACAAACCAACCAACTAGAATTTACGAAGAATTTTACGATCCAACAATATTTTTTCTCAATACAATTCAGCTGTTCTTGAACAAGTTTGCCTCACTGATACTTGACAACTAATCCTTTTATAAAAACCAAAATAATATTTCTTGAATATTTTGTCGTATAATTCAAAACAGGAGTCTTTGACCCACGTGAAGTACCTGTTTCAGTCGCCATTAGAATCTTTGATGTTAACTGGTTCAGTGGAACAGATAAGACCTCCCCACACACACACACATACGAACAAAAGTTCACACAAAACTAAGATGGAGCTAGAATATCATCGATCCGACGTTGTAGAAGTTAATATGATATATATACCTCATAAACAATATTTACAGTCAAAATTTAGCTGTCATGTTGAATCAAAAATATATTCTTTGAAAAACAGTGTTAAACACTTTTGAGATCTTTAAAGATTATTTTAATTATCTCGGCCATAAATCTGTTCGTCTGTTTCTTCTTGTTAGAAGGAATTCATTTGATTTTAGGGCCGATGTTCATTGGCCCGAAATAACTGTCCACGTTATTTTTTTTTCGTTATGTAACATTATTATGAACACTGTTGTCAAAATTCATCCAAATTAACATTTGAAGGCATGAAACTAAAAATCTATAAGTTCAATCAAAATTTAGAACAAATGACTGATTTTAAGAGAATTTTGTTGATTCGAAAATGATAAATTTGAGAGAATCGCACTTGGAGATGAGGCAGTTCCGCCACACTATCTATCTATCTATCTATCATTAAATAAAAATAGGAGATTTATATATATATATATATATATATATATATATATATATATATATATATATATATTGTTAAGAATTTTTCAATTGTTGGGAAAACGCACATATGGCTACGAATGCTAGTTTGTTAAAAAAAGATGGAATCCGTTTAATTAGAAAAAACGACAAAGGACGTTACAGAGACAAAAGACCCCCCCCCAAAAAACCACGGAATGAAAGGTTGATAATATTTTAAAATGAAAAGGAGATGAGAATATTTATATATATGATCCAAGCTAGGAGTATCCAATATGAGTACTCAGTAGTAACGGCTTATTAATTTTGAATTAATGATACGTCAAAACTTAATGTGCAGAGCTAAAAAGTCCGTTTATATAAAGACAAAAAGAAAAAATTCACTTTCTTGATATCATATTAAATTTATTTCAGGTTTTTATAAATGAAAAAAAAAACCTTTTAAGTATGAAAATATCTAAATAAAAATTTCAAATTATTCATCTGTGGTACGTTTTTAAAAAAACATATAAAAACCTGAAATAAATTTATAATGATACCAAGAAAGTGGGGTTTTCTTTATATATATATATATATATATATATATAAACTTTATAGAAAAGAAGAAACAGCTGACATACTAACTTATCTTAATGTCTCATGCAAGCGACAGCTTTAGGGAAACCAAATGTTCCCTGTGATTTTTTTGTTTTTACATTTTCCATTGTTTATTTTCTTTTGGCATTTGGTAGTTTCTTTTTCTCTTGAATATTTTTCAAAATTTCCACCCTTCGTTTTCAGAAGTTTTTGCATGTGTTCATTTATTGGTTTCCTTATATATTTGATTTAGTTCATTTCAACACGTCCAACCATCATATATCCCGAAAACATTCAGTTTTTCATCTTTGGATATAACCAGTAATTCTTCATATATCCTGAAAACATTCGGTTTTTCCTCTTTTGATATCACCAGTAATTCTTCATATATCCTGAAAACATTCGGTTTTTCCTCCTTGGATATCACCAGAAATTCTTCATATATCCTGAAAACATGCAGGTTTTCCTCTTTGGATATCACCAGTGATTCTTCATATATCGTGAAAACATTCGGTTTTTCCTCATTGGATATCACCAGTAATTCTTCATATATCCTGAAAACATTCGGTTTTTTCTCTTTGGATATCACCAGTAATTCTTCATATATCCTGAAAACATTCGGTTTTTCCTCTTTGGATATCACCAGTAATTCTTCATATATCCTGAAAACATTCGGTTTTTCCTCTTTGGATATCACCAGTAATTCTTCATATATCCTGAAAACATTCGGTTTTTCCTCTTTGGATATCACCAGTAATTCTTCATATATCCTGAAAACATTCGGTTTTTCCTCATTGGATATCACCAGTAATTTTTCATATATCCTGAAAACATTCGATTTTTCCTCTTTCGATATCACCAGTAATTCTTCATATATCCTGAAAACATTCGGTTTTTCCTCTTTGGATATCACCAGTAATTCTTCATATATCCTGAAAACATTCAGTTTTTCCTCTTTGGATATCACCAGTAATTCTTCATATATCCTGAAAACATTCGGTTTTTTCTCTTTGGATATCACCAGTAATTCTTCATATATCCTGAAAACATTCGGTTTTTTCTCTTTGGATATCACCAGTAATTCTTCATATATCCTGAAAACATTCGGTTTTTCCTCATTGGATATCACCAGTAATTCTTCATATATCCTGAAACCATTCAGTCTTTCCTCTTTGTATATCACCAGTAATTCTTCATATATCCTTGTCACGTGATATCCCACGGAGACGATAAAAATAAGATTAATACTATCCTCCCGTCGGAATGAACAGTGGCAAGCCGTCAACGATTGACCGTTAAGAAAGAATGTAGGTTTCAGAGGAGATACCAACAGATGTTGGTACTTAGTAACCTCAGGTCGCCAGACACCAGGGGGAAGGAGGGAGAAGCCAAATGATTGGCTGGGACCCTAAAACGGAAGTGGCACCTTCTCCCCGTCGGCGAAAAAAACGAGAAGAAAAGTTAGTTATTGGAATGGGCTCGTGGCAGACAGACCCATAGCCATTACTCCGGGTGAAGAAGACAAAAACATATCTCGGACACGAGGGACCCAAGTTCTTCAAGCCAGTGTTAAAAATAGCTTAAATCTATTAGCCCGTGAAAGAAGAAAGATTCTCCAGTGGAACCCCTTCGAAAAATAAGATAAGTAACTTTGGGGCTATTTCTCCTTATACCAAATTTTATATACCACTCTCTCTCTCTCTCTCTCTCTCTCTCTCTCTCTCTCTCAATTTGGAGAAACACGAAAGAACAGAAAAGAAGAAAGACATTTATGTCCATGGACATTCATTATATATTTGACACTTTGAAAGTGTATCTCTTTGTATAGTAAAGGATTCATGTATTTTTATGTTACCACGTGGTCGAAGTTGTTCTTTGCCGTGTCTTCTACGAATTTGTTACCTCATGCTTCCTTTTCAGCTTCTATTCGCCTTATGTTATCTTGCTTAGAATTGTCCTATTAATTCCTTTAAAATATCACACGGGAAACCGGAGTTGCCGACTACTACAATATAATATTATTACGACTAAACCTATAGGTCCATATCTACCATTGTCGAGGGGAAGGAAGGAAAGCGACCTGGTGGGTGTGTGTATAGTGTGAAATTTGGAACCCCTTGCCAGCGGCGGTCAGTCTAGCCCTAAATTAATCCCTCACATAATATGCCAGTTCTTATATGCCTGAGAGAAAAACTCTGAACGAGGACTTATTCTAGAAGGGATCAAGTACCAACCTGCCCCGTCTTCACACGTGCAAAAATAAAGTCCCGTTTTGGGATTTTAAAGAATTTGCCGTCACAATCCTGAAAACATTCGGTTTTCCTCTTTGGATATCGCCAGTAATTCTTCATATATCCTGAAAACATTCAGTTTTTCCTCTTTGGATATCACCAGTAATTCTTCATATATCCTGAAAACATTCGGCTTTTCGTCTTTGGATATCACCAGTAATTCTTCATATATCCTGAAAACATTCGGTTTTTCCTCATTGGATATCACCAGTAATTCTTCATATATCCTGAAAACATTCGGATTTTCGTCTTTGGATATCACCAGTAATTCTTCATATATCCTGAAAACATTCGGATTTTCGTCTTTGGATATCACCAGTAATTCTTCATATATCCTGAAAACATTCGGTTTTTCCTCTTTTGATATCACCAGTAATTCTTCATATATCCTGAAAACATTCAGTTTTTCCTCTTTGGATATCACCAGTAATTCTTCATATATCCTGAAAACATTCGGATTTTCGTCTTTGGATATCACCAGTAATTCTTCATATATCCTGAAAACATTCGGTTTTTCCTCATTGGATATCACCAGTAATTCTTCATATATCCTGAAAACATTCGGTTTTTCCTCTTTTGATATCACCAGTAATTCTTCATATATCCTGAAAACATTCGTTTTTTTCTCTTTGGATATCGCCAGTAATTCATCATATATCCTGAAAACATTCGGTTTTTCCTCTTTGGATATCACCAGTAATTCTTCATATATCCTGAAAACATTCGGCTTTTCGTCTTTGGATATCACCAGTAATTCTTCATATATCCTGAAAACATTCGGTTTTTCCTCATTGGATATCACCAGTAATTCTTCATATATCCTGAAAACATTCGGATTTTCGTCTTTGGATATCACCAGTAATTCTTCATATATCCTGAAAACATTCGGATTTTCGTCTTTGGATATCACCAGTAATTCTTCATATATCCTGAAAACATTCGGTTTTTCCTCTTTTGATATCACCAGTAATTCTTCATATATCCTGAAAACATTCAGTTTTTCCTCTTTGGATATCACCAGTAATTCTTCATATATCCTGAAAACATTCGGATTTTCGTCTTTGGATATCACCAGTAATTCTTCATATATCCTGAAAACATTCGGTTTTTCCTCATTGGATATCACCAGTAATTCTTCATATATCCTGAAAACATTCGGTTTTTCCTCTTTTGATATCACCAGTAATTCTTCATATATCCTGAAAACATTCGTTTTTTTCTCTTTGGATATCGCCAGTAATTCATCATATATCCTGAAAACATTCGGTTTTTCCTCTTTGGATATCACCAGTAATTCTTCATATATCCTGAAAACATTCGGTTTTTCCTCATTGGATATCACCAGTAATTCTTCATATATCCTGAAAACATTCGGCTTTTCGTCTTTGGATATCACCAGTAATTCTTCATATATACCCTGAAAACATTCGGCTTTTCGTCTTTGGATATCACCAGTAATTCTTCATATACCCTGAAAACATTCAGCTCTTCCGCAAGCTGACATTATTCATAACACAAGGGAAAACATATTCCTGTTTACAGAGAGATTTCAAGATTATCTTAGTTTCGACAGCATCGTTATCTCTCCCTCGTGTTCACGTGTTGAACGGTGATTTTCTTTTTCTTTTTTCTAATTACCCCGTCATCATAATCGTCTTCGTTTCTCTTCCTTTGTGCTGGCCAACGATCATGTGATTTTTAAAATCACGTGAATTATCTTCGGCCGCTATTGAATCATTTTACGCGTCATTTAAAAAACGAGAAAAGGAAAAAGACGAAAAGAAAAAAAAACGGAGGTAGAATTTCGAGCCTTCGGGTTTGGATTTCATGTATGATTGATATTTCTAATAAGTCGATTTAATTAATGTAATATAGAGTGTCATGTTACTGCACACACACACACACATACGTATATATATATATATATATAAGTTGGCCGACCGTAATCGAGGGGGACCAAAGGCTCCCTTTTCAATAGCTTCTACACCGAAGTATTGGAGAGGGCGTTACTTTTTCCCTGTATTGCTTCCCTCACCCTTGATCCGTAACTTATAATGCCGAATGTTAAACAAATAGGCAACTAGTAGCATTTTCCGAGTCTTTGGTATGACTCGACCTGGGATTGAATCCAGGTATTAGGTCTTTGCAAATGTTTCCCGTTTTATTTTTGCGAACTAGAGATGGAATAGGAACTGTTTTTGTGAATATGAACTGTTTGTGGGCTGGGATTTTTTTGTCGCTGGAAACCTTTGCACATACATGATATATATAACAATTGTTGTTTGCAATTGGAATTGCATGTAGACATAAGTTAGAAGAGAGAGAGACAGACAGACAGACAGAGACAGAGACAGACACAGAGAGAGAGAGAGAGAGAGAGAGAGAGAGAGAGAGAGAGAGAGAGAGAGAGCTTATAACAAGAGGAAGCGTAGAAAGTAGACGAAAAAAGAGAATGGGAAAAGAAAGAAGAAAACAACGTAAAGGAATTAGAAGTAGAGGGAAAAGAAAGAAAGAAAGAAAGAAAGAAAGAAAGAAAGAAAGAAAAAAGAAAGAAAGAAGGGGTGAGGAGTGAGAAAGAAAGAAAGAAAGAAAGAAAGAATATATATACATACATGTCTGTCTGTCTGTCTCTATTTCTTTCTCTCTCTCTCTCTCTATATATATATATATATAAAGAGAGAGAGAGAGAGAGAGAGAGAGAGAGAGAGAGAGAGAGAGAGAAAGGGAAAGAGAATATCCTTAAGATTAAAAAAGGGATTTTTTTGTTTGTTACTTCATTAGCAGCAGTGCCTCGAGGCTGTTCATCATGATTCAATCGAGAATATTGAAAAGCTGAAACCGCAGAAAAATTACCTTTAAACAAAGCAAGCAGACGAACAAACAAGACGCCATTTTTCCCTTAAGCCCGTCCTCCTGCTCGACCGCCTCTCCCCTTCTCACTGCTAAATAATCAATTAAAAGCGGAAATAATAACCATATTACCACGCATTCGCCAATCCTTCCTCCTTCCACAACTAGTTCACTCAAAAATAACTCAAACATCTAAAATGTGGGTCAATGTAGAGAATGTTACAACAGACAATGTACTAATTGATACGGGGGCACGGATCTTGGCACATTTGGTAAAGACGTTGATTTCTTTAGCGGTTTGATCCTGGTTTTAAGTTTGGAAGAGTCATAATGATACTTTTCTTATGTTGTTCCGTTAGTTGTTTATTTGCATCGACATTGGTGGTGTAGATGGAAGTACAGGTTATCAGAATAGAAAAGAGAATTGGCGAACTGGTTTTACGTTTACTACACACTTGAGAAAGACACAATTTAATAACTTCTCCCAGCATTGGATGAAATAGCAGAATAGAATGGGCTCTGTGACCTTGGTGGGTAACCAGTCTAAGAGAAGGATAATACTGAATTCAAAACCAGCGCTATGTATTCAACCTTATTCTGACAAATCCAACGGTGACACTGGCGTCTGTATCGAGAGGTTTTTGTCTCTCTTTCGGACATTTTCGGTGGGATGGAAAGAAGAGATTTAATGCAGGGGCATCTGTCAGTCTTTCATTCAACAGATCACAAGGTTCCAGCCGATCGTGATTTATCTCACGAGCTAGGAACGTAAATAACGTAAATAAATGATGGAGGTGCCTCTGGTGTAATGGTTATCGTCGTAGGAAATGAACACGGCGACATGAGTTCAAATTCTGGACGAGACTGGTTGCATTTCACATAGCACTAATACCCTTGGGAAAGGTATGAATCCAATTATTCTCCCTCCAGCTATGGGTAAATAGTAAGGCAGACTAGGTTCTTCAGCCTTGGTGAGGCAACTAGTCTAGGAGAAGGAAAACTCTGACTTCAAACCTGTTAAACTCCGCTTAAAAATTGACCTTGTGTCATATCCTACCCGTGCAGAGGGGTTGGTAAATATGGTTAGGAACGTAAATAAAAAAGGAAACATAGATATTATTCAAAATTTAATTTTATAGGGTGTCTCAATATACATGGGACCCATGTAACTGCTAATAACTCTTTTAATTATAATTTTGTGTTCTTTTTTGTTTCAGATTGGAAAATCTATAACAACTATTAATCCTCGACCATAATGCCTTGGGTAAGAGAGGAAAAATATTTTGGGTCACTGATTATTTGGAGACAAAATCATTCAAAACTGCTCAAGCAAAATTTTGCAGGAAGTTTAAGTAAATAGCTCTCCCCAGAAAAGCCAAATTAATTGATGGGTACACAAATTTCAAGCCAACCTCAACTAGAAGGCAGAGAATCCTAGATCTGGAAGGAAGCTGACGGCAAGATGTCCTAACAAAGTCGATGCGGTGAGAGATTCAGTCAGAAGGAGTCCGAAAAAGTCCCTCCGAAGATGTTCCCAAGAACTTGGTCTTTCATGTGCACTGTAGGATAAAGTCAATCAATTTTTGCCTTTGTCATCAGGTTTGACCTTCCTGAAGTGATATGATTGCCATTTAAGACTCAGATGAAAGATGACTTGATGCAATATGAATTTATCATATTAATGGGTTGCATCTATTTTGAGACATCCTGTATTATATTTACCATTTTGTTTTCTTGTTGTCATCACTTTATTTTAAAAATTCTATTGTCCAAATGCATGTCCTCACAAACTACACATCCTTGAAGTCTCACTGTGAAGTTAATACAGTGTTAAGTAGAAGGATCTCTTGGAGTTGGAACGTTAATTAATCAGACAACTCAAATCCTTTTTCTATGTTATTTTCATGAGGTTATTCTAAATATCATATGGTCCAAGTACTTGTCCCCAATAGCTATACACTATGTTCCACGGCGTTAGACGAATAATTATCTCTGGTATTGCGTGAATTTAGAGATGAATGCTTTCAGTTCATCAGTTGTCTGCGGCCCACGTTTGAAGGGACAGTGAAAGATTATTAAAAAAGACTTTTAAGCGTAATATGTCAAATCCAAATTTTCTCCCCACTGCACAAAAAAAAAATCGTTCTGTACGATTGTCCTGTATATATGAGGGTAATTCATTAAGAAGGATGAAATATTGCCTAAGGATATGACAATACGAAGCACTGTTTACAGATGCTCTTTTTTTTTTTTTCAAGGAAATCAATTGTGATGAGACCTTTTATGTCATAGAAGAGTGCTAGAATGACCTTCTTTACTGACTGCTGTGCCCGGTACTTTTCTTTATTGGAGAGTCAGTGTGTTTCCACTCCATGGACTGTCATTTTCACTCAGGCTGTAGTAGCAAACTCATGTTTAGCTTATATGTAAAGATTTTTTGACTAAAACATGCTTCTTCAATTAATTTCACATGGTTTGCACTTCTCAGCCATTAAAAATTTGATGACAGACCTCTGTTCGAGCCGTGTGAAAATTATTGTGGCGTAGTGGCTAACGTGCAACATCGTAGTAAACAAGTTCAAACTAAAGTCGCGCTATTACGTTTAATTTTTGGTTAACACCCTTGAGAAAGGCATGAACCTATTTATCCCCCTAGTTATGGGTCACATAGTACTACTAGTGTTCTTCGACAAGGATGGCCTTGGCTTTAAATAACTCATGAAGCCTAATATGCCATTAAACAAAGGAACCTGTTCAAGCCTTACAGCAAACATGTTTGATATGTCACCATTTTGAATAGCTTAAAAACAAATATTTTACGGGATTAGAATAATTTTTGCTATAAACCGATTTCAAACAAGGTAGAGTTTTTATTTATGGAAAAAAAATTCTGAAAATAAAAAGAACGAAAATTATTTTGCTTTTTTTAAGTAAATTCATTTATTTATTGAATGAGCCTCGTATATTTCGAGCAGTCTTGAGAAACAGTTGGAAGATATCAGACACTTCAATGTTGCGAAGTAACCGAACGCCTATTAAGTACATAAAACATTCTGAAGCATCGGGAACAGTCATTATTAGAGACTTACGAAGAAGAGAAAGATTAGTGAGACATTGTAATTGCATTTAGAATCCCTTTCAAAACAGGATAATGTATTACAGCAACTTGTTTTATTCAAAGGAAGTCCAACAATGGCGCAGAACGCCGGAAACCTTCGGAAGAAAAGAAACAAAATCTCGCTCAAGTGATTGAAAATACAGGAACATTGAGACCTTGTGAAATATTCTCAATTATGCAGCATCAATTTCAAATCAACATCATCACGTTCAACCTCTGAGCATATTACTTTCTGAAGAATGGGCAAGAACCTACAGTTATTTTTAGTTTAGATCAATTCATTTGTTTGCTTAACGACAAATCAACATCTCATGGGTCATTTAATGCCATCATTTGATTCATTTTTAAAGGTTTGATTATGAAAGAGAGGGGGGGTGAGGTTTGTTTAGTATATTTAACGGCATATCAACACATTATGGGTTATTTAATGCCGAATTTTTTTTTGATTTTTTCTGTAATTGTTTGATTATAATTTAGGATAAGAGAAAGAAAGAAAGAAAGAAAGAAGAAGAAGAAGAAGAAGAAGAAGAAGAAGAAGAAGAAGAAGAAGAAGAAGAAGAAGACAGCATATCCAAAACTCTATCCGAACAGGTACAACCACTCCGGGTCAGAGTGGACCTGACTGTAATACCAATGAAAGTGTATCCCATAATGTTTGCCAGTCGTTGTTGCTAATACAAAATAAAGTTATCGATTACTTGTGTATTTGTGTCTCACAGGCATTGACTATTGAGTTGGAAATTAATCTATAATGGGATTTGACAAGGAACATAGGACAGAAAATGCTGACATCCAAGTTCCCTAGAGGTTTCCACAATTCAATTAAGGGTCAAAACTTCTATTTCTGGTTAAATGGAAAGAGATAATGAGTTTTTGTAGAATAAGAGTAAGATCTCAAAATTAAAAAAAAAGGGCTATTTTTGCTCCCAAAATGAAAAAAACAATTAATATTGTTTCTCCCGAAAGATTGTCAATATAAAAATATCTTCTCTTGGTATTTTATCAAAAGACTCTTGGCTAAGTTATCCTTTGTATTTTGTTTCTTATGATATAACTGCTGAAAACCGCTCCTTGTCGGCAGGGCTTAGAATACGCTAGCTGACAAGAGGTTGGACGCAGCCAAAAGGGGTATGACAGTTTACTACATCTGATGAGGTTCCAGTTATGGAGATCTGAAGAGAATAGAGTACCCTTCCATTACTCCCAGATCCACTATGAGCCAGAGTGGTAATACCTGTAGTATTCGTATTCGAGCCGTGTGCAAAAAATGCTCTAAAAAACAACTACAATGAAATGTAAATACGAACGCGATTCTCAAACCTCAAGGCATAAAATAACCCTGGACGGTTTTACATTTTAAAATCAATCAATCGAATCTAATCCGCTCAATGGTCATTATTTTCAGGTAATTCCTGTGGTAGATATAAACAAGGTCTTTGGCCTCAATAAGATATCATAGCTTTTAATAAATTATTCAATCATTCCTTATTTGAAAATTCTCACAAGCATGGGCTCATGGATTATATTTAAATATATGGAGAGATTTTATAAAAGATTTTGCTTTATAAGTTATTAAGCGTCATCGAAAGATGATTATAGTCGTCCAGGTAGCCATTACTCGAAATACAAATACAAATAATGTGCCTTTTACCGCCCTGTCAGCTGAGACTGTAGAATACCCCGACTGGACCTCAGCAAATGATTAAGACCCTACCCCCAACAAAACGAGGCCACCTGTTGTGTTAAATAACTAAGGATTTCAATTATTTTAGTAGTTAATTCTTTTTTCAGTTAAATTTGAAATTTAAAGTTGTGGGATTTCATTTGTGATCTAGGTCAATGCTAGAGTGGGCATTTGTTTTACTTGGGGATGTCAAGCATACAATAATAAGCGTTTATTTGCGAATTCGAAGATGGACAGTTGTTTAAGAATCGGCTTATATTTAATATTCTAAGATAAACAGTTGAGTAGAATCAGCTGATATTTGGGACTTAGCAGTGACGTATCTTTTTAGGATTATGTTATTAATAATTTTAGAAAGTTATATATAAGGACGGGTTTTAAAAGACTAAGGAAAGACACCCAGGAGACACACGGCTGACAATGTTGAGGTCTCGACGAAGAAAGATACTCGGGGATGGAGACCTGGAGGACACCCCGGAAGGGGAGTGGACGACGGCAGAAGTCACGCATGCATAGAACAGTCGGTGAGCGGAGGAATAACAAAGTGGTCTGTCGTTCTTTCTTTCGTCTCTCCTCTGTTTATTGTCTGTCGATCTTCTTGTTGACTTATTTCTTCCCCTCTATCTCCGTTTTCAGCTGATTGCTATAAAACGGCCCAGCATCAAATAATTTTTTCTATCTGTAAAACAAGCGGAGTTGTGTTGCATTTGATTCTCGGAGTCAGGTTGTTAGTTAAGGAGTAACGTTACGTCTGATTTGGTCCGTGACAAGCAGTACCGTTACCGTTGGCCGTGGGTGACGACTCGTCATGCTTGAAGACGGGATCTTGATAGCTGAGCAGTCCTTAACCCGACAACCGAATAGTCAAGTCAGTTGAAATACTCCACTTTAGCTCTTCCAGGGAAAGACGGGCTGTCGGGGCGGTTCGAACAAGGCAGTCGGCAGGTCATTTCAAGTCCTAACAACTATATGATTGTTCTGATCGTAATTTTTAATAGCTATTATGGTAAATAAGCACCCAACCCTAAGGTGATGGATGAGGTTCAATTACATTAGGAGAATAAGACTTTGACCATTTACAACAATAAGCATTGTCCACTAAAAGCTTGAAATTAGCATAGACTCGAAATCCTACGCCTGACTCGAGTTTACTGGTAGTTACACCTTTCTCAACCAAAACGAAAGAGGCTATCCCCTAGGAAAATTCCCAACGCAAGTTGGACTCCATAGGAGGTGGTGGAGCTCTTTCATACTGAAAAGATAAAAATCTACAGATAAAACCAAAACCGTTTTAAAAGCTCAGGAAGAGAAATCTCTTAGAGAATGAGTGAAAACACGCGGAAAATATAGTAAAAATGGAGAAGTTTTACAACTACAAATGTAAGATTTACCCACAAGACAGGTCAAAATACTCGTAAGTAAAGTTGGCGACCTTAGTCGAGGGTGACCAGGTGTAGAGAAGGGCGCTGCTCATTTCTCTGGATTGCTTCACTTTACCCTTGATCCTTCACTTATAATGCTGAGTGTTAAGCAAGGCGGCATCAAGTACTATTTTTTGGTATGACTCGACCTGGAATTGAACCCCGATTTTCCGGACCATTGGCGAACACTCTACTCATTGAGCCAGTACTTATAAAGGTGTAATAAGAAGTCGGGAATTGAGTCTGGCTATAGAAGAGATCAAAATAGCATTGCATTTAACATAAGAAAGAACGGTGAGACCAAACTTGACAATCATTGATATACTCACATTCAGCTTACCCACAATTCGTAAAGAAATTAAAAAAAAAAAAAGAATTGTTTTCCAATTGAAAAAGCGAAACTTTACCTAGCAGCTTCTTTTAAGGAGGTTCAAGTGCTATAAATTTGGGCACCACAAGGATATATGCAGAAGGCAACAAGTGTGTGACAGATGTGGATAATAAATTCATCGCATACAGAAGAGGAAAGCCAAAAGTAGAAGAAATGCAAAAACTGTCATGAGAACCACTTTGCATTCTCAAAAATGTATGGTGTTTCAATATATATGGGGCCCATGGGACTGCTAATAACTCTACTACCAATAATTTTGTGTTCTTTTTTGTTTCAGATTTGAAAATAATATACATAGACAAGAGGGGGAAAATATTTTGCGTCATTACTTATTTGGAAACAAAACCATTTAAAACTGTCTCAAAATAGATACAACCAATTAATATAGTGTGTTCCAATATATATGGGGCCCATGTGACTGCTAATAACTCTACTAATAATAATGTTGTGTTCTTTTTTGTTTCAGATTTGAAAATAGTATACATTGGACAAAAGAGGAAAAATATTACTTATTTGGAGACAAAACCATTCAAAACTGTCTCAAAATAGATACAACCTATCAATATGATGATGATTTATTACTGAGACAAGAAACTCAAAAAAAGACTGAATGTCCTGGAAGCTGATATTATAATAATTTAACAAATATTAATTTGATGTCTCTAACTCAAAGGATGCATTTTTTTAAGGGCGTGTTGCAAATGACCACCATTGTGCTTGTCTCAGTTATAAATCATTATCAGATTAATGGGTTGCATCTATTTTGAGACACCTTATATATGAAATATACGGGAGGGAAAAAGAAATAATGCAAATAAAACACAAAAAATGTATCCTTCCCAGAAGCCAGAAAGATTGTCGAGTACTGTATGAGAACACGCTCAGGTGTTAGTGTAACTTATATTTTTATTTTTATATTTTATCTTACAACGTGTGAGAAAATGTGCGATACCCTGTTCTCATCATCCACCAATCAGTAGTGATGCCACACTTTCGTTGGCTAAGGTGGTACTACCACCTCTGGCGCCACCAGAAGCTTTTGCCACCGGACAGAGTATGAAGACAAACAAAGCAAAAAGTCATCTATCAAAACTGATAAAGCAAAATCTTGAACCAATTAAAGTCACCGGACAGAGTATGAAGACAAACAAAGCAAAAAGTCATCTATCAAAACTGATAAAGCAAAATCTTGAACCAATTAAAGTCACCGGACAGAGTATGAAGACAAACAAAGCAAAAAGTCATCTATCAAAACTGATAAAGCAAAATCTTGAACCAATTAAAGTCACCGGACAGAGTATGAAGACAAACAAAGCAAAAAGTCATCTATCAAAACTGATAAAGCAAAATCTTGAACCAATTAAAGTCACCGGACAGAGTATGAAGACAAACAAAGCAAAAAGTCATCTATCAAAACTGATAAAGCAAAATCTTGAACCAATTAAAGTCACCGGACAGAGTATGAAGACAAACAAAGCAAAAAGTCATCTATCAAAACTGATAAAGCAAAATCTTGAACCAATTAAAAATCTGTTACAGTTGAGTGTAAACGAATAAACAAATTTCCAAAAACGCCTGAAAAACGTCTATTATGGATCTCAAGAAGTAATAAAAATAAATAAAAAACCTAAAACCGATGATGAAACAAAACCAGCAAATAAACCAAATTTTACTACAAACACTACCTTCTCCCAGTCGGCTGGGGCTGCAGAATACACGGACTATATTTCTGCAGAGGGGAAAGACTACCCAACGTGTGGCCTAGTCGGCTGGGGCTGCAGATTACACCGGCTGCATCTCTGCAGATGAGTAAGACTCCCCGAACGTGTGTCCTGGATATTACCCTAAACAATATAATGGGAGAGGCTGAAGTAATACTGCAACTATGAGGAACGCAGTGTATTCCTTTATTGTCATCACTCCCAGGTCCACTCTGGTCCGGAGTGGTAGTACCTAAAGAGAACCTATGTTGAACTGATTTTTTTTTAAATAGAACTGTTTTTACATTTAAACCGAGTATTTATGCTAAACTGAATTGTTTGAAATAGAACTGTTTTCACATTTAACTCTGTGTAAATGAAAAACTGTACATATGCTAAACTGAATTGTTTGAAATAGAACTGTTTATATCTATAAAAATGAATTTGGCATTAAATAGCCTATAATGGTTGATGTGCCCTAAAACCAAACCAAACCAAACCTGACTTATCAAACAGACCTAATTTGACGTTAAATGACCCGAAATGGGTTGATACGCTGTAAAACAAAACAATCAACCAACCAATCATACAAACCATACACCGAAACAAATGGAGGATACCCCCAATGGAGGAAACCCTCAATGGAGGACACCCACAAAAGTAAATCAGCAAAAGGAATCATCCCAAAAAACAAGAACAGTAAAAAAAAAACAAAAAAAAACATTTCAACAACTTTGACCGAAACAACAGATTCGAAAGGCTGGAAGGAATTGATATCAACGCTAAGCCAACCAACAAACCAAAATAGAACTAAACAATGCGTAATAAAATAATCACTTGATATATTAGTTGAGAGACATGTGCGTTTGCACAGTCTCTGAATGTCTATGAGCTGGGACATACCTCGGTCGGACATGTTGTTCGGTACACGGATATGGTCGGGTGTGTTCTGGCTCGGCTGACATTTGGTCGAGGTTCGCCTCAGGGGGCCGTCTTCCAGGTTCTAAACCCCGTTGGAGGGGCTAGGTTCATCGCCTGACGCCTGAGGCGCCCCTTTTTAGAGGAATCCCGATAGGGCCCGAGGCATTTTTGGATATGCCAGGCGTGTGTGGGCTACGACCCTGCGCCCGGACCCACCTAAAAAAAGGCCTTGTGCCATACTCGTCCGGTTGGTGGGACGGAAGACAAATACCGATAGTAGTGCAAAAACGAATCTCAAAGAACTGATTCTCCCTATAAGAATATGTCCGGCAGTTATATGTTTACAAAAAACATTCCTTAAGAAAAACAATGGCATCATTCAGCTATATAGACAGTAATACTGACAGAGCATCCGGTTGATCATTGATTATTGTCAGCAACAAAATTCCCCTCAGCCAGATTCCTCTGGACGCAAATATGCAGGCAGTTGTAGTGTCGAAAAAAAAAAAACCAAGAAAATTTGTTCCATTTATATAGCATTAAGTGACATCATCCAAACAGGAATAGACCATTTAATAAAACATCCCAAAAGCTTTCATTTTATTGGGAGATTTCAGTTGCCAACGTAAAATATGGAGAAGTAAGAAGACAAACAAAAAGGCTACATTAGACAAAACCTTATAGAGACAAAAACAACCATTACCTCTACAACAATAAAACGAAAAAATACGGCAACAGGATTATATTCGGCGAGATATCTGATTATATGAAATCCAATTACATATAAATTACCCGTGAAGGAGCTATGACAACATGTGGAAACGACCACTTTCCAATCATCTTAGAAAATAGAGGTTCTCGTCTCGACGAGAAAATACCATGGTAGAATCTATATAAAATTAACTCGGTACCATTTCAAAAACAATGCCGCATGAAAAATTAACACCAGAATCAAATATTAATAATGAGGATCATCTGATACTCTTCACCAAAATACTCATATATATAGCTAAGGATAACATACAAATGAAAACTCCGCTTACAAAATTCTATAAACTCTGGTCTGACAAGGAATGTCGAAAAACTATCTGGACACTCGGTGTTATACTTAGAATATTTAATTTAAATCCCCCCCCCAAAAATAAAAAAAATACCAAAACTGTTTTTTAAAGAAACATTAGAACCAAATCTCGAGGAACTATCAAGGACTCAAAGAGAACCACATAGAAAAACTACTCATCCAAAATAAATTTAAACCCCAAGTATAAAACCATTTAAGAAACATAATGGAAAAAGATACGTGCTGGCAGGGTTAGGGTTAGGATTAGCTGGCAAGAATAATACGCCAATAAAACAACAAAAAGATTACAAACAAAAATTATATAGTTAACATCTGAGCAGAAAATTTCTCATAGAATTCCACCCCAAAAAAAAAAGCCCCGAAAAAAAACTTAATTTCAGCTCTAAAAATACAGAAAGTTAATATCAATCTTTCACAAGAGCAGAACTCGACGAATCCCTTACAAAAACACACAATACAGTAGTTAGTCCTAAAAATGTGCTTTATGAATTCTTAAAGCAACTACTTTAAGTATTCTCCGAGTACCTTCTCGATATCTATAAAAGGATAGCGTTCACCGGAAAAGTTCCAAATCTTTTGAAACAACCCACAATAATACCAATAGTCAAACTCGAAAAGACAGCAATGATCAAATTGTCCAGTCGGCTGGGGATGTAGAATACACCGATTGATTCTCTGCAGAGTGTCATAGTAATGACACTAAAAAATCTGATAGTGAGGTTCCAGTAATGGTGGAGCTTTGGGAAATGCGGAGTACCCCTTTATTGACATTGCTCCCAGGTCCATTCTGGTACAGAGTGGTAGCACCTGATAGGATTAAGTAGAACTAAACTGTGTACTTAGGCTAAACTGAATTGATTGAGATGGGACTTTTTATATGTATAAAAATGGATTCGACATTAAATGGTTGATATGCCATAAAACCTAACCAAACCAAGTCATATATATTTAATGTATATGTATAAAGAGGATTTGGCATTAAATAAACTATAATGGTTGATATGCCATAAAACCTTACCAAACCAAGTCATATATATTTAATGTATATGTATAAAGAGGATTTGGCATTAAATAACCTATAATGGTTGATATGCCATAAAACCAAACCAAACCAAATCATATATATTTAATGTATATGTATAAAGAGGATTTGGCATTAAATAACCTATAATGGTTGATATGCCATAAAACCTAACCAAACCAAATCATATATATTTAATATATATGTATAAAGAGTATTTGACATTAAATAACCTACAATGGTTGATATGCCATAAAACCTAACCAAACCAAATCATAAATATTTAATGTATATGTATAAAGAGGATTTGGCATTAAATAACCTATAATGATTGATATGCCATAAAACCTAACCAAACCAAATCAATTCAATGATCAAACAAACAGCCACACACCCAAAACTGAACCGTCAAATCCATGAAATTATAGACCAATAAACTAACAAGTTTTATCTATAAAGTACAAGAAAGGATTAATGGCAGGTCAACATGGTATCTTGAGGTGAACAACTTAATCTCAAAATCACAATCTGGTTTCAGTAACAAATGAAGTACTACCGATCATTGGATCAGACTAGAAACCTTCATAATTGAGGCATTCATTCCAAAAGAATTTCTGATTACAATCTTTTTTTAACTTGTAAAAGAAAAATGGAATTATGAGAGATCTTCGAGATCTTGGATTGAAAAGCAAAATGCCATTCGTCATCAAAAAATTTCTAGAAAATCCGAAATTTAATGTACATTCTCTGACTTTAAAGAACCGGAAAATGGTGTGTCTCAAGGGATCTCCCTGTCAGTAACCCTATTCAGTGTTTCAATAAATAACATTGTCAAAAACATCACTTCTGAAATTGTTTGCTCTCTGTAAGTGGATGGTTTTCTAATATGTTGCTGATCAAAATGTACGCACCACAGTAGCCGCAAATTGCAACTGTGTTTAAATAAGACCAGGAAATGGAGTGAAGAAAATGGCTTCAAATTTTCCCAAACCAAGACGAAATGTATTGATTTCTGCGACCTCTGCAGAATGCACAATGATCCGTGTTTAAAGCCAAATGGAAAGGAAATACCAATAACAGATCAATATGAATTTCTGGGCATTATATTTAATAAGAAATTGTATTTCATCCCTCGTATAAACTACTTAAGAGAAAAATGTAACAAACCAATCAATCGACTCAGAGTGATAGGCCCACACTGATTGGGGAGTTGTCAAGAAATCACAACTTTACTGGACAATTGTCAGATTAGAAATTGACTTTGGTAGTTTTATCTACGTTACTGCAACACCTTCGGACGTCGAAAAATTAGAAACAATTCATCATCAAGGACATAGACACGTACTGGGTGGCCTTTGGCACGTCACCGGTGGAGAGTCTGCATATAGAAGCAAATAAAACCCCTCTCCTAACACCGGGTGGACAAAAGCTAGCACTCCAAGATGTTACAAAATTAATATCATGTCTATTAGATCCTGTCTAGAACTGTTTTAAATCATGTCTATTAGATCCTGTCTAGAACTGTTTTAAATCATGTCTATTAGATCCTGTCTAGAACTGTTTTAAATCATGTCTTTTAGATCCTGTCTAGAACTGTTTTAAATCATGTCTATTAGATCCTGTCTAGAACTGTTTTAAATCATGTCTTTTAGATCCTGTCTAGAACTGTTTTAAATCATGTCTATTAGATCCTGTCTAGAACTGTTTTAAATCATGTCTTTTAGATCCTGTCTAGAACTGTTTTAAATCATGTCTATTAGATCCTGTCTAGAACTGTTTTAAATCATGTCTATTAGATCCTGTCTAGAACTGTTTTAAATCATGTCTATTAGATCCTGTCTAGAACTGTTTTAAATCGGAGAAAACCATTTTTGAGCAAAAGTTCAACACCATTAAATCATTTAGTCTCCGTATCGTGGAGCTCACCAGTGAAATGGAAATGGACTCTTGTCACCTGCTCCAATCAATCATCTCCCAAATTCCACCTTGGCATTTGAAACAACTAGGTTTTATATTTGATTTGGCAAAATGTTCCAAGAACAACAAATCCAATTACTTTTTAGCAGGAATTTGAAAACGTAAAAGTCAACCATTCCGACTACAAATACATATGCACAGATGGATCTAAGGATAAAGACGCAGTGAAAAGTGCTGCCACCTATGGCAGCAAAGAATACGCAAAGAGATTACCAAGGACTGAATCAATTTAGACTGCTGAGTTAACAACTATTGATTTAGTATTGGACATCATCAAAAACAGCAGCTCAAACAAATTGATGGTCTGTACAGACTCAAAATCCTCACTTGAGGCACTAAAAATAAAAATATGAAAAATCCACAAATTATTCAACTTTTTAAAAGAATCAATACCCTCTGCAACACGAAAACAATCACCTTCCGTTGGATACCGAGCCACATTCGTGGAAACGAAAAAGTGGATAAAGATGGCAAAAAATCAGTACACAGTATCAAAACAAACACCAAAATTCCATTCAAGGATTTGAAACCTACAATTAATAGGTCCACAATAAATAAATGGCAAATTCTTTGGAATATCAGCACAAACAATAAACTGAAAAAAAATCTAACCAAAAATTAAAGAGAATTACCAGAGTTACAGAAGAGTAAGAAAGGAGGAAATAATTCTTGCTCGATTTCACCTAGGCCACACACACACGCAACACACTTTGCTTAAAGGAAAATATCCTCCATTTTGTGTTGGTTGTCACTCGCCATTTACAGTGGAACATATATTGGCGAAATGTATTGATTTCAATGAGATCCATTTTATATACTACCAGGTCGGCGACCTGAAGGATCTTTTTGAGCAGGTCAACCCGAATGACATTTTCCGATTCCTATAGAACTGTACCAAAGAAATATAAATACTCCATAGGGTTTTTACAAACTGTTCTTCGACAAATAATCTTAACAAAACCAAATTTCTCTACCAAAAGATCTTTCTACAAAGAATGATTATTTTATATCTATATATTTTACTTAGATTAATTATATTTTATGTCGGCATTAAAAGACTCACAGTGAATGATGTGCCATAAAATAAAACAAACGATTTTTTAATTTAAAAATTTTAATTTTTGATTTTTAATCTTAATTTTAATTTTTGTTGTTTGTAATTTTCTGTCGGAAAGAAAAAAATGACATGGATAAAAAGTTAGAACTTCGGATTCTGGCCCAGAAATGCGCAATTAAAAGTGATGCTGTAGATGGAGAAATTATCCCGGAAAAAGTACTTCTCTGAGCTCTAGATAAAGTAGCCGAACAGAACGGGTTCTGTGGCTTCGGTGGGCTACCAGTCTTGGAAAAGAATGATAATAATACGATTGAACAAAAAGCAAAACGGTTTGATGTCATATCAAACTTCGTAGGTAATCTAATGCCAAAGCCATCTTTGTAGAAGAACAATATTATTTAACCCCTAGTTGAGCGGGAGGATAAGAGGTTTCATATCTTTCTCAAGTGTATAAATCCCAAAGTAAACGTAACAACGCGACTGGAGTTCGATCTCGCTTACATTGATGCCGCCGTCCCGTACATTTACCATTACACCACGAGGTGTTGCCCCAAAATAAAGTTTCCGTTTAAGTAACTTGACGAATACAATGTAAGGATCCAATTTAGCATAATACTTACATTTTAAATTGAGCCCCAACCTTTAAAAGTTTTAGAATTTAAAAAAAAGTCAAAATGCTAAAAAGGTGTAACTATAGGAAATTTGGAGGCTATATGTATTTACCCAACCCCTCCACTACGGTTAGGATGCGACACAAGGTCAATTTTTTAAACGGCGTTAGTTTGAATTCAGAGTTTTCTTTCTCCTAGCAATGTTGCCGATTCAAGGTTAATGAATCTAGTCTGTTCTACAATTTAATCATAGCCGGGAGGAGAATTGCATGATTCATGCCTTTCTTAAGGCCATTTGCGAAACGCAAACAACATTGTCTAGTTGAACTAAACTTACCGATTCGGCTTTTACAACAATGCTCGTTACTCTAAGTGTCCTCGTGGTGTAATGGTTAAAGCGCCGGACTGTGAAATCGTAGTAAGCGAGTTCGAACTTCACTCACGCTATAATGTTTATTTTCCGATAAATACCCAGCCATGAGTTAAATAGTACCCTTACTGTTCTTTTCGAAGGAGAATTTTGGCATTAAATAACCTATGACAGTTGATATGCCATTAAACAAAGAAACCAAACGAACCCTGTTAGTAAATGTAACGGATGTAGCTATAACCCCCACTAAAGTTATGTGATAAGTGACTGAAGAGGAAGAAACAATATATAATGAATAATAACCATATTTACCAACCCCTCCGCTCGGACAGGATGTGACACAAGGTCAATTTTTAAGCGAAGTTTAACAGGTTTGAATTCAGAGTTTTCCTTCTCCTAGACTAGTCGCCTCACCAAGGCTGAAGAACCTAGTCTGCCTTACTATTTACCTATAGCTGGAGGGAGAATAATTGGATTCATACCTTTCCCAAGAGTATTTGTGCTATGTGAAATGCAATTAGTCTCGGCCAGGATTTGAACTCGTGTCGCCGTGTCCATTTCCTACGACAGTAACCATTACACCACGGGCATCTCCCATAATGAATTATAATAAGATACGAGAATTTACTTAAAAAACATTGTCTCGATTGCTGTTTTCTTTTTCTTTTTTTTTTTTTCAAAGCAACGCTGAGTGCCCCAGGTAGAGCAGAATAAATGGCAAAATATAAACTTAATAATTTAATTGATTTTATAGAATGGCACACAATTCTTGTTGGAAGCACAAGACTCGTCTCTCGACATTGAAAAGACAGATTTATGCACAGAGAACTTCAAGCTGAATAAAACCTTTAAAAGCAATCGGTTTCGCAAGATGCGAAAAACTCGCAAATATGTTTTTCCAAACCAGCAATAACCAATCCTCAGTGCAGACCCCACTCCTCTTATACGATTTAGTCTTTTTCTCCGCCCACCACTCAATCACCTATAAAAAATATATTTTCCGCTTATCTCGACTTATACCTCTTTTCACATTCCACTCGCCATTTTGCTTCTCTCCATTGTTGCTTATAATTTTTTTCGCTTGCAACTCTCTCACTTCAGTTCTATTTCTGTCAAAGCTGAAAGATTCAACAATTATTCTTTCCTTTCCGTTTTCGCCATCGATCGAATCAAATGCCGTTCGCTTTTGTTTTGTTTTTTTCTTTCTGCCATTGCAATTCCTTAGTTTGTCTACTTAACTGTTTGTATTTAGTGTTTCAATGCTTTGTTCTCTCCGCCTCTCTTCAAATATGGCGGTCTCTTCCCGCCTAAACCATATTCGAACTCATTTCTTTCTTCTTCTTCTTCTTCTTCTTCTCTCTCTCTCTCTCTTGCACACACACAGACAGACACACAGACACACATACTAATTCTGTTTCTCATCAGAACCCATTATATTTCCTATTCCACATGGCATTATAATCTATCATCTATTTTATTTATTTCGGCAAAGACATTCAGTTTATTTTTTTCTTGACTTTTACAATGTGGAAGCAACACTCAGTGGAAACATTTGTCGTCTGTTTCAGACAATTGGAAACATTTCAGAGATGAACTATTTTTTAAATAAATTTACCTTGAAGGTGCAAACAGATTGTCTAATATATTTTAATATATTAAACAACTTGTTCACGTAATTAAAAAAAAAGTCATTTTTAATGATTGTCTTTTGCTGTACAAACTATGATGAAATTTAGAGTAGTTTAAAAGCTATTTATTTATAGCACAACCAATGATAAGTGAAATGTTTATCGTTAAATCTTTAATCTTGATATAATGGAACAAATGTTTGTGTTAAAAATTAAAATTAAGAAATCAGTAAATCTACGTCTATTTCATAGTTGCATGTGTGTATATATATTTATGTATAAAAGTCAGTGTTTGTGTTGGTGTCTGGGGAAGATTGTTCGTGTATGTATGTACGTACGAGATAGACTGGGTGTTTGGTTGCTGTAATAGTTACTGGCGTAGAAAACAGAAGCCGGAAGCCAAGTTTAAATTCGGACTGGCTGTTTGCCTTCATTTTGAACCAATGTCCCTGCGAAAAGGCATGAATCCATCTTGAGTCAGTAGGCAGTTTCAGTGGAGGACATCTTTATATCCCAAACCAGAAACTGGCCTAGCTAACCCTTGGTTTACTGCTTTTTGAGTTAGTCGTGGTTAGAGGAGACAAGAATTGAGTCTGAGATTTTAGAGGAGACAAGAATTGAGTCTGAGATTTTAGAGGAGACAAGAATTGAGTCTGAGATTTTAGAGGAGACAAGAATTGAGTCTGAGATTTTAGAGGAGACAAGAATTGAGTCTGAGATTTTAGAGGAGACAAGAATTGAGTCTGAGATTTTAGAGGAGACAAGAATTGAGTCTGAGATTTTAGAGGAGACAAGAATTGAGTCTGAGATTTTAGAGGAGACAAGAATTGAGTCTGAGATTTTAGAGGAGACAAGAATTGAGTCTGAGATTTTAGAGGAGACAAGAATTGAGTCTGAGATTTTAGAGGAGACAAGAATTGAGTCTGAGATTTTAGAGGAGACAAGAATTGAGTCTGAGATTTTAGAGGAGACAAGAATTGAGTCTGAGATTTTAGAGGAGACAAGAATTGAGTCTGAGATTTTAGAGGAGACAAGAATTGAGTCTGAGATTTTAGAGGAGACAAGAATTGAGTCTGAGATTTTAGAGTGGTTGTAGCTGTCTCATGATACTCATGAATAGTCATGATTATAAACGGACTGAGATAGACATGAAAAGAGCGAGAAAATAGATAGATAGATAGATAGATAGATATGACCAGAATAATATAGATAGATTGATAAATTATTGCCTATAAATAAGTACAACCCTATCCTTAAAGAATGAATAAAAACAGCTCTATTTCAATCAATTCAGTTTAGCATAAGTACATAGTTTTTTCCTCTGCTAAATAACCAATAACTCAGCAATAACCAATCTTTCGTCATTTGGTTACACATACTTAAATAGTCAAAGAGTTCTATTTCTAACAATTCAGTTTAGCATAAGTACTCAGTTTTTTTGTTTATACATCGTTAAATGTAAAACAGTTAATTTCAAACAATTCAGTTTCGCATAATTACAGTTTAGTTCTATTTTACTTAAAGATTGGACCCTATTTGGTGCTACTACTTCGAACTAGAGTTGACCTGGGAGCGATAGCAATGAAGGAGTGCTCTACATTCTCCAAAACTTCAGCATTACATCAGATTGTTTCGTGTCATATCCAGGACACTTGTTGGGGGAGTCTGACCTCTCTGCAAAGATGCAGTCGGTGTATTCTACAACCCCAGCCGATTGGGGAAGAGGAAATGAAGATGTCATCGTATATGTGAAGGATTACCTTGATCATGTATATGTGTGAGGGTGTAAATTACAGTGAACATGATTCACTAACTTCTTGGCATAAAATAACAATAGATGGGTTGATGGGCTGTTAAAATCAATCAATCAATTTATCATATTATTTAGGAATCAATTAATGCTATTATGATGTAAACCTCTTGTTACCCGGTGGGTCACTGCTTGATAAGCTTTCTTGGTGGGGGATGAACGACAAATGGTTCAATCAAAATAATTCTCCAATATAAAATAAATAAATAAAGTCAACACGTGTTAGAAATGTAACAACTCTTTTTGTTTATATCATTTATTGTACATCGTGGTTTCAATCCTACCCATTACTGCCTTAGTTGACTGATATTGGATTATACAACATAGCCAGTCAAGTCTTTAGTATTCGGAGGCTGGCACAAGATTTCGGATTCAGGTGTTGCAAAGTGATGTGGATCCCAACAATGGCTTTAGTTCGCACAACCTTAGTCACTGGACAAGGAGTATAAAAATGTAAATAAAATGAACATCAAACAAGGATTATTATTAGTTACTTGAAATCATATAACTGTGAGCAAACAAATACCTATTATTGAATAAAAGTAATTACTTTAAACCATATGATTATCAGTATTAGATGGGAATATTTGAAACCATATAACTGTGCAAAAACTCGTAAAAATAGCTTACAAAAAAGTAATTATGAATGTACAGTGAACGTGATTGACTCGAAAGAAGCGTAGCTGACATGAACAAAGGATAATCCTTATATTCACGAAGGTGGCTTGATTAAAGGATATAATCAGACTGTTGTAATTTATTTTGTAACATGACTTAACCAAAGAAGGTCATCGATAGAGGGATCAAAGGACACCTCTTATATGTGAGTAAAGATGAATTATAAACATTGACCATTGCAAATGTTACGGTTAACAAGCTCCTTAGAGTTAAAATGCGTTTACGAAGTTGACAACACGGGAATAGGATTGATCTTTGGATTTTAGAGTGGCTGTATTTGCCTCAACATGCTCATGAATACAGATATCAAATCCTAAAACCGACGACTACCAACCAAACAAAAAAAAATGACACCAAAAAATTCTCCAAGCCTCATAATTATAAGCGGATAGATAGATAGATAGATATGAACAGATTGGAATTAATAGATCTATTTATTCCAATTTGTAGATAGATAGATAATCACCCAGGAATTAAAAAAAAAATTCTAAACCATAATTTTATCATTTCCAGTGGAACATGATACAATCGAAACAGATATTATCATATTTACTCGTGTCGCCGTGTCCATTTCCTACGACGATAACCATTACACCACGGGTACAGATATTATTAGGCATCATTTACAACCAAACTCTACAATGTTGAAATTGTATTCCCAGAGTTAGACTCTGGGAATACAACCCGCGACCATAAAGGGAAGAACAAGGAGGTGCCCGTGGTGTAATTGTTATCGTCCTAGGAAATGAACACGGCGGAGTTTAACAGGTTTGAATCAGAGTTTTTCTTCTCCTAGACTAGTTGCCTCACCAAGGCTGAAGAACTCAGTCTGCCCTACTATTTACCCATAACTGGAGGGAGAATAATTGGGTTCATACCTTTCCCAAGGGTATTAGTGCTATGTGAAATGCAATCAGTCTCGTTCAGGATTTGAACTCGTATCGCCGTGTCCATTTCCAACGACGATAAACATTACATCACAGGCACCTCCAATAAACTAAACAAATAACAGTATAAATAACCACTTTTTAACGCAATAATCTTTTTCTATCACGTGCTACTGGTTGAAGAATATTCTGAGCAAGACCAGCATGTGACTAGCACTACATCGCACTTGTTTGTATTTGTAACTAAATATGGAAGATTTTTAAAAAAAATTTCTATGGAAGATCAAAAAGATATTGTCTGCTACGAGCAGGTAAGATGAATTTTATAAATTCCAAATTTGAGTGGAAAGGAAAAGACACTTCACTCCTGAGGCAAACCGGATTGGTTTTAAAGGTATTTCAATCCGTCTAAGGTTATTTTATGCCGAAAATTGAGGTAACCACGTACATTGTATGTTCATATATAAATTTTTTGTGTAGTTGTTTAATAAAATGTGTTTTTGTTTGCACACAGTCCAATCAAATACGAATGATTTTTGACTCGTAGACACTAATAAGTACGACCACTCAAAGGCAAAGTCAACATGGGAGTAATAGTGTGTACTCCACACTTCATATCTAGGGCTATTTTATGCCAAGAGGTTAGGGAATCACGTTCATTTTACGTTCATATTTACATTCTTTGAGTAATTTTTTCTTAAGATTCATTTTGCACACAGTCCTATCGAATACAAATAATCTTAAACAGATCTATTTGACCCAATTGCCTTGTCGGCTGGGGCTGTAGAATACACTGATTGCACCTCTGTAGAGGGGTAAGACCCCACAACAAGTGTCCTGAATATAACACTAAACAATCTAATGATGAGGTTCCGGTGATGCTGGAGCTTTGGGGAATGCAGAGTATACCTTCATTGCCATTGCTCCCATGTACACTCTGGCCCGGAATAGTAGCACCTCATAGGGTCCTGTGTATAGGTTAAATAGAATTAAACTGTGTACTAATGCTAAATTGAATTGTTGGAAATAGAACTGTTTTACTTAACTGAATAACTTAAAATAGAAATGTTTTTGCTAATTAAACTGTATACTTACATCTAAACAGCGTACTTATGCTGAATTGAATTGTTTGAAATGGAACTGTTTTTAACATTGAAACTGTACTTACGCTAAAATGAATTGTTTTGACATGTAACTGTATATTAAAAAAATCTATACTTATACTAAACTGAATTGTTTGAATTAGACTGTTTGACTAAACTGAATAGCTTGAAATAGAAATGTTTTTGACAATTAAACAGCGTACTTATGCTAAACTGAATTGTTTGAAATGGAACTGTTTTTAACATTCAATCTGTACTTACGTTAAACTGAATTTTTCGAAGTAGAACTGTGTTGACATATAACTGTGTATAAACAAAATCTATACTTATACTAAACTGAATTGTTTGAATTAGAACTGTTTAACTAAACTGAATTATTTGAAATAGAAATGTTTTTGACAATTAAACTGTGTACTTATGTTAAACTGAATTGTTTGAAATAGAACTGATTAATAGTATAAAAATTGATTTGGCATTAAATAACCTACAAAGGTTGATATGCCATGAAACAAAGCAACTTAAATCTATTTGACCCAAAGATAGGACTCTAACAGGTGCTACCGCTCTGGGTCAGAGAGAACCAGAGAGTAGTTGCAATGAAGGAGTACTCTACACTCTCTAGATCTGCAGAACTAGAGCCTCTCCATCAGACGCCGTTTAGTATCATACTCAGTACATCACTTGGTTAGGAGAATTACACCTCTGAAAGAGGGGGGGTACAGTCAACATATTTTACGCCACAGCGACAAGGTTAAAACCGGAGTCGAGTTCAGTTCACAACGGAGAGACTCAATTTGAGCAATTAAAACGCATCTCGCAAATCGACAAATCTTTGAAATAAAAATAGAATATTATTAACAGTTTGTCGAAACAATAGTGCCAAATATAGCATGTGTATCCCCACATACACACACTCAAACTTTATACGAAAAAAAAAGTCTCTGCAGTCAACTTCCGCAAAATCATCCATGTAAGACGAGCTAGAGAGAGTCAAGAGAAGCAGTGCTGTAGACACACCTTGATGATGATGATAATGATGATAATGATCATATTCAAACATTTTGAAATGGATCAAATTTCGAGGTTCAATTACCAACAAGGAGTTGGTACAAATAAACTAAAAAATATAATGTTAAATTAAAAATAAGATTTAAAAAATACCTCAAAAAGAAAAAAAACTGGAATGTAAGTTTGGTTGATCAAACTGCGAAGTCGATTTTTTCCTGTCGTTCATTCACCCACTGAGAAAAGTTTTTTTTTCAACTGCTATTCCTAGCAATTATATTGAAATAAAATGCAAACCAACGTATTGAATTCATAATAAACAGTATCATTTGAAATTCTCATTTTGTTACTATCCTTCTAATTAAGAGCGGTTTGAACAAAATCCATTTGTTTCTATGTCAATAGAGTACTCACCTGTCACGGAAACTTTAGACAATATAGCGACGAGACGAAGATAGAATTAGATAAAGCACTGTCATTAAATATTCTTTAATTAATTTGTCTTTCATCTTATTATTGTTGCTTTTTATCGCAACGCTGGGGTCATTTTCCATTCTACGATCAAGCAGCATTGACCGGAAATTAATTCCTATGAAGCCTCACGCACACGTGGGTTTCTGCATTCACAATATATTAAATTTTGACTAAAAGACACATACACACACACTCATGTGTGTATGAGAGAAAGAATTCGCAGATATGCACACACACACACACACACACACACACACACACACACACACACACACACACACATATATATATATATATATATATATATATATATATTGGGTTGAGTCATAAATAATTTTCATTTTACTAGAATATAATTTATTCATGGATAATTCAACAAGGAAATTATTTCAGTCAATAGTATATTCACCATTATTTTGAATGACCTCTGTCAGGTAGCTTGTTGATTCGTGTCAAGTAAAATTCAGCTGGTTTTGAAATCAAGATGTTTTCCACAAACGTTTTCCCCTAATCTTTTTGTCATTCAACTTATTTTGGTTGAAAACGAAAAAGACGGAAATCACTTAGTGAGGGGTCTGGTGAATGTGGTGAGTGAAGAAGAGACCAATATTTTTTCCTGCGTGATTCTAGCTGAATCTAGCTTGGCGTTATCTAAGAGAAGCATAACGCTCTTTCTATATTCGAGGACAAGGAGTTTTTTTAAAAGACTTTCATGTACACATTGCAGCTGTTCTGGGTATAAGTTTGCATAGAGTGTCTGACTGCAGTATAAAACTCAAAATGAATAATACCGTAGTGATTCTACCATACATACAACATAACTTTTCTTCTTTTGGGGTTGATTTTGCGGAGATTTATTCTTGTCAATTCACGGCCTTTACGTTGAATATTGTTATAAAAGACCCACTTTTCGTCACCTTTTATGATATTCTGGACAAAGGGGTTATTTCTCTACCTTGAAAGAAGACTTGTTGCTATAGATATGCGATCTTCCTTATTCTTCTCACAAAGAGTTTGAGGAACCCAAACTCCCAGCTTGCTCACTTTAACTATCTTTTCAAAATGGCAGCATATTGTGAATTAGGATGTAATGGATCAAGTGCTAATTTTCGAGTACTTTTTCCCGGGTTGATTTCCACCAATTCTCTTAAAGCATCTTGATCGATGTCTGAAGAGCGGTTCATCTTTCAATGATGTATCGCCAGAACGAGACTTTGAATACCAGTTTCAGACTTGACGATCTGTAATGATACCTTAGCCACAAACACTAGAAATTTTCAGCGCTGTTTCTATTGGTTGCTTTGTTTTGGTTTGGTTTAGTTTTTTAACATATCAATCATCGTAGGTTATTTAATGCCAAATCCATTTTTATACACTTAAACAGTTCTATTCTAAATGATTCAGTTTAGCATAAGAACAGGTTTTTTTGTTTACTCACAGTTATTTAACTCTAATTATTCTATTGAACACTTTTCTTTCGCACACAGTCAAATGATTCCAAGTATTGCCCTCTTATACCAGTATTTTCAATTTTGGCACACAGTTAAACAGTTTCAAGTATTGCTATTTAACACTAATAATTCTATTCAACATTACTCATTCGTTTGCACACAGTTAAATGATTCCAAGTATTGCTATGTATCACTAATAATTTTATTAAACATCTGTCATTTGTTTTTACATAGTTAAATGATCAAACAGTTCTATTTCAAACAATTCAGTTTAGCATAAGTACAGTTTATTTCAAACAATTCAGTTTAGCATAAATACACAGTTTAATTCTATTTGGCCCATAGATAGGACTCTCTCAGGTTTTAGCAATCCGGGTGAGAGTGGACCGGTGAACAATTGCAATTAAGGGGTACTCTTCATTCCCCAAAGCTCCAAGACTTGAGCCTCATCATCAGATTGCCTTGGGTCATAACCAGGACACTCGTTAATTTTATTAAACATCTGTCATTTGTTTTTACATAGTTAAATGATCAAACAGTTCTATTTCAAACAATTCAGTTTAGCATAAGCACAGTTTAAATGTCAAACACTTCTATTTGACCCATAGATAGGACTGGGTCAGAGTGGACCGATGAGCGTTGGCAATAAAGGGGTACTCTGCGTTCCTCAAAGCTCCAGCATTACTTCAGCCTCACTATCAGATTGTTTATTGTCATAACCGGGACACTCGTTGGGGGATACTTACCCCTCTGCAGAGATGCAGTCGGTGTATTCTACAGCGCCAGCCGATTGGACCATGTTTCTGTTGAGTTTTGTTATTCTTAAATTTCCCCAACATTACATGTCGAATATGCACTTTCAGTTTGTCTATATTAGGACCGTGAAATCATAGATTAAACTGTGATGTGCCCAATCTCTCCCTATTGAAATAAAGCTGACCGATAAAGGCGATATTTAATCAAGTAATTTCCAGTTACGTTTAAAATATTAGAAGTTAAAAATGCCTACTGACAGCTTGCTTTTAAAAAAAGGAAATTATTTTATGACTTAACACAATAGTTATTTACTTAGATTCGGAAGAGAACAGCCAAGTATGTATACAATTCACCAAAAAATCAACTGGGGTGGGAAAATGTTGCTTAAATCCCCCCCTACACATACACACACACAATGGCCAGATCGGCTGGCGCTGTAGCATACTCCATTTGCATCTCGCTACACTTGCATCTCTGCTGAGGGGTAAGACTCTCCTAAAGAGTGTCCTGATATGACACAAAACAATCTGATGGTGAGGCTCCAGTAATGCTACAGCTGTGGGGGATACGGATTACCCCTTTATTGCCATCGACCTCAGGTCCACTCAAGCCTGGAGAGGTAGCACCAGATAGGGTTCAATCTATGGTTCAAATAGAACTAAACCATGTACTTATGCTAAATTGAATTGTTTGAAATAGAACTGTTTTTTTACATTCAAACTGTATACCTGTTGAACTGAATTGTTTGAAAAAGAACTGTTTATATGTATAAAAATGGATTTGGCTTTAAATAACCTACAATAGTTGAAATGCAGTAGAAACTAACTAAACATACACACATATGCACACACATATGTGTGTATGTGTGCGTATATATATATATATATTATCATCATCATCCAGTACGGATTCCCTTGATCCTCTCTCTCGCCACCCATCCCTGTCATCCATTGCTCTTCGTAGGTTCTCAAGACGTTATCCAGTGTCTGCACAGACCTGATGAATGTAAGTCTTTGCTAGCCAGTCAACACTAGTGCGCCCATGTAAGTGAGTCTACGAGAGAACTTCGCTTATAAGGTAGTCTTTGTTTCTCTATCCTGTCGTATTCATCGCGTCCTGGCCATACAGTTGTTGTTTTGTAAGACGCTGCTTCAAGGATTCGTTTAAAACTGCACAGAGCGTCCTTCTGTTGTTCCTATTTAGCTTTTTCTTCAAGTGATTCATTTAAGTTTAGGTAGTGTAGCCATGTCGGTTGATAGTAGACATCGTTGTGGAACTCCGAACGTCACATTGAAACAGTCTGTAATGCTATTGTTGATCAGAGTTGTACTCTTGGTTTTGTCATATATCAACACTTGTCGAACTGATATCAATCGCTTTCATTGTTCTCCAAAAAAGCCTTTCACCACAAAGTGTCGAAGGCTGACTGAAAATCTATAAAAGAGAAGAGTAAGGAGACGTCTCTTTCTTTAGCTTTTTCCATTATCTGCTTTAGATATAACATCTACGCCTTGTTTGAATTCATACTGAGTCTCGATTAAGACAATTTGGTTTTTTATTCTGTTAATTATTAATTGAAAATCACCGGCTCATTGGCCTAGTGGGTAGAGTATTCGCCAATGGTCTGGGAGACCTGAGTTCAATCCCAAAGACTTTAAAAATGGTACTTGATACCTCCTAGCTTAACACTCAGCAATATAAGGTACGTATCAAGGGTAAAGTGGAGCAATCCAGGGAAAGGGACAGCGCCCACTCCTACACCTTGATGCTATTGAAAAGGGAGCCTTCTGGTCGCCTTCGACTACAGCCGCTAACAACTACTAATTGATAGAATTTTATTTATTCTCCGTCCAACCACCGGACAAGTACGGCACAAAGCCTTTTTTTAAATGGGTCCGGACGCAGGGCTGCAACCCACACGCGTCCGGCAAAATCCAAAAATACCTTCGGCCTCGTCGACACCCCACAAAGGGTGTGCCCCAGAGGCCAGAAAACAAAAACAAACAATTGGTAAAACAATTAATTGATAGAATGATTTTAACGTCATATCAAATTGTGTAGGGTTATCTTATGCCAAGAGGTTTTAAGAACAGTATTCATTATATATTCTTTTTTACATTTTTTGTGTAGTTTTTTCTTCAGTTTTTTTTTACTGTCAGTTTTGTCGAATACGAATAATTTTTTAAACAGATCTATTTGACCCATAGATGGGATCCTAATTGGAACTAGCACTCTGGGTCGGAGTGGACCAGAGAGTAATGGCAATTAAAGGGTACTCCACACTCCCCAGATCTCCAGAAGTGGAGACTCGTCATCGGATGCGGTTTTCTGTCATATCCAGCACACACTTTTTTGAAAGGTTTTTCTCCTCTGCAGGGGATACAGTCAATGTATTTTAAGCCCCACTAAGAAGGGCGTTTTATTCTGTTAATAATAAGGAATTGAGTAATGTTCTTGTTTCTCGATTGAATTTCTCTTCTTTCAACTCAATCCGAAAGTACAGGGCAGAGATATCAAGAACTAAATAAAGAAGTCAAAAACATATAAAAATACACGAGGGTCATTTGATAAATAAATTGAAATATCGCCTGAGGAGTAGGAAGGTAGAAGCACAGTTTGTAGTGATACCTTTTTCAAGGAAATCTATAATGACAGCTTCTTTCGTGCCCCAGAAGACTGCCAGCATAGCCTTTTTTACAGAATGCTTCTCCCGTAACTGTTTCTTTACCGAAGAGTCAGTATGTTTCCACTCAATGGGTTGTATTTTCGACACTGGCTGGTAGTGACAAAAGCATGTTCAACCCATTTACATCACATTCTTCGGTAAATTTCACATTGTTTGTATTCTCAGCAAACAAAAATGTGACGACAGACCTTTATCCAAGTCTAAAACGTTCTGTTTACTTAACCACCATTTTGAATAGGGGCACCTCGGGTAGTGTAATGGTTAGCAAGCTTGACTAGCAAACCTGCAAGAGTGAGTTCGAGTCTCATTGGGTGCCCCATTCAATCGGCCTTGTGCCACATCGAAGCAAAGAGCTTCGTAAATTAGGGGTGTCCTCGTGGTGTAATGGTTAAAGCGATGAACTGCGGAATCGTAGTACGCGAGTTCGTACTCCAGTCGCGCTATTACGTTCACTTTCGGGCAAATACCCTTGGGAAAGGTATGAACCCCCTTATTATCCCTCCAGCTATGGGTAAATAGTAGGACAGACTAGGTTCTTCAGCCTTGGTGAGGCAACTAGTCTAGGAGAAGGAAAACTCTGAATTCAAACCTGTTAAACTCCGCTTAAAAAATTGACCTTGTGTCATATCCTGCCCGAGCGGAGGGGTTGGTAAATAGTACCATTTTGAATAGCCTCAAAACAAATATTTCTTTGAGGGTGAAATGATCATTGGTATAAACCAATTCCAAACAATTCAGAATTTTTATTTACAGGAAAAATTCTAAAAAAAAAAATCTTTTTTCTAAAAATTCTTTTTTTTTTTATTGAATGACTCTTGAATATTTATGTTTTATAACATATGACATAGATTTTCGGTTCGTTCCTTGTCACCCCGTGTACTTTGTAAACAGGGCGATGGCAGTGGTCAGGGTAGGCAGGTCGAACAGGTATGTAACCGGAAGGAGACCACATGATAATCACGCGGTCAGATTGAGACAGAGTCTGAGAATCGGGAGTCAAACCAGGGACACGCAGCCGATCAGAAGGTTAGGTCGTCTCTGATGATACGGCTTGCATGGGGGTGCAAGCGTTGGCACCCCTGGCTCCCGGAAGAAGATATGGGACAAGATGAAGTCCCTTATCTGAATATACGTCTCTCCATCTATCTCTCAAACAACAACAAACAGTGGGCCTCATTCGAGAATAAAATGAGAGATATATTTTTTATAAACAAGTGTGTTTCGTTCGTTCATTATCTTTTATTATGATCCTCGTTGATCAAAAAGACACAGCTGAGTACAGGGTGGAACGATAAAATTGTCGCCCTAGAAAAGACGACATGATTCCATTTCCATTTAATGAAAATCGGTTTTCTTTTTTTGTTGCAGACCATCTACTAGTTGGCCCGTTGTGTACAAATCCCAAGAGCTATAGGAGCCTTCTATCATGTCTGAAAGTGACAAAATGTTCAACGAGCGAGATCGGAGATGCGCCGCTGTACATCTCATGCTCTCTAACGATCCAAGTTATGACAATAGGACCAGCACCCTCAAAATGCAAATCTGGATTACCACGAATAACAGGGACATGCCCAGGGTGATAAAAACAAAGTTTCCGGCCTTTGGTGTAGTTTCAAGTAAGGGCCACATCATGCCACCTCACATCTTCGAAGTCGGCTTGAAAGTCAACACCAAAGTGTACCTGGATGTGCTGAAGAGTGTGGCGATCTCCTGGTGCAATCAGGTGGCCGGTGGCAGACCCTGGGTGTGGCAGCAGGACTCCGCACCGGTCCACAAGTCCAAAGAGACCCATGCTTGGCTTCAGAAGGAGTGCTACGACTTTGTACCCTTCTCTGACTGGCCCCCTTCCTCCCCCGACCTGAACCCATTGAACTACTTCATTTGGTCATACGTCGAGAACATCACCAACATGACCTCCCACGTCACCAAAGCCAGCCTGATCGCCGCCATCCGCCGAGTATTCGCCGACCTCCTGCCGGCGCTTGTGGAAAAGGCATGCTCCCAGTTCCGGATCCATATCGAGGGGGTGATTGAGGCTGAAGGCGGCTACATTGAATAGATGTCAGTTCAACTACATAATCAAGTTACCTGAATTGATTTTTTCAATAAAAGTTTTAAGATAAAGCTGTAGTGTTGTTTTCTTTAGGACGACAATTTTATCGTTCCACCCTGTATACAACATTTATATACCAGAAATCCTCTTATTTGTTGAATGGTTTGCATAATGTAAAAAATTAGAAAACAAATATTGATTTGAAATGGTTGTAACTTCGGTGCATGAATTGACGTGAAGACCAAAGTAGTCGAGCCAGTATCGGATAGAGCAGTAGAATACACTGACTGCATCTCTGCGGAGGAATAAGACCCCCCTCTACCGAGTGTCCTGGTTATGACACAAGGCAATCTGATGATGAGGCTCAAGTCTTGGAGCTTTGGGGAATGAAGAGTACCCCTTAATTGCAATTGTTCACCGGTCCACTCTCACCCGGATTGCTAAAACCTGAGAGAGTCCTATCTATGGGCCAAATAGAATTAAACTGTGTATTTATGCTAAACTGAATTGTTTGAAATAAACTGTACTTATGCTAAACTGAATTGTTTGAAATAGAACTGTTTGATCATTTAACTATGTAAAAACAAATGACAGATGTTTAATAAAATTATTAGTGATACATAGCAATACTTGGAATCATTTAACTGTGTGCAAACGAATGAGTAATGTTGAATAGAATTATTAGTGTTAAATAGCAATACTTGAAACTGTTTAACTGTGTGCCAAAATTGAAAATACTGGTATAAGAGGGCAATACTTGGAATCATTTGACTGTGTGCGAAAGAAAAGTGTTCAATAGAATAATTAGTGTTAAATAGCAATACTTGTAACCACTTCACTATGCGTAAACAAATAATTAATATTGAATAGAATTATAAGTGTTTGACAGCAATAATTGAAACCATTTAACTATGTAGAAATAATTGCAATACTCGTATACAAATTAGTTCTCATTTAAAAAAGGAAATTACCTACAAACTATGTGTGCAAACAGATGACTTATGTTAAATTGCGACTTATATAGCAATACTTATCTATCTATCTATCTATCTAGCAATATATATTGTTTGAAAATGTTATCAACAAAATATGTTTACAAATTATATATATTTAATATATATGCATAAAGAGGATTTGGCAATATCTTAAGATAGTTGATGTGCCATAAAACCCCACCAAACCAAATTATATATATTTGATATATATGTATAAAAAGGATTTGACATTAAATAACCTACAGTGGTTGATGTGCCATTAAACCCAACTAAACCAAATCCATATATATTTGATATATATATATATATATATAAAGAAGATTTGGCATTAAATAACCCACAATGGTTGATATGCCATAAACCCAATACAACCCCACCCAAAGCAACTGCAGTGAATAAGGATAAAAAATGTTCAAAAGACGCACATGCAAACGAAGCATTAACTAGCGGGAAAAATCACTTTGAAGTGTGCTACTTCTTCTTAAGACTGTTCAGTTATTGATAGCATTCGAAGTGGAGATTTTGCCCGGTAACCTCAAGTACGAGATATAAATAAGGAAGACACCAGAATGACATGAAGAAAATTTCTTGGAATCGATGTCATCATATCGGATATAATTAAATGTGGAAGAGAATTAATAACAGAGATGCGACACAAAATATTTTCATTGGGAAAATAAACAAACACGTAGAGAATGATCAAGAATGAGTATAAGCTAAATCTGCATTGAATTAGAGCTAATTTTAGTAATTGTCATTGTAGATACCGGCTATTGGCCGAATATGTAGTGTGTTTGCCAACGGTTTGGAAGCCCGAGGTTCAATCCCAGGTCGAGTCACACCAGACTAAAAAAAAATGGTACTTAATGTTGCCTTGCCTAGCACGCAGAACTATAAAGTAAGGATCAAGGGTAAAGTGGAGCAATCCAGAGAATGTAGTATCGCCCTCCCTTATACCTCGGGGTGGTAGCTATTGAAAAGGGAGTCACCATCAACTAAAGTCGCCAAGTTTTATTATTGTAGAAATACGTCATTTATTTTTTCTCTTTTGAGGTCTGGAAATTTAAATTCTGTTTAAGTAACTCATTATGAATTCCATCTGGTTGTTTATTATTGTTAGAAACCACCTTTCTATTAGAGTACCTCTCCTTCGAGGAATAAAGAAAATTATCTTAAAACATTCGACTTTGTCTAATATATATGTATACTAAATTTGGTAGGTATCCATGAAGCCTTTTGGAGGTCTAACGAGGACAGACAGACATACTCTTCTGAATTATTTACGGCAACAACGATTATTAGAACACCCTTAATAAGAAAAATTTACATTTCTTTTAAACCATTGATATCGGGATTTCATAATTTCTTGCGGAACATATAGTTTAAACTTATATTATTAGGACTTATAATTCTTGCCAACCCCAAACAACCCTGAAATACGAAGTTGGCGACCGTAGTCGAGGGTGACCCGAAGGCTACAAATTCAATAGCTACCACAGAGAGGTGTAAGGGAAGGCGTTACTCCTTTCCCTGGATTGCTCCACTTTTCCCTTGATCCCTACATTATAATGTTGAGTGTTTAGCAAGGAGGCATCCAGTACCATTTTTTAAATCTTTGGTATGATTCGACCTGGGATTGAACCCAGGTCTCCCGGACCATTGGCGAAGACTCTACCCTCTTGGTCAATGAGCTGGTTTATGCATATTTATGCAAGAACAGGGCATACAGCGTACTAGTGGAAAAGCTAGGACGAACTTATAAGTGACGTTCTCTTATAAACTCCTCGACATGGATGTGCCAGTGTACACCGACCAGGAAGGATTTACTTAAATCAGCTCTTTATGGGGACAGAATGCAGTCTAGAAGAACAGCCAAGAATGATGGATGATAGGGATAGATGGTGAGAGAGAGTAAGAGAAATCCGTGCTGTCAATGCGACTTGATGATAATTAAAGGCCGTTTCTTAAAGCTTCACATCGATCAAGCAATTGTCTGCCAACCCTTTAGTAAGAACGATTCCGCCCCTAGATACAAAAATATCTCCTCAAACCACCCAAGATCGGTACTGAGACAGATACCCAATGCGGTGAACCAAAGAATTAATAAGCTGTAAGAAAATGTTCGAGGAAAACAAAAGTAGATATGATGACGCCCTGAAGGACAGTGGATTCCAAGGTAGACTGGAATACTTAACCCCGGTGGACCTCAATTCGAGAGCTAGGAAGAATAATAGTGGGACCCACACACCCCTCAAGGTAGGTGAGACTGTTAATAATAGTAGTCACGGAAATAGACGAGGAAAGAATAGAAATAGAAAAGTAGTCTGGTTCAATCCGCCATTTTGTAAGCTCACTAACATTAACATAGGTAGACACTTTCTACACCTACTAGATAAACATTTTAATAGAGGCAACCCATTGAGTAGGATTTTTAACAGAAATACAGTGAAAATTAGTTACTCCTGCACTAAGAACATGTACAATATACTAAGCAACCATAATAGGAGGCTACTCAATGAGCTTACCACGAGAGATAGGAATCCAAACGAGGAGACTTGTAACTGTAGGAATAAGGAAGAATGCCCCTTGGGCGGACGCTGCACCACGAGGAATGTCGTATACCAAGCATGCATTTCTCCCATGGAACAGCAAAGGGACGGGGAAAGAATCTATATAGGGATCTCCGCGGGAAACTGGAAGCAAAGATGGTACAGCCATAGACACTCATTTTCCAACCCGAAACTTAGGTACCAGACTGCTTTATCGAAATACTTCTGGGGCCTGAAGGATCAGGGGCTATCTCCGCAAATTAAGTGGAAAATATTAAGGCACTCATCTGCCGCCAACAGCTTCAACGGTAGATGTAACCTATGCTTAGACAAAAAAATTAGCATAATTAATTTCAAGAATAGAAAACTTTTATTGAACAAGAGAAATGAACTTGTCTTAAGTGTAGACATAGAGGAAAATTTAAATTATCTTAAATAATAAAGAAACATTAGTAAATAATAGAGATCAACACAACAGCAGATATCACCGAGACAAGGAAAAACAAAGGTAGATAAGGGCCAGATGAACAAGGAATATTAATCCAAAACAAGGCCTGGGATTCTAGAGTGGTTAATTCCCCTTGACCATTTTTAGGGTAATTAAAAAAAAAAAAAAAAATACACTTGACGATAATAATGAATGTCCCCACCTTATCTGGTTCATGTATCTCGATCCTAATTGAAACTAGAGAAACACCTAAGATGACAATAGCTGGGTTAATTTTCAGACATATCAGAAATAAAAATATATATCATATATGAGATAGTCATTAGTTAAACGATCTGAGCCTGTTTAGAATAGCACACCTGCCAAGTAGTAGAACACACAAACAGAGCATAAAATCAAAAGGGACTGACCAGTAGATTAATTCCACTCCTGTTTCTTAAGCGTTCTAACATATCATATGTTCACACCCTCTGCTCACACCTAGGAACGAATGAGTTCCACTTTGTTTTTTATTTTTATGTTTTTTTTATTTTTATGTTTTTTTATTTTTGTTTTATTCTTATCTCTATCCTTGTTTTTTGATTTTTAATTTAGTTTTTAATTTCTTTAATTTTTCTATTTATCTTCTGAATACGAACTGTAACTCCTCATTCGCATCATATCTCTGGGACAATACAGAGCATGCAAAGAGTCATCCGACGAGACGGAGAATATACCGACAATATTCTCCGCCGAAATAAATTTATTATGACGGCTTAACCGAGTTTGAGTCTCCATTTAATTGCACTATATATATATATATATATATATATATGAAATGCACACAGTCTTGTCCATGATTTGAACTTGAGCCGCTGTGTTTATTTCGGCCGATATGTCTATTTCTATTACACTCAGGCACATCCACATGGGAGCATCTCGCGAGTCTAGTCACACTGCTTAGTTGTGATACAATGAAACAGTCTGTCTGTGGATGACAATATATATATATATATATATATATATATATATATGCCATATCATTTAATTCTGCGAATAGATTTAAAAAGAATAATCCAAATAGAGTGCTCAATAATAAGAAATAGAAAAAAATTAATACCAACGGTCAACCGAAAGTAAAAGGAGCAAAATTTTTACCTATTACGTATTGGTACATTTTCTAAGCCAATATATATATATATATATATATATAAATAACTCCTTTATACATTATTTGAGGTGAAATGTATTTCCCGATGTATGTCTATTCAAATACCATCTGATGAACCAGTGGATAGATGTTGAAGTAAATTTATAATGGAGTATATCTATTAATTTTCTTGTTATATATATATATATATAGTATCATGTGGATGTGCCATTGTGTAATGGTTATCGTCTTAGGAACGAAACGAGTTCAATTCCTGGACAAGACTGTGCGTATTTCATATAGCGCTAATACACTTGGGAAAGGTACGAATCCCACGATTCTCCCTCAAGCTATGAGTAAATTGTTGGGCAGACTGAGTTCTTTAGCCTTAGTTAAGCAACCAGTCTAGAACAAGGAAAACTTAATTCTAACCGGTTAAACTCCGTTTAAAAATTGACTTTGTGTCACATCCTACCCGCGTGGACGGGTAGGTAAATACATATATATATATATATATATATAGTATTAATCAAAACTTAGTCTGACACAAGACCATGGGTTAGAAACTCCAAAGAGGACAGACTTCACTATAATGGAATAGTGACTCTAATAACGATATATAGATCATTCGTTTGTACTAATACTATTGGATAGTGAGAGACAAATTTTTGAAACTGCTGACAGAAATTTATTGAACCAGATATAGAATAAGAAGTTGTTACTCTGAAGTCAACACTTTACTTATAAATAGATTTGAGAGATATTCTCTGAAGTGCAGCTAATCTTGTGTGTCAGGAACTTTGAGTGATTTTTTTTTTCTTTTCTGAATGAACATCTTTTACGCGTGATCAATGGCACAATTGTGTGTATAAAACCAAGTAATGGATCAGTTTTATTTTGTATCGTAGATTAAATTGAAATTAAGACAAAATATAAATTTTACAGCCCACTAGAAAAATTTACTGACCCGGAAGCGCTTACTACGACGTCCGTGCGTACACTTATAAAATGCAAAGGACAAACGCTATCTTTTCTCACTTTTCAGCTTGACACTGAAGTGCTGTGTGTGAAGCCCTTTAAATTCTTTTTAATGACTCGTATGGTTTTTTCTGATCCTTGAATATCGGCGTTTACCGCGAGAACTTTAGATAGAAATTTGAACTAAATATGCCAGTTTCGTTTTCCCAAATGATTACCGAATGTACCCGTGTATAAGTCGAATTTTGAAACCTAATTTTTTTGCAAAAAATAATCTTGTAATGTTAATTGATTGATTTTAACAGTAAGTCAATCCCTCTACAATTATTTTATATCCACAGGTTAGGGAGTCGCGTTCATTATACGGCATGTCAATCCGTCCAGCATTATATTATGCCTCGATTGATTGATTTTAATGGCATTTCCAACCGTCCAGGGTTATCTTATGTCTAGATTGATTGATTAATTGATTTTAACGACATGTCGACCCATCTAAGGTTATTTTATACTTTCAGGTTAGGGAATCGCGTTCATTGTACGTTCATATTTACATTTTTGTGTTGTTGTTTCTTAAGTGTGTTTTTTTTTTGTCCGTGATCTTATCAAATTCAAATGATTTTTAAACAGATCTATTTTTCGCATAGATGGAGCCTAAGAGCTACTACCACTCCTGACTAGAGTGGACTTGGGAGTAATGGTAATGAAGGAGTACTCCACATTTCCAAGATCTCCACTGAATTTGGAGCCACATCGTCAGACACAGTTTATTGTCATATCCAGGACACCTTTTTTTTAGAAGGTCTTAGCTTCTATTGTAATGTCATCATAATGTCGCGCCATTAGCATGGATATCCCTGACCCTTTCTCGCCATCTTTCTTTATCGTCCATTGCTTCCGGCAGGTCTTCTGGACTACATCCCGTATCGGCACAGAGCTGTTGTTTGTAGGTTCTATCTGGTCGTCCTGACTTTGCTCGTCGTCTATGTAAAGGGGTCCACAGGAGTTCGTCCTTACTTCCCCAGCACTTTCCAGCACTGTCTGATTCGTTTAACTTATTAATGTACAAATTCCAATATAATTTAGAATGAATAGGGACAACAACAGCCATTAAAAATTAAATTCATAAATCAATGATTTCATGAGCAAAATCAAGAGCCGACCAATGTACACGAAATCAACTAGTCGACTAATACACGAATATATATGATAATATTGTGCCACTTCAAATATTCCTTACCATACACTGACTGTACTGCCTGCACAGACGTAAGAACCCTCTCAAAAAGGAGTGTCCTGGTTTTGACAAGAAACTGCACCCGATGGTGAGGCTCCATTTCCAGTTCTAGAGACCTGGGACGTGTGGAGTACTCCTTCATTGCCCTTACTCCCAGTTCCACTGTGAATTGAAGAGATAATGCCTTTTAGAATCTCATTCATATATCAAATGGACCTGTTTAAAAATCACGAGAGCAAATAAATAAATAACTCTTAAGAAACAACAAAAAAATGTACATATGAACAATGAAACCATTTAACAAAGCCTTAAGCATAAAATGAGTTAACATGCCGTTAAAATCAATCAATCAATCTTGGCATAAATAGAATAATACAAGGCGGGTTGACATGCCGTTAAAATCAATCAATCAATATTGGCATAAATCAATCAATATTGGCATAAATACACGACAGGTTGACATGCCGTTAAAATCAATCAATCAATCTTGGCATAAATAGAATAATACAAGACGGGTTGACATGCCGTTAAAATCAATCAGTCAATCAGTCAAACTAGGCATAAAATAACCCCGGACGGATTGTTATGCCATGAAAATCAATCAGTTAATCAATTTGTGCATAAAAAACACTGGAACAGTTAACATGCCATTAAAATCAATCAGTCAATATCCGCATAAAATAAACCCAGATGGATTGACATGCCGTTAAATTAATCAATTAATCTAGTCACAAAATAACCCCAGATGGATTGACTTACCATTAAAATCAATCAGTCAACTAATCTTGGCATAAAGTAACACTGGACAGGTTGACATGTCGTTATAATCAATCAGTCAATCTAGACATGAAATAACCCCGGACGGATTGACATGCCGTTAAAATAAATAGATCAATCTAGGCATAAATTAACCCTGGACGTATTAACATGTCGTTAAAATCAATCAGTCAATCAATCTGGGCATAAAATAACATTGGACGGGTTGACATGCCGTTAAAATCAATCTAGGTGTAAAATAACCCCGGATGGATTGACATGCCTTTAAAATCAGTCAATCAATCGATCTAGACATAAAATAACCCTGGGCGTATTGACATGCCATTAAAATCAATAAATCAATCAAGGCTCCGGACGGATTGATATGCTGTTAAAAATCAATCAGTCCAACATTCTTGTTAATTTAAATCAAGTGAGAAAACAAGCAGACAGTCAAATTATCCTGTGCACTCGAAGAATTCTTCAAAAAGACGATAGTAAGAAGGAAAAAATAAACTAACAAAGTCTTTGATATCATCTCAAAAACTTGTGTTAAGTCACGAATTCTTTAATAAATAGAAGAAATAAAATCACTACTTTGGAAGCTATAGACCTCACCCCTGTCTTCTGAGAAGAATTATTGATCTTTTGTTTAATTCAATCCTATGCAAGGAGGCCGTTCGGTGAACGGTCGAGGCTGTTGGAAATGATTTCTGCTTTTAATGTGTTTTCACTGTCATATTTTTTGTCGTCGAATGAATAAAATCGTCTGTGATGGCATTTCAATGCTTATGACATATTCAGACCAAAATGGCGGCAAAGGACTGTGTCTGTGTGAGCGCGCATGCGTAAAAGAAAATCAAAGCGAACCAGGCTTTTTCTTTGTCGAGTTTGTTTGTCACTGTTTTAGTCGAATCATTGCTTTGAAGCACTAAAAAAAAAAAGCTACCTGTGCAGTTAACATTTATGCAAAAACGCATACACCCTCACATGTACAACCAGCTAGCTTGCTTGCTAGACAATGGTACTTAGTTTGAAGGTATAAGTAAAAATGATTATGATCCTAACAGATTGCTCCAGACGTCTGAACTTGTGCAGTAACTCACAGTTGCCGGGCAGTTTTTTTCCCCCCGTAACAGTGCAGAATATTCTAAATAAAGCTATTTGTATTTGTATAGCAAATAATGAAATATCAATTTTCACACACACACATACAAACACACACACATAAATGATTATATCATCATCATCATCATCACCAAGTTGCGCTGATAGTGCAGAGTTGCCTGACACTCTCTCTCTCTCTCTCTCTCTCTCTCTCTCTCTCTCTCTCTCTCTCTCTCACTATCCACCCCTGTCATCCATTGTTCCTAGTTAGTCGTCTAGACTGCACGAAGTGGCCGCACAGAGTAGATTTAAGTCTTTGTTGGGGGACTAACACTGGCATGTCCATGTGTAGGACTCCATAAGAGAACGTCTTTTATGAGTCTGTCCTTACTCTTCAACAGTGCCTGGTATGTCTTGGTATATATATATATATACACATACATATATATATACATATATATATACAGATATATATATACATATATATATACACACATATACATATATATATATATATATATATATGCATATATTGTGGGATAGGAGGTAAGTGGACGTTTTTGTTAGATGTTGCTTCCGGGATTTATTCAAGATAGCACGTAGCATTCTAGGGTAGTTCCTATCAATCTCTAAGAGTTTTGTTTGCGTCCATGTGGTGAATCCATGCAGTATTTTGAACACTGCTAATGCTTGGAAGAAATCCTGTTTTATTTTATTGGATAGGAGGTATGATACAATAACTGATGTTTATACAACAGCATTGCTTCTAACAAAGCCTTCATCAGATGATGACTCCGGGTTTAGGCATGGTTTCGGGGCCGAAGCATCATTACCACAAGCCCAGAGCGCCCCAGCAGTATCTCACGACACCACCAGACTTTGTTAGATTGTTGTCGCTCAATGGGATTGCCAGATCCACGTTGATGCAGTTAGAGCCTTATCTTGGATCTTTTCCATGTATTTCCTCTTGTCTGATGGACGAAGTCCAAGATTAGTTATATATATATATATATATGGCCCAGTCGGCTGGGGCTGCAAAATATACCAACAGCATTTTTACAGAGCGGTAAGACTCCTGCAACGAATGTCCTGAATTGGACAACTGATGGTGAGGCTCCAGTAATGCTGGAGCTTTGGGGAATGTAGAGTACCCCTTCATTGCCACTCTGGCCCGGAGTAGTAGCATCTAATAGGGTCTTATCTATGGGTTAAATAGAACTGAACAGTGCGCTTATGCCAAACTGAACTATTTGAAATGGAGCTGGTTTTTAATTTAACTGTGTATAAACAAAAAAAAAACTGTACTTGAACTAAACTGAATTGTTTGAAATAGAACTGTTTATATGTGTAAAAATGGATTTGGTTTTAAATAACCAAAATGATTAATATACCGAAACAAAACAAAACCGAAACAAACTCTCTCTCTCTCTCTCTCTATATATATATATATATATGTATATATACTAGATCCTTCTTTGTTTTATTCTATAAACTAGGCATGCCATGTGTTTTGTTTTATTAGAAATAGAAAACTAATGAAAGTATTAGTTACAGAATAAACCTAAGAAAGTGAGATTTAAATCTTTAGTTCTTATATTGCTCCACAGGCCAGCAGTTAAGTACACACATACATACGCGTGCACGCGCGTGCACACACACACACACACACACACACACACAAACACACACATATATATATATATCATAAATGACAAAGATTTGAAATTGAGTTTGTTTTTTATTAGTCTTTTCGAGTGAGATGTCGCAAACGAGAATAAATATTGCTTGATAATTATTAAAAAGTCTTCATCCTCATTCGCGACATCTCGCTTGCAAACAAGAAAAGGATAATAAAAAAAATGTCAATGTCCAATTCTTATCTGTCATGTTTAATGACATATGCCAACAAGAAAATCTACTGCCTCAAAATACACACACACACAAATACGCAGACATACACGCAGACATATATGCACACACACACACACACATACGCGCGCGCACACACACACAAACACACGCACGCACACATACATACATACATACATACATACATACACTATATGTATATATGTGAATATATACGAATGTACAAGTCAGGGATTGGACAAAATAATGGAAACACTTAATCTGTGTATCATAATTTTGAAACTTCTATAAAACCATCAAACGTTTGTTATTTTTATGTTTTTTGATTTATTATTAATTTTTCTAGTCTTATTTTGTTAACATTGTTGTTTTTTGATAGATATCATTAGAAGGAATTAATCAAAATTCATGAAAATGGCAGATATATAAGCCTTTAAAAAAGGCCAAATTATTAGTGGTCGTATGGCAGGCGCTAGTGTATCAAAATCCACTGAATTATTTGGTGTACCAATGAGTACTGCCTCGAAAGTAATGACAGCATTTGAGAAAGAAGGAAAAACCTCTTCAATGAAGCGAAACTCTGGAAAAAAGAGAAAGCTATCTGATAGGGACCGTCGAACTCTTACGTGGATTGTTAGGAAGGATCACAAGAATACAGCAACGAAAATTACAGCAGAGCTTAATGACCATCTTGAGAAACCAGTTTTCTCATAAACTGCACAAAGCCCGATTTCACGGGAGGGCTGCTATCAGAAAACCGTATTAAAATAAGTTTCTTTGAAATTTCCAGGAGTGTCTCTTATTTTGTCCAACTCCTATATATATATATATGTATATGTGTATATATATGTGTGTGTGTGTGTGTGTGTGTGTGTGTGATGTACCACAAGAAATGTCAATATTTAATCAAACAGTTAAGATTGGATAGTTACATTTCCACCTCCCACTCTTCCATTGGCTGTCTCATTCACGTGCTGCCTCGAGCGTCTGATGATTATGTTCCGCAGGCACAGTAATTTACTAAGCTTTTTGCTTAGATGTGGCACAGGGCCGTATGAATGGGGTTACCCAATTAGAATCGAACTCGTTCCAGAAGGTTTGCTGGTCAAACTTGCTAACCATTACACCACCCAAGGTGCCCAAAAGCAGGCATTGTAATACTGTATTGTAATAACATGAAAAGTAATCTCGACTGTTTCACAGTTCTTGATGACAACGAGTCTGGATGATACATGAACAGATTGGTAGTGCAACTATGTGGTCTGGTAATCTGGGTTAGATGTGTTGGGCTACTGGAGCAAACTAGTCGATTTCCTGATGTTTATCTGGCGTTTGGTCGGCGTTTGGTCGGCGTTAGCAAGGCGAACAGATGAAGTCGGCCTTAGCTGCATCTGTTATGTCTAGCTGGTTGTCACCTTGAGATGGTGAACTAGAATGCGTCAAATGGTAAGCTACTTGTCGGTCATCGTCATTGTTGGTGTCGGTCTCAGACGGTAGTTGACTTTCCCTTAAAAGGGCAGTAGTAGTAGAGGTAAGATAAGTGTCAAGAAAAGGAGAGTAGTTGTAGTGGTAGTAGTGCACTGAAAAGGACAGTAGTACTTGTAATGATAAGAGGAGTCCCTTGAAAAGGACAGTAAGTGTTGTAGTGCGTTGGCAGGAACAGTGCCATACTTTAGTCTCCTTTGCTGTGCTGGGCCTTCGGCTTATTATTCATGAAAAATATATGTGAGTATATCACCCAAATAAAACGGGGGACCTTGCTAGCTACATACACTAACCCATTCATAAGGTACAATAATAAAAGCCGAGAATGCCACATACACTGACACCATTCATAGTTTACAATAATAAAAGCCGAGAATGCCACATACACTGACACCATTCATAGTGTACAATAATAAAAGCCGAGAATGCCACATACACTGACACCATTCATAGTGTACAATAATAACGCCAATAATGCCACATACCCTGACACCATTCATAGTGTACAATAATAAAAGCCGAGAATGCCAAATACACTGACACCATTTATAGTGTACAATAATAAAAGCCGAGAATGCCACATACACTGACACCATTCATAGTGTATAATAATAAAAGCCGAGAATGCCACATACACTGACACCATTCATAGTGTACAATAATAAAAGCCGAGAATGCCACATACACTGACACCATTCATAGTGTACAATAATAACGCCAATAATGCCACATACACTGACACCATTCATAGTGTACAATAATAAAAGCCGAGAATGCCACATACACTGACACCATTCATAGTGTATAATAATAAAAGCCAATAATGCCACATACACTGACACCATTCATAGTGTACAATAATAAAAGCCGAGAATGCCACATACACTGACACCATTCATACTGTATAATAATAAAAGCCGAGAATGCCACACACACTGACACCATTCATAGTGTACAATAATAAAAGCCGAGAATGCCACATACACTGACACCATTCATAGTGTACAATAATAACGCCAATAATGCCACATACACTGACACCATTCATAGTGTACAATAATAAAAGTCGAGAATGCCACATACACTGACACCATTCATAGTGTATAATAATAAAAGCCAATAATGCCACATACACTGACACCATTCATAGTGTACAATAATAAAAGCCGAGAATGCCACATACACTGACACCATTCATAGTGTAAAATAATAAAAGCCGAGAATGCCACATACACTGACACCATTCATAGTGTAAAATAATAAAAGCCGAGAATGCCACATACACTGACACCATTCATAGTGTACAATAATAAAAGCCGAGAATGCCACATACACTGACACCATTCATAGTGTACAATAATAAAAGCCGAGAATGCCACATACACTGACACCATTCATAGTGTACAATAATAACGCCAATAATGCCACATACACTGACACCATTCATAGTGTACAATAATAAAAGCCGAGAATGCCACATACACTGACACCATTCATAGTGTATAATAATAAAAGCCAATAATGCCACATACACTGACACCATTCATAGTGTACAATAATAAAAGCCGAGAATGCCACATACACTGACACCATTCATAGTGTACAATAATAAAAGCCGAGAATGCCACATACACTGACACCATTCATAGTGTACAATAATAAAAGCCGAGAATGCCACATACACTGACACCATTCATAGTGTACAATAATAAAAGCCGAGAATGCCACATACACTGACACCATTCATAGTGTACAATAATAAAAGCCGAGAATGCCACATACACTGACACCATTCATAGTGTACAATAATAAAAGCCGAGAATGCCACATACACTGACACCATTCATAGTGTACAATAATAAAAGCCGAGAATGCCACATACACTGAAACCATTCATAGTGTACAATAATAAAAGCAGAGAATGCCACATACACTGACACCATTCATAGTGTACAATAATAAAAGCCGAGAATGCCACATACACTGACACCATTCATAGTTTACAATAATAAAAGCCGAGAATGCCACATACACTGACACCATTCATAGTGTACAATAATAAAAGCCGAGAATGCCACATACACTGACACCATTCATAGTGTACAATAATAAAAGCCGAGAATGCCACATACACTGACACCATTCATAGTGTACAATAATAAAAGCCGAGAATGCCACATACACTGACACCATTCATAGTGTACAATAATAAAAGCCGAGAATGCCACATACACTGACACCATTCATAGTGTACAATAATAAAAGCCGAGAATGCCACATACACTGACACCATTCATAGTGTACAATAATAAAAGCCGAGAATGCCACATACACTGACACCATTCATAGTGTACAATAATAAAAGCCGAGAATGCCACATACACTGACACCATTCATAGTGTATAATAATAAAAGCCGAGAATGCCACATACACTGACACCATTCATAGTGTACAATAATAAAAGCCGAGAATGCCACATACACTGACACCATTCATAGTGTATAATAATAAAAGCCGAGAATGCCACATACACTGACACCATTCATAGTGTACAATAATAAAAGCCGAGAATGCCACATACACTGACACCATTCATAGTGTACAATAATAAAAGCCGAGAATGCCAAATACACTGACACCATTCATAGTGTACAATAATAAAAGCCGAGAATGCCAAATACACTGACACCATTCATAGTGTACAATAATAACGCCAATAATGCCACATACACTGACACCATTCATAGTGTACAATAATAAAAGCCGAGAATGCCACATACACTGACACCATTCATAGTGTACAATAATAAAAGCCGAGAATGCCACATACACTGACACCATTCATAGTGTACAATTTTAACGCCCATAATGCCACATACACTGACACCATTCATAGTGTACAATTTTAACGCCCATAATGCCACATACACTGACACCATTCATAGTGTAAAATAATAAAAGCCGAGAATGCCACATACACTGACACCATTCATAGTGTACAATAATAAAAGCCGAGAATGCCACATACACTGACACCATTCATAGTGTACAATAATAAAAGCCTAGAATGCCACATACACTGACACCATTCATAGTGTACAATAATAAAAGCCGAGAATGCCACATACACTGACACCATTCATAGTGTACAATAATAAAAGCCGAAAATGCCACATACACTGACACCATTCATAGTGTACAATAATAAAAGCCGAGAATGCCACATACACTGACACCATTCATAGTGTACAATAATAAAAGCCGAGAATGCCACATACACTGACACCATTCATAGTGTACAATAATAAAAGCCGAGAATGCCACATACACTGACACCATTCATAGTTTACAATAATAAAAGCCGAGAATGCCACATACACTGACACCATTCATAGTGTACAATAATAAAAGCCGAGAATGCCACATACACTGACACCATTCATAGTGTACAATAATAAAAGCCGAGAATGCCACATACACTGACACCATTCATAGTGTACAATAATAAAAGCCGAGAATGCCACATACACTGACACCATTCATAGTGTACAATAATAAAAGCCGAGAATGCCACATACACTGACACCATTCATAGTGTACAATAATAAAAGCCGAGAATGCCACATACACTGACACCATTCATAGTGTATAATAATAAAAGCCGAGAATGCCACATACACTGACACCATTCATAGTGTACAATAATAAAAGCCGAGAATGCCACATACACTGACTCCATTCATAGTGTATAATAATAAAAGTCGAGAATGCCACATACACTGACACCATTCATAGTGTACAATAATAAAAGCCGAGAATGCCACATACACTGACACCATTCATAGTGTATAATAATAAAAGCCGAGAATGCCACATACACTGACACCATTCATAGTGTACAATAATAAAAGCCGAGAATGCCACATACACTGACACCATTCATAGTGTACAATAATAAAAGCCGAGAATGCCAAATACACTGACACCATTCATAGTGTACAATAATAAAAGCCGAGAATGCCAAATACACTGACACCATTCATAGTGTACAATAATAACGCCAATAATGCCACATACACTGACACCATTCATAGTGTACAATAATAAAAGCCGAGAATGCCACATACACTGACACCATTCATAGTGTACAATAATAAAAGCCGAGAATGCCACATACACTGACACCATTCATAGTGTACAATAATAAAAGCCGAGAATGCCACATACACTGACACCATTCATAGTGTAAAATAATAAAAGCCGAGAATGCCACATACACTGACACCATTCATAGTGTACAATAATAAAAGCCGAGAATGCCACATACACTGACACCATTCATAGTGTACAATAATAAAAGCCGAGAATGCCACATACACTGACACCATTCATAGTGTACAATAATAAAAGCCGAGAATGCCACATACACTGACACCATTCATAGTGTACAATAATAAAAGCCGAGAATGCCACATACACTGACACCATTCATAGTGTACAATAATAAAAGCCGAGAATGCCACATACACTGACACCATTCATAGTGTACAATAATAAAAGCCGAGAATGCCACATACACTGACACCATTCATAGTGTACAATAATAAAAGCCGAGAATGCCACATACACTGACACCATTCATAGTGTACAATAATAAAAGCCGAGAATGCCACATACACTGACACCATTCATAGTGTACAATAATAAAAGCCGAGAATGCCACATACACTGACACCATTCATAGTGTACAATAATAAAAGCCGAGAATGCCACATACACTGACACCATTCATAGTGTACAATAATAAAAGCCGAGAATGCCACATACACTGACACCATTCATAGTGTACAATTTTAACGCCCATAATGCCACATACACTGACACCATTCATAGTGTACAATTTTAACGCCCATAATGCCACATACACTGACACCATTCATAGTGTACAATAATAACGCCCATAATGCCACATACACTGACACCATTCATAGTGTACAATAATAAAAGCCGAGAATGCCACATACACCAAATTACCACAATTACACTTCATGAGCCTACTTAGGAAAACTCGAGATAAAAACATCAAATGCGATGATTTAATATGTTCTGTGTACAGTGATGCAGTGGTTATATGCAATGTATTTAGAAAGCATGGGGAGGAGGAAAAGAAATACCTAAAAAGGAAGAAAAAAAATAAATAAATAAACCAATTTGTTTGCCCCGCCTCATTCTGAACTCTCATCTAGATTGTGAATTGCCAATTGTTTTTTGGTAGTGAAAGACTGAAAACAAGTCGGACAATCCTTACAAGGGAGTGGGTCTATGCTAAGTGGGTCCAAAAATAAAGAGGGAAGGGTAAATTAGGGATCAGAAGACATGAAAAAATAAATGCATCCAGGATAAGAGGAATGATTGAACGGGCTGTGAGGAAGGTTTAAAGAAATTCAGGGTATGGGAATCCTGGAACTCTAATCTAAATGACAGAACCTATAACACGATCATACTGCATATTAGAGCATAAAACGAGGAAACTTAATTTATCTGGGATGAGGTTCCACAGGAAGACCTAGACCGTCGAAACCATGAGCAAGAAGAGACGTGAAGAATAACCAATGTTGCCCCCTTTCTTACGATTAGGTTTGCTGCTTTCACTCATCTGTCTTTGATTGTGATGTGGTCCAGGATTTTTCTATTACAACTAATCTTAGCACTAAGCTGATACTTAAAGAAACAGATCAGATCGTAATAAGAAAAGTTTTTACCGCCATATAATTATTTCTGTCACGCCGTCCACAACATCCTTCGTTTCACACCTACCAATGGAGGATCAAAACTGTAAGTAACATCGAGCAACACTAACTGTTTGGGATGAATTCGAGCCGTCACCTCTCCAATGTAGTCCCAAAACAGGCGGACCGGCTCGCAGTGGTTGAAGGCGTGCTCAGCCGTTTCTTCTCTTCCTCTGCCGCACCAGGAACAATCGGATATATCTGCCAAACTCGCTTTGAAGACCAACTCAACTGGCAAGGGGCAACGCATTCCTAGTGAACTGCCAGGTGAGTTATTAAGATAGCTTGTCCCTATCGCATAAAAATCATTGCTAATGGATTTTCATCATAAAAATCATTCACCAATAGATTTTCATTATAAAAATATTTCCCAATGTATTTTCATCATAAAAATACTTTCCAATGCATTTTCATCATGAAATTATTCCCCATAACGTTTTATTGTAAAAAGCGAAAATAATATTTAATTTACAGTTTTATTTACGGTTTCTTTCTTTCCTTTTAGCGGATCTTTACCCCAAACATTGGACGAGGGAAGGAAGTGATTATACGTATTCTATGTATTTATGTTTTGTTTTGTTTTGTTTTTACTGCTTCTTTTTTCTAACATCCATACAACCCTCCTAGTTATTTCAAAGAGGATTGGGCTGTCAGGTATCTTTTTTGTGTTTAACTTTTCTTTTTTTAATCATACATAGTGCTCCCAGTATTATTGGCATGATAATTTAAAGGTGTCATATTTTTTCGATTTCTATTTTCAGGTATTTACTAAGTTTATCATATTCTTAGACTGATATGATATTGTCAGTTGACCCTGACATATCAATTAGAAGACATGTTTTTCTTTCATAGTCTTTAACCACTAATTATCTTTATTTTACTCTTTTGAGATTTTCTTTACACCAGCGTTAGCTGATAGTTTTTCACTTGAGTCAGAGTGATAACAAGTCTCCTCAATTCTCCAGGACTCTTCTCAGTATTCTAGCCGATAACTGAATAAAGAAAAAAAGCAATGATATGATTATGACGAATTTGTGTGATTTAGATATCTGAGCCCTATCGGCGGGGTTTAGAATATGCTCACTGTATCCACCCATCAAAGATGGGGTTCTGGGTAGGATACTAATTGGTATTTGATGGTGAGGCTCCATTTCTGGAGATCTGGGGAGTATAGAGTACCCGTTCATTGCCATTAATCCCAGGTCCTCTCTGACTTGGATTTGTAGTACATATTAGAGTCCAATCTATAGGTTAAATAAAAGTTCTAAAGAATATTCATATTCGAATACAAAGAAAAAACTCTTAAAAAACATGCAAAAATCTAAATATAAGCGTACAATGAACGTGATTCCCTCGCCTGTCGGCATAAAATAACACTGGACGGATTGACATGCAATCAAAATTAATCAATCAATTCATCAATCAATCATAGATTGCATATCTGTTTGACCTACTGAATTTAAATTGGGACCAGTCTGTTTTACTTGTTCCGACAGACCTTCCATAATGATCTCAGAAAAATCGAACGCTAATCAGTGGTTGTCGATAGTATAAAAATGCTGAGTCACGATTCTGTTTTCGCATTAAGTCTGCAAATATCTTCCAATGGAAAGAAACTGGGAATATAAATGCCAGGAACCAAATCTAAAAGCAGACGTCACTTTCCGAATGCAGATAATCACGTCTGTGACGTCAGATTCACATTCACGCGTCAACTCCAAACCACAGATTTATGTTAAATAAACGAGGATTGAGTTTTTTGTCTATTTTTTTCCACCGGAATTCATTCAAGGAAGGTTTTATCGTCGTTGTCCGGGAGGAGAAGACATTGTCAGAGAATGGATTTCCAATGGACAAAGAGAACGCAGGTCAGATGAAAAGGAAATGATAATGTTTTTTAATGGAGAGGAAGGAGGAGGAAAATGCGAGGAAAAGCAAGAGTGATGAATGCATGTAAATTTAGTAGGGAGGGGGAAATGTTATGAAAGATAGATTTTTAATGAATGAAAGGAGAAGATGAAGAAACTTTGCCTTAGAGAGTGGGAAGGAGGTATAGTCAGAGGAAGATGGAGATAAAGAGAAAGAAGAGGAAAAGATAGGAAGAAGGTAAAGGATGCCATTTCTACGATATGTTTTAACGCACATGAAAGAAAGAAGAAAATAGTAATCATAAAGAAGAAGAAGAAGAAGAAGAAGAAGAAGAAGAAGAAGAAGAAGAAGAAGAAGAAGAAGAAGAAGAAGAAGAAGAATGTTATAGAAATATTATTGGAAAAGAATGTACAGTTCTTGAAATGATGCAGAAAGAGAGAGGAGATTCTTGGGGTTCAAGACGGGAGAAAAAAATTAAAATAAATGGGAAAAGAATGAGAGGGAAAAGGAGGAGAAGGATAAGTAAAAGAAAAAGCAAATTAAGGACGGGGAGGTGAAGAAAAGTTGTTGTTTAATCGCTTTCTAAGAAAGAAAGAAAGAAAGAAAGAAAGAAAGAAACGGGGACATTTCTAAAAAATGAATAAAGGAAAAAAAAATGGAGTATAATTTGATGACTAAAATGCTAGTATACGGAAAAGAACGAAAATAGATCGAAAATCATTAAAGACGATAACAAAAAAAGAAAAAAATCGGGTGAAAAAAATAATGAAGAAATATGAAGATAAGAAAATTAAAAAAGCATAGAAGAAAGATAAATTGGAATAGAAGTCGCCATCGTTACATAGTTAAAAATGAACCATAAAGTAGTAAAAAAAAAAGTAAGTCGGGAAAAAGTAAAGATCAGAGATGCATTTATTAATTTAAAAAAAATGGCGGTAAGATATTGAGCAGGTTAGAAGACGAAAGAAAATGAAAAGAAACATTTTTGAAGCTCCAAAATTGCTTTCTAACTGGTGAGTGGAAAGATACAGACAAGAAAAGAAAGAAATGCAAACAAAAATAGATAAAAATTATTTTTTAAAAAAAGAGAAAGATTACGTGAAATAGAAATGGCTAGTATTCATAAGAAAAGGGGAAAAGAAGAAGAAATTAAAGAAAGAGAAAAGGAGGAGGAGGAGGAGGAGGAGGAGAGTTTCGGAAGGGAAAAGAGTGAAAATAAAAACAAAAAAGAAGTAAGGAAATGAACACAGTTAATGGATAGGAGGAAGAGTAGTAGGAAGAGTAATGGGAAGAGGAAATTGTAAAGAATCGATAGTGAGTGGGAGAGGTTGTCATGGAAGGAGGAGAAATTTGCAAGAGAGAGAAAGAGAGAGAGAGAGAGATGAACTACTAGAAAAGCTAGTGATTGAGAGGGATCAGGGGTAGAAGGATGAGATGAAAGAAAACTAATTTTAAGGTGGAGGGAGGAGGAGAAAAGTTTATTTTTCTTTTAGTCTGTTTCTCATGAACAAAGAAAGAAAGAAAGAAAGAAAGAAAGAAAGAAAGAAAGAAAGAAAGAAAGAAAGAACAGTTACATGTAAGGACGACCAGAAAGTAATGAAAAAAAGATAGAAAAATATCATTGTTACAAATATGTCAAAGCAAATTAGAAAAGACATATATGAATTTAATTCAGGATTTAAAAAAAAGAAAAGAGTAAAGATGTAGTATATCTATGCTAAAAAAGGAGCTGGTAGGTAGAAAAGATACTGAAAAAGAAATGACTTGAAAGTTAAATTAAAATATGATGAATTCGTTCTGTTTCAAAGCAGACAGAGTTTACCTGTAAGAGAGAAAAAGTGTAAGGAAAAGAAGAAAAAAAAAAGAGAGAGAAAGAGAGAGGGAGGATCAGTGTACGAAGGAGAGACTTATGGAACAGATAGGTCATTTGCTTAAGAAAAAAAAAAGCATTTAAGTATCGAGGTATAATAAGAAGAATCCGTTTATACAATTTAGGAGAAAGACAAAGAGAAATGGGGTGTGGGGGAATTTAAAGAGAACAAGGTGGAGGATCCAGAAAAGAAGGAGGAAAAGAGATGGAAGGATAAGGTGAAGAACTATTGATAGAGAGAAGAAGAAGAAGAAGAAGAAGAAGAAGAAGAAGAAGAAGAAGAAGAAGAAATTCGACAACAATGATTAAGAAGAAGAGAGGAGAAGGAAGAGGAGGAGAGAAGAAAGAGAAACAAAACGACAAAGAAGAAGAAGAAGAAGAAGAAGAAGAAGAAGAAGAAGAAGAAGAAGAAGAAGAAGAAGAAGAGCTTGTTTCTTTCTAATTGGCTTCGTGCTGAGCTGAGCTGAGCTGAGTATATCATAATATATCTGAACTTATTATATCTTTGTATACCATTGAAAAAAAGAAAATAAGATACGAGGAGAAAGTTTAAGAGATGGTACCTCGAATGAAGAGAGGGAGTAAATCGAAAAAACAGTAGAAACGCTGGAAAAGAAGAAGAAGAGGAGGAGAAGGAAGAGGAGAGGAAGAGAGGGAGGGAGGCTTATAGAAGAGAGGAGAGATCATTCAAGTGTAGATAGAAATCAACACGATGGAAAAAAGGGAAAGAAAGCGACGTGGACAAAAGAGTATTGGCTCGCAGGCGAATTTCCAATGGTAGCAGTCGACCAATTAGTTCATCCGACATTAAGTTTCAGCTTTGTTTTCTGTTTTTAAAAATGAATAATAATAAAAAAAAAAAAAAGAAGATTTTTCAAATTTAAAAAAGAAAAGAAAAAAAAAACAACAAAAACACAGATTTCTTTCATTGGCGCTTAAAATGATATCCCGGCATCCTTTACTGTTTTGCACTAACACTGTACCTAATGGAATGGATAGAGCATGACGGCCCGTCGACTAGTCTTCTCTAGTTTAGCAGTAACAAATGCGCAGATGCCTGGAGAGGTAGGGAGGGGAGTGAGTGAACTGAAAGAGAAACCAGATCAATAACGATAAAAATAACATGGCGCACTATCACTTACAACTGCTGAGGGACGCATGCGCAGTTCGATACATAGTAAGACAGAAATGGGCTGTGTTTGAGGTGGGAGTGGAGAGAGGTCTCTCCAAGGCGGGAGAGACGAGGAAAGAGTGTCGGGGTGTCGGATTAGTGAGGACTGCAATAAGATGAAAGACAAAAAATGAAGATGGCGACAGAAGAAGATTGTGAAAGGTGCGTGGATTGTAAAGTAATGTACGGTGGGAAAAGATGAAATAGTGGAATCTAAGATTTGATAGATTATTGCATTTGTCTGCAAAAAAAACAAAAAAAAACAAAAAACAAAAACAAAAGAAAAGAAAAACTGGGGTTGGAGGATAAGATTTTGAACAATTGAGAAAACTAAAGCAGAAAGCTACCAATTGAAAAAGTCATGAAACGACATTTGATAGATAGATAGATAGATAGATAGATAGATAGAATTAAGTAGATATATAAGTAGATATATAAAATAAATACATCTATCTATCTCTGTGGATTCCAATCAATCTATGTGGCTAAGTCTATTCATATCTGTCTACCTATGTTTGTGATATATATATATATATATATATATATATATATATATATATATAGACTATCATAGATAGATAGATTAATACACAAATCAAATATAGACATAAGATCATTAATAAATCAAAAATGTATCTAATCGATAAAACTGCAACTGATGGATTGAAATACAATAAAGCTTCTTTGTTTCATGGCATATCATCCTTCAGGGGTTATTTAATACCAAAGCCATCCACGTCGAAGAGCGGGAGCAATAGTATTTAACCTCTACCTGAGTGGGGGTGGGTGAAGGGATTCATACATTTCCTAACCGTATTAATCTGAAAGTGAACGAATGAGAATGACTAGAATTCGAACTCGCTTACTGGGAGGCTTTAGTCCAACTCTTTAGGTATTATGCCACGAAGTGCAATATAAAAAATAGAATTGAGTTTAACTATTTTGTCTTTTTTAGTCTTTTTTACCACAGAGAAAATATCTTCCTCTGTCAATTCATCTCGAATTTTCCTCCTTATCCCATCTCTCTCCCTCTCCCTCTCCCTCTCTCTCTCTCTCTCTCTCTCTCTCTCTCCCTATCTATCTATCTATCTATCTATTTTTCTGTCCCTCTATCCATCTTTTTCTGTCTGTTACCCTCTCCTGCTAATTATCTCCATCTTTCTGTTACTTCTTACTGCCTTCTCTCTCTCTCTCTCTCTCTCTCTCTCTCTCTCTCTCCCTCTCTCTCTAATCTCTTTTCCTTTCTCTTCTCCCCTTCTCTCTGTCCATCTGTTTGTCTGTTAATCTGCCCTCTCTCTCTCTCTCTCTCTCTCTCTCTCTCTCTCTCCCTCTCTCTCTTTATTCGTTTCTCGTTACATCTTTCTCTTTGTTCGATTCTCTTCTCTAACATTATTTGTCTCTTTCTTCTTGTATATGAACAGATTCAGATAGACCGATCGATCTATAGATAAATAGATATGAATAATCTAAGACAGATAAATAGATAGATAGATAGATATGAAAAGACTAAGATAGATAGATAGATAGATAGATAGATAGATCTAGCTTCAGGTTGGTATATACATATGGACATTATAGATGCAAAAAATTCGGAATTGTGTTTTTCCTTCCTTTTTACCTTAATTCTTCTACTTCTCCCTGTCTCTCTACATCCCCTGCGTCGATTACAGCGTAAATCTCATACTGAGATTGTAAATCGATTGAAGTGATCCAGTGTCTGGATTTCACCACAGTATACAGAACTCCCTTATTTGTCTGTAGGGGTTACAAGCTTTTAAAAAAGAAGTCGTTTGAACTTAAACTAAATCGAATATTGTTTCGATATTCCAGTTGAATTAGACGTTGATATCTCGTCACATCACATAATCCAAATTAACATCATTGAGACTTTCTACATTGACTTCGCACTTGAATGTCATGGAAATTCAATTTCTTGTTCAGTGCATTGACGTTTCATCCAGTCAGTTAATTCAAATTTTACATTATTGAATTAACACTTCGTTGGGGAATCGTTAACATTGATTGGAAGAAAAGAGTACACGAAGACGTTGTGACTTGATCTGATATTACTCCGATGTGATGAAAACCGATAAAGTCTGGTAATATCGTTGGATACATCTGGGGTGCTCTGAGTTAGTGGTAATGATACTTTGGTTCCGAAACCATGTCTGACTCCATAGTCATCATCTGATGTAAGCTTTGTTAGAGGTAGCTGTATTGTTTTGTTTTGTTTTTTGTTTTTTGTAGCGGAACCCCCCACTCACGCACATACATATATACGAAGAAAGTAGAAAAATAAAATAATCCAAATTAGATGAACTCTTTTTTTTATGTAAAGGCAACGTAAAACGTTTCGGTTTTAATAACCTTCATCAGGATTTTGACATTGGTAAGTTTTTATATTTACAGATCTGCATATTTCTCTAAAAAATCAGGAAGATTTTTTCTGATCTCTTAAAAATCCAACATTTTCAAATACTTTTAGATTAAGAACGCTAAATGCACGTTTATATCTTTTTCGTTGTATACATTTTATTTGCTCCTTTTTTTTTTATCTCGACAAACATCCATCGCTGCGTTAACAATTCTCATGATATCAAAGTCCTGATGAAGGTTATTAAAACCGAAACGTTTAACGTTGGCTTTACATCAAAATAAATTCATCTAATTTGGATTATCATACTGTCGGTTTCAGATCCATATTTACTTCTATACATATATATATAAATATATATAGAAAGAGAAAGAGATAGAGAGAGAGGGGGAGAAAGAGAGAGAGGGAGAGAGAGGCGAGGAACAATCCGAGGAACTTACAAAATATAAAGCCTAAAGAAAAAAATGGTATAGAGAGAAAGATAAAAACAATGAAACAGATTTGGTTTGGTTTCTTTGTGTAATGGCATATCAACCTTTGTAGATTATTTAATGCCAAAGCTATTCCCCTAGAAGAACAGAAGTGGTACAATTTAACCTATAGCTGGGAGGATAAGGGGGTTTATACCTTTCCCAAGGGTATTACCCCGAAAATGAGCATAATAGTGCGACTGGAGTACGAACTCGCTTACTACGATTCTACAGTCCATCGCTTTAACCATTACATGTTTGTTTGTTTAGGTTTTATGGCGTATCAACCTTTGTAGGTTATTTAACGCCAAATTCTGTCTCTCTCTATATATATACATTCAACCAAGGATTTCTGAACGAATACTTAGTAGGTAAAATTTTCTATGGGCCGGATTTCATTTGTTTGCACATGATTAACCAGTTTTAATTCGTCATATTTTTTTGTGCAACCCTTTCTCTCGCAAGAAGGACAGAACGTCAACTATTTTGACGTTTTCGAACAATTCGATGAGACTAGTCACTTTGAAAAATCGCTTTCTGATGACAGCGAAAGCCCTGCATTCTATAACCATTACACCACGAGGACACCCCCAATGAAACCGAAAGAACCCCATCAAAATTGAAGAGGCAGCAAGCTATAAAGATTGGTCCTTGTCCAAAATAGCTCGCTGACGCTCATGTACAAAAAAAGGTAGAAATGTATGATTTATATTTACCATTCAGAAAAAAAATGCATCAATTATTTATTTTACTTTTTTTACTATATTGACATTACTGTCAAGTCCACCCTGACCTGAAGAAGTAGTACATTGTTGTTAGGGTCCTATCTATGGATCAAATAGATCTGGTTAAAAATTATTCATACCCTATGAGAAGAAGAAGAAGAAGAAGAAGAAGAAGAAGAAGAAGAAGAAGAAGAAGAAGAAGAGACAGTGGCACCAAAAATGTAAATACGAACGTACAATGAACGCGATTCCCGAACTTGCAGGCATAAAATAAACCTAGATGGATTTGTCTATATCTTTTAGGTGAATCTTGATAATCTTTTATTATCTAGAATATTCGGACAATTCTCTTTTACTATATTGCTATGTTCACAATGTTTCGGCTGATGCAGCCTTCGGCCTTCTTCAAGTGTTTCTGGTTGAATTCAAGTCGCCTACACAGAACTTGAAACCGAACCCTTTATTTAATACGCGGGATTAGACTGCTTCAATTCCGATCACCATAACTGGGTACAATTGTTAAGTATTCCTAGGGTGCCTCGGGTAGCGTTAGCAAGCTTGGTTAGCAAGTTTGACTAGCAAACCTGCAAGAGTGAGTTCGAGTCTCATTGGGTGCCTCATTCATTTGACCTTGTGCCACATCTAAGCAAAAAGCTTATTAAATTACTATAGTATGGTATTCCTTATTAGTTTTACCTGTTGTCAGGATTGAACCTGCAGCCTCCAGATGATTTCACTTAGACGGATTGGTTAATTGACTATCTATTAAAATCAATCAATGTTGCCAATATCTAATTTTCACGACTTATATACTTACGACTTATATACTAAGCGTTTAAAAAAGAAAATAATAAGGAAAAAGAAAAAAGAAAACAAAGAAAAAGAAAAAAGAAAAAAATTAAGCTAATGACAGAAACTTACTCTTATCCGTCTGGTGAATGTAAGTATTATATATATATATATATATATATATATATATATGTAGCTTAATTTTTTTCTTTTTTTTCTTTTTTCTTTTATTACAGCAGAAATAACGAAAACGTTCTTGGCTTTATTCTGGATAAGCATCGAAAAATTAAAAAAAAAAAAAAAGAAAGAAAGAAAGAAAGAAAGAAAGAAAGAATGTAAGAATAACAAAGAAAGATCAGAGTAAAGAAAAAAGTAAGTCTAAGACAATGAAAAAAAGCAAAATAAGAAAGAAAGAAACGAAAGAAAGAAAAGAAAGTAGAGAGAAAGAAAGAAAAAAAAAGAAAAAAAGAAAATTATATAAACAAAAGTACAGAAAGAAAAAGAACCTAGTAAACAAAAACTAGATGCATATCAATGATAGTACGCATGCGTGTATGACTTCCTGAAGGACGCCAATGTAAATTTGAAAACTTTTTTTTCGTATCGTTATCTTTAGGAATTATAAAATATAAGGGGTGGTGACTCATTAAACTGCAATTTCAACATCAAGCCATATTCATTTCCTTCCGATATCGCTTTCAAAGTATTTGCATTTATCAAACCCTTCTGCCTCGAGAAGGATGCGACACAAGGTTAATTTTTAAGCGAAATTTAACTGGTTTGAATTCAGAGTTTTCCTTCTTCTAGACCGGCCCCAATGATATTAGCGCTATGTGAAATGCAAACAGCCATATTTAGGGTTTGAACGCTATTCGATGTGTTCATTTTTCACGAGGATAACCACGAGCGCCTCAAGCAAAGTATATATATATATGTGTGTGTGTGTGTGTGTGTGTGCATTTATATGTATATATAAATATACATGCACTGGACAACCACTGTCGGTTGTGTTTTGCATAGTTCTAATGTTCCAGAATGCTTTATTTAGTCCTTTCCCACCCTGACAGGTGGGTGTGTACCATTTCTTCTTTGTTTTTCGACAGCATAAGAAGAAGCCTGTTGACTATGATTAGACAATTGAGTGCCTAGGAGACGAGCTTTGTTTTCGGTCGCCTTTTATAGTCCTCTATCGGATGGAGCATGCAGTGCTGTCCGTAGAGAAGGCTCTTTGGTCATTCAGGGTGTTGCCGAACAATGTTTGGTTTGGTGTGGTTGGGTTTTATGGCATATCAACCTATTATTTCAGTTTCTAATTATTCTTTGAAAAGGAATGTCTTTTGGTCTAAAAAAGTATCCAGATGTTAAAAAAGATAATTGTTTGTGGGAGAGACATCAGAAGAATATGGTGGGTGTAGCAAAGTCTCAAATCTCAACTGAGAAAGTTTCGACAATGTCATTCTGGCAATATGTGGCTGAGCATTGTCATGAAGTAAACTTTGCCCTCGTCGATTAACCAGTGCCTCATTAGACATACATTTGTACCTTTTATCTTCAAAATTAGTATCCCCACTAAGGAACTTTTGTAACCATCGCCGTACGGTCCGATCACTGGTGGATCCCCCAGTCCAGCTCTATTGATATTGGAAGCAGTTTGTGAGCCATTATGACCAAGCTTGAACTCGTGCAAAAACGTTATCATCATCATCATCATCATCATCATCAAGTTGTGTTGACTCTCTCTCACCATCCATCCCAATCTTCCTTCGCTCCTGGCGAGTCCACTAGACTGATTCCAATTTCCGCACAGAGCCAATGTATGTAAGTTCCCGCTGGTCGGTCAGCAGCCGTGTGTCCATACGAGTTCATAAGAGAACGTCGCTTATAAGTTCGTCCATAGTTCCCAAGCAATGCCCAGCATGTCTTGTTCATCGTATATGGATGTTTTGTTTGATGGGAGGTAAATAGCCATACAGCTGCTGTTTTGTGGGGTGCTGCTTTCAGGATTTGTTCAAAACAATGCATAACACACACACGCATGCGCGTACGCGCGCGCACACACACACACACACACACACTCATATATATATATATATATATAAGGATCATTAAATAAGGGTCCAGACGTTTTTCGTATGGGCACTTTTATTGATAGTACACACATGAAACTCTTGTCCCCTTCGAAGTAATCATCAGCTGCAATGCACTTGTTGTACCATTCCAACAACTTCTGGAAGGCCCCATGGAAGTCCTCTAAGGAACTTCTGAAACCATCGCCGTACTGTTCAGTCACTGGTAGATCCCTCTGTCCAGCTCTGTTGATATTGGAAGCAATTTGTGAGCCAAATCCTATTTATACATATATACTAAATACATATTTCTGATTTGTAAACATATTTTAGAGATAACATTCTTAAACAAGCCTGAGTTTGTTTTTTTTTGCCCACACTTAAATGATTTCAAGTATTGCTATAAAACAGTCACAATTTAACATCAGTCATTTATTTGCACACAGTTTGTTCTGTTTGACCCATATATAGGACCCTGTCAGGTGCTACCACTCTGGGTAAGAGTGGACCTAGGAGAAATGGCATTGAAGGGGTACTCCACATTCCCCAGATCTCCGAGGCTGAAGCCCAACCATCAGATGGGTTAATGTCATACCCGGAACACTCGTTACTGAGCGAGATCTTGCCCCTCTGCAGGTATATAGTCGCGTGTTCAACAGCCCCAGCCGACTGGGCTCTGAACGATGTTGTCGTCTCGGGATCAACATCAGATGTTCATATCCTGAACTAACTACATGCAGAATTGGGACAACGACTCTCTGTATCATCTTCCACCAGTTGCTTTTGTCCTTGCCCCATTGCCACATGGCTTGAAAATGGTTGGTCGACGTGGGCATGGACGTATCCTTCAAACCTGCGCAGTGGAGGTTTGAGGTGAACTGGTCCCACTCTTTTCACTTGAAAATCAGTCTGTCATGACTTAGCAAGCTGAGATAGTGACAGCGAGGTCAACGAGACATAAGTTTTACATCAGAATGCCTATCGCTTAAAAAACTTCCTCAAGTGTAGGGAGCAGTTACCCAGGTTGAGACATGGTTACTGGATGCTACAAGATATGTCCATGGATCCTTGGTATTGACACGATGAGTTTGTCCTGAAAGCCTTTACATTTAGACGATATATATATAAATAAATTATTTATACAAGCAAATTTTATTAGGGCTTATAACATGAGAATTATTAAATATTTGTGAAAAAATGGAACAAATAAAATAAAACAAATTTCTTTTTCTTTAACAAATAAATTATGATTACCGTATAATAAGTCCTAATATATATATATATATATATATATATATATATATATATATATATATATACATGGACGCTAACTAAACGGCTGGAGAAGAAACTAGACGGAAACTACACAAGAATGTTGAGAGCAGTATTGAACAAGTCCTGGCGACAACACCCCACGAGACACCAACTATACGGGCACTTGCCCCCCATCACGAAAACTATACAAATTAGACGAACCAGACACGCGGGACACTGCTGAAGAAGCAAGGACGAGCTCATAAGTGATGTACTCCTATGGACCCCCACATATGGCCGTGCAAAAGCAGGACGACCAGCTCGAACTTACATACAGCAACTATGTGAGGACACAGGATGTAACCCTGAAGACCTGCCGGAGGCGATGAGTGATAGGGAGAAGTGGCAAGAGAGGGTCAGGGTTATCCGTGCTGGTGGCACGACATGATGATGGATGATGATATATATATATATATATATTATTATTATTATTAGGACTTATAATGAATGAGCGATAAAATAAATACATATTTAGTAGATTTATGAATCCATTCCGTAAGTCTACTCAAGATCTTAATTTTTTTTTATTTAATAAAAATCTAACATTCATTTCCTTCAAGAATGCATTTATTTCAATTTCGGTTAATCATTCTAAATTGAATGAAAATATTGTTTACATAGATTTATTCGTACTGCAATTCAAACTTTCCCCTGTGGATGAATATTCAAACTGCAAACGCTTACATTTTTAACGCATAAATATACTTTCTCTATGCATATAGTGACACTCTCATAGATCATTTACACATACAAAATATATCAATTAGAGTTAGACAATTGCAAACTGTTACATTTTATGCAAGAAGCTTCAATTTCCCTTTTAAAATATTAATGCTCTGATTAATATTATCTTTTCTAACAAGAAAAGACTTTGTAACTTCTGTTTTTCAACAAACTTTTCATTAGATTTAAAGAAACAAAATTAATTAGTTTGTAGATCGGTGTTGTATCTAATCCTTCACACACACACACACACACACACACACACACACACACATATATATATATATATATATATATATATATATATATAGTAAAACTGATAACAACGATCCAGGTGGAAGGAGAGATTTATTGAGAGGTCGACACTATAGCGTTTCGGTTCTATTGAACCATCATCAGGACCATGAGGGGTGATATTAACGATTTTTATGTTAACGATGGATGTTTAGAAATGTGAAATACTAAAATCCACATACATATTTCCCCCTAGGTTTTTGTAATTCACATTTCTGAACATCCATCGTTAACATAAAAATCGTTAATATCACCCCTTATGGTCCTGATGATGGTTCAATAGAACCGAAACGCTATAGTGTCGACCTCTCAGTAAATCTCTCCTTCCACTTGGATCGTTGTTATCAGTTTTACTACATATTGTCGGATTACAATCCTTTATTTACTCTTCATATATATATATATATATATATATATATATAGTAAATAAAGAAAGTTGTATTAAAAGAGTGCTCGATGCTATAATACCAGAGCAGGTATAAAACTAAAAATATTTGTATCATGAGCACAATAAATCCATTACTTAAGTTTCACAATAATCGGACACAACTCAATGTCACAAGGGCTTTTAAACTGCAAAATTTATTGAGCGTTCCATGCACAAAAATGCAGAACAATATCACAATATATTAACAATTACAAAAATGAAACTGAGTTATAATTTTATATTCTTTTTTAGTCACATGATTACAACGTCGATAGTATCCTTACACACCTTTCATAACTATAGTTATCAGACACGAGTTAAATATGAAAAAAGCAGCTTTCAAACCAAAATTTGTTAACTTGGCTGTGAGAATCTAAAGCCAAGTCAAACAATGGCGTATCTATTAAGTTGTTCAGAAAATAATGTCTGGTTTTAGAATGAACTTTAATTCCTGTATTAATAAATTTAAAATGTGTTTTAAACAATGAAACGTCTTTGCATTTCTGTCATTGATTAACCAGGTTATTTATGCCTGTACGATAAAACTTTGAAGGTTTTGATGCCAAGAAATCTTTAAATGCAGTTTCTAATTATTCTTTGAAAAGGAATGTCTTTTGGTCTAAAAAAAAAGTATCCAGATGCTAAAAAAGATAATTGTTTGTAGGAGAGACATCAGAAGAATATGGTGGGTGTAGCAAAGTCTCAAATCTCAACTGAGAAAGTTTCGACAATGTCATTCTGGCAATATGTGGCTGAGCATTGTCATGAAGTAAACTTTGCCCTCGTCGATTAACCAGTGCGCGTCGCATTTTGCTTAATTAGATATTGCATTTGTACCATTTATCTTCAAAATAAGTATCCCCACTAAGGAACTTCTGTAACCATCACCGTACTTTCCGATCACTGGTGGATCCCCCAGTCCAGCTCTATTGATATTGGAAGCAGTTTGTGAGCCATTATGACCAAGCTTGAACTCGTGCAAAAACGTTATCATCATCATTATCATCATCATCAAGTTGAGTTGACTCTCTCTCACCATCCATCCCAATCTTCCTTCGCTCCTGGCGAGTCCACTAGACTGATTCCAATTTCCACACAGAGCCAATGTATGTAAGTTCCCGCTGGTCGGTCAGCAGTCGTGTGTCCATACGAGTTCATAAGAGAACGTCGCTTATAAGTTCGTCCATAGTTCCCAAGCAATGCCCAGCATGTCTTGTTCATCGTATATGGATGTTTTGTTTGATGGGAGGTAAATAACCATACAGCTGCTGTTTTGTGGGTGCTGCTTTCAGGATTTGTTCAAAACAATGCATAACACACACACACGCATGCGCGTACGCCCGCGCACACACACACACACACACACACACACATACACTTTTATATATATATATATATATAAGGATCATTAAATAAGGGTCCAGACGTTTTTCGCATGGGCACTTTTATTGATAGTACACACATGAAACTCTAGTCCCCTTCGAAGTAATCTCCTCCGGCTGCAATGCACTTGTTGTACCGTTCCAACAACTTCTGGAAGGCCCCATGGAAGTCCTCTTGTGTGAGCATGTCAATGACCTTCATCACAGCCTCTTTCATCTCCTCAATCATCTCATAACGACAGCCTCTGAGCTTGGGGGATAACCAAAAGTCACAGGAAACAAGGTCTGGACTATAGGGAGGGTGAGGAACTGTCTTGATGCCCATCTTGGTCAAATAGTCTGTAACAAGGATGGAGTTGTGGACTGGTGCATTGTCCTGGTGGAAATGCCACTGACCCGATTTGAAGAGTGCTGGCCTCTTCCCAGGGATTCTCTTCCTGAACTCCCTTAAAACCTCAACATAGTAACCCTAACCCTAACCCTTTGGGCAATCAACTCTGTTGTATTGACTTCCTTACTCCTCCAATACCTCTCATCATCCCTCACAGACTCCCTGCCTTCCTTGAATCTCTTATGCCACCCAAAATCTGATGCTCGATTCATGCAATATGCTCCAAAAGCAATCTGAAGCATTCTATACGTTTCTGGGGCATTTTTTCCAAGTTTAAAACAGAATTTTATTGCATATCGTTCTTCTAAAGTGTCCTCACGTCCAGATTGCATTTTTGAAATTCACCAGCTGTGAAAATCAGGTTTTAGTAGGGTGTATTCGAATTCCTACTGTAGCAGTTCATTTGAAGCTGAAATCACAAAAAAAATGTATAGCAATAACATACTGAATTTTCAAGAGTTAATATTGGTTTAATTTTATAAAAGATATTCAATGCACTTTGTTTTATCTAAATAAAAATAAATAAATAAATAAATAAACCCCCCGAAAACGCATCACTTCTTTTTTTCCTGTTCATGATTAGGGGCATATAACTTTCAAAATCAAATTCTGAAAGAAGTGATAGAAAATTAACAAAGAGGACACTTTAAACATTGGAAATGTGAATGCTTAATAGAACAAATATTAAAATACGTTAGAACAGAATTTAAAGAGTTAATATTAAAATCCGACTGTATTTTCCTAACAACTAAACAAATTATGTCCACTCTGATCCGGGGGCGGAGTACCTGCTAGGGTCCCCATCTATGCATCAAATAAATCTGTTTGAAAATTATTAGTATTGGATAAGAATACGTGAAACTATACAACTATACACAAACAATTAACGAAAATAGAATTAGAAGACTCGAAACCTAAGGATGATCATTAGTTCCATGCCACCATATATTTTCTTGCCAATTATTGGTGTTAAATAAATAAGTACTTGAAACTTAATTAAATGGTTATTATCATTAAATAGAAATAGTCACTTTACACCATATAATTACATATAAATTATTAGTATTAGATAAGAATACTTGAAACTGTGAAATCAAATGATTATTATTAAACAGGAATAGTTACTTTGCACCATGTAATTGTGTATAAATTATTAGGAAACCTGGTTGGCGAGGCTTAGAATACGTTGACAGCATCTTCTGCTGAAAGGTAAGACTCAAACGAAAGAGGCATCCAGCGTATGACATTAAACTATATAAGATGGTGAGGCTCCAATTCTGGAGTACAGAGAATGTGTTGAACACCTTTTCATTGTGATCATTCCTTGGTCAAATCTGCCCGGAGGGGTTGTAATAGTTAGAGTTTCATCTATTGGCCAAAGAGATCTGTTTGAGAGTATTTAGAATTTAGTATTTTATTTGTTATATACACGAGGATCGGCTGAAAAGTTCTTATGCAGACCAAGATACTAGATGGAGTCCCCATGGCGTTGTGGCTGACATGCTGGAACGCGAGATCTTAGTAAACAAGTTCGAACCCCTGTTGCCCTATTACATTCCCTTTCTAATACTCTTGGGAAAGGAATGTACTCCCTTATCCTTACCTCAGCTATGGATTTAATTGTATCACTGATTTTCTCCTAAAAGTATGGCTTTGGCACTAAATAGCCTTCGGAGGTTGACATGTCATTAAACAATGAAATCAAACCAAAATACTCTCATGGAAATTGACCAAATGAGGTTTATTTTTTTAATATAGTCCACCTTAAGGTTCATGTGAAATAATTACTGTGATGGTTAATTGTATTAATTATCTCATTATTTAGTTTGGTCAGATTGCGAATTGTTCAGTTGTCTCATAGTTAGCTAAGAATCTTTGAGTGGAAATATAAGTCAAATTGGAAAAGTCAAGCGCATGCATCAGCGAACATGATAGGAGACACCTGTCATCTCTAGACAGGAAGGTCAAATGTAAATTAGATTCATGTTTTGTTTGATTGAAGTAAAATGAAAACATGATGAAAGATAGGGACACGTGTTATGATCATGATGAGATAACGCAATAACTTAGGATGACATCATACTAATGATATATTCGCGAATTTTGAAAATTATTTGAAAAATTGAGGCAGTGGTCGTTTGGGATTCGGATGTCAGTTGAATTGAGATCTACAGGGTCCTTCGGGGGCAGCGAGAGCGGGTGGGTATGTCTCTGCTTATAGACCCATACAAGTTGTCTCTTGAGCTTCTATGACTGCTAGAAAAACTGTATGCAGTCTGAACAGTGAATACCTTCGTATCGGGATAATAAAGCGACAATTTCTCTCTATAGATATTTTGAATAATTTATTGTTATGCCAACACGTTTTAATAAATAATTATTAATTGTTAACGGAGTTGCCGGCACCCATGCGACTTTAAGTTGCCGGCACCCATGCGACTTTAAGTTGCCGGCACCCATGCGACTTTGAGTTGCCGGCAACCATGCGACTTTAAGTTGCCGGCACCCATGCGACTTTGAGTTGCCGGCAACCACGCGACTTTCTCCAACGAACCACCCCGACCGTCAGATGTTTCAGGTGGACTATGTCATCCCCCATCTGTAGATCTTTCAAACACAACGTGGGCACAGAGTGGATTGATAAGCAAACTACCCGGAAACGCATGTGGTAGTGACCGAAGAAAGGCCACATAATACCATATTTGGTATTGTTACGGTGACAACTATAGTATCAAATTTGACGCTGTTACCAGGATATTATCACAATTAGTACCATTACCAGACATAGTATTACATCTGGTACCGTGCACTCGTAGTATCAAATTTGACGCTGTTACCAGGATGTTATCACAATTAGTACCATTACCAGACATAGTATCACATCTGATACCGTGCACTCATAATATCACGTCTAGTGCCGTTACCAGGATAGTATCACATTTAGTATCGTCGCCAAACATGGAGTCACATTTGGTACCGTGCACTCATAGTATAGAATTTGGCACCATTACCAGGATAGTATCACATTTAGTACTGTCACCAGACATGGTATAACATCTGGTACCGTCCACTCATAGTATCACATTTGGTATCAGTGACAACTTTAGTATTACATCTACACACTACTTTAATTGGTGTTGCAGTGTTCGGACCTCATTCGTCAAAAAGGTCATCAACAGCAGATATGACGTCATTGTATGAAGTTTTCAGCCAATGAAAATTTCAGCCCATCCTCCTACGCCAAGTACAATCTTTTTGTTACCAATTAGATGTTATTGTCATTCGACTTATTTAATGTGTACTTTATATTAAAGATGCAAGTGTGAACAACAAAAGAAAGAACTGCCACTACTTAGAATATTCTCATCTCATCTTTATTGTTATACTCACAACGTTTCGGTCGATATGTCTCTCAGCAAGGACATAGGGTGCAGTGGATAAGGCGTTGGGTTGAAAAGTGCTTCTGACTGAAATCATCTGGAGGTCGCAGGTTCAATCCCAACAACAGGTACGAGTTACAAGGAATACTTACTTAGGCTTAAAACTTGCACCTGGTCATGGTTAACAGGATGGGAATAATCTACCCTTAGTGGATATAACAAAGGTTTCAGTTCGAGCTTCTGTGTAGGCTCCCAGAGTTTGACATGAAACACCTGAAGAAGGTCAAGGGACATTTTAGCTGAAACGTTGTGAATATGACAATAAAGATGAGGTCAATAGTCTAAATATTCTAAGTAATAACAATTATCAAATTTCATCTTAGAAATTTAGACAAAAGAAAGAACATTTCAATCTACTCTCAAGTAAGGATAAAATAAGAGCAAGGCCTATCCTACTCACCATTTTGTCTCAGTAATCCGACGTCACTCTCGATATTCTGACAAATAGCCTTTTTTTTATCTTACCGAAATTATCATTTTAACGGTATATTTATGCCTAGAGTTTAGGGAATCGCATTCATTGTACGTTTATACTTACATTTTTTGGAGGTACTCGTGGTCTAATGAATATCGCAGTAGGAAATGGACACAGCAACCCAAGTTCAATTCCTGGACGAGGCTGTTTGCATTTCACATAGTGATAATACGCTTTGGAAAGGTATGAATCCAGCTATTCTCTCCCCAGTTATGGTTAAATAAGCCTGTATTCTAACTCATCATCTTCAGAAAACAAACGAATATACTATTCATGCTCGTAGTGTAATGGATATCGCTGTAGGAAATGGACACAGCGACCCAAGTTCAAAACCTGGACGAGGATGTTTGCATTTCGCATAGAAAGGTATGAATCCAACTGTTCTCCTTCCAGCCATGGGTAAAATAGTTCGGTAGACTGACTCTTAAACTTTGGTTTGGCAACCGGTCTAGGATAAGAAAAACTCTGAATTCAAACCAATTGAACTCCACTTAAGAATTGACCTTGAGTCACATCCTGTTGTTGTGGAGATTTTGGTAAAATCATGTATTTACATTTTTGTGTTGCTGTTTTTTAAGATTTTGAGAGGCACGATTATATCATATCAAGTATTCTTCTATATTTACAATTGCATGGTTTCAAGTATTCCTTTCAAATACTAATAATTTATAAACGATTGCATGGTTCCAATAAATTATTCCTGTTTAATCATAATTTGTTTGCACATAGTTATACGGTTTCAAGTAACTAATAATAGTAATAATTCTAAAAAAAAAAAAAACTCAGCCCAGTCGGCTGTGGTGTAGAATACACGACTGCATCTCGGCAGAAGGGTAAGACTCCCCCTAACGAGTATCCTGATATGACACTAAACAATCTAATTGAGAGGCTCCAGTTTTGGAGATTTGGGGAATGTGGAGTATTCCTTTTTTTGCCATCGCTCTCAAGTCCACTCTGGCCTGGAGTGGTAACACCTGATAGGGCCCTGTCTATGAGTCAAATTGAACTGTTTGACATTTAAACTGTGCAAACAAATGACTTACGTTAAATCTAATGGTTAGAAATAAAACTTTTAGATCATTTAACTGTGAGTAAACAAATAACTGATGTTTAATTGAATTGTTAGTAATACATAGCAATACTTAAAACATTTTGTTGACTTATATTAAACTGAATTGTTAGAAATAGAACTGTTTGATCATTTAACTGTGAGTAAACAAATAACTGATGTTTAATTGAATTGTTAGTAATACATAGCAATACTTAGAACAGTTTGTTGACTTGTGTTAAACTGAATTGTTAGAAATAAAACTGTTTGATCATTTAACAGTGAGTAAACAAATAATTGAAGTTTAATTGAATTGTTAGTGATACATAGCAAACATTGAAATCATTTGACTGTGTTGAAAGAATAGCAATATTTTCGTGCAAAGAATTAGTTCTAACTCATTCAAAAATGGAATTACCGACAAACAAATCGGTTACATATCATGTACATCTATTCAAATATGTGCATACAAATGACTGATGTTAAATTGTTACTGTTACATTGTTACTTGAAACCATTTAACTGTATGCAAAAAATGAGCTCTGGCTCGTTTAAAAATGTAATCGACAAAATGTTAACGAATCATACATCTAATATATATGTACAGAGGATTTGGCTTTGAATAACCTATAAGGGTTGATATGCCATAAAACCAAACCAAACTAAGGAAACAGTAATCGTTTCAAATAATTACTCTTAACACAAACAATTTACAGTTATTTGCTATCAAGTGTTACCCTTTTCCCATATTTTGTGGGGTTGTTTTTTGTAAGAGTTTTTTGGCACACAGTCCTATCAAATACGAATAATTCTTAAACAGATCTATTTAAACCACAGATGAGACATTAACAGGTACTTCTAGTGGATCTGGGAGTACATATTTACTAACCATCCGCAACGGAGAGGATATGATAAAAGGTTTATGTGGTTTTAAATTTTCCTTCTCCTAGAGTGGTTACCAAACTAGAGCTAAAGAACTCAGTATACCCTACTATTTACCAAAGTCTGGTGCAGATGAGATGAATTCATGCCTTTCCCAAGGACTTTAATACGAAAGGAAACGCAAAAAGCTTCGTCCAGGATTTGAACTCAGGTCACCGATCCTATTTTCTTCGATGATAACCGTTACGCCAAGCTCGCTTCGACCTGGACCTGGACCTGGACCTGGAAGAAATGGTTATGAAGGAGTTGCAAAACGAGAGCCTCACCATTAGATGCAGTTTAGGGTTATTCTCAGTATACACCTATTTGGGGTTGGATCTTACCCCTCTGCAGGGATTACAGTCAGAGTATTCTAAGAGCTGCTGACAGGGTACTCTAGCACTGTGAGTTCTGTCGAGGGCAACGCAATAGTCGTTAATATAAGAGACGACGTTACATCGTTGTATTCTTCTCTTGCATCGACTATAGTTATCTGCCCGCATTTGCCAATTTACTATATCCTCGCGAAACACGGATGTATATTTACTTACCTAGCGTGCGAAGGGGGGAGAGAGAGAGAGAGAGAGTTAGCTAGAGTCATTGGCTTCATTATCCATGTCGCTGAGGAACATCCAAGCCGTAAACGGCAAAGAGCATATTACAATTCTGCATAGAAAGTAGCAAACAGACTACTTACACCTTCAGACACACGAACACATGTGACGGTAAAATAAATGCAAGAAATATTGATTTGAAAAGTGCACTATGGCTGATAAGGAACTGCATGAGACAGATTCAGCAGATGAGGAGAAAGAGAAAGAGAGAGAGAGTGTGTGTGCGTGAGAGAGAGGGGGAGGAGGAGGAGTGCATCTAGAGAAGAGGCAAAATTCAATAGGGAGAATTGGATGGGAAAGAGGAGGAGGTGTACATCTAAAGAGAAGAGACAAGCAATAGCTTTCGCTCAGTAGGCTGTTACTATAGTTACTGGAGACGTGAGTGAAAGAAGCAAGACCATTTGATGTATGCACTGAGGAGCATTTGGTTGGTTCATTGGTTTGTTAGTTTGTTCGTTCGGTGGGGTCGAGGAATAGGAGGCGGGAAAGAACTGTGATGGTGGTGATTGGCGATCTGCAGTCTGGCACCAGGAAATTCCTGGTTCTTCAGATTCTCTGCGAATGTCTCAGTGTTGAAAGGTGTTCGCTATCGATTGCAGACTCAATGACAACATACAATCATCTATTGCTCTTGGCTTTGTATCGGCATTTCTTTTCTATAAGAATTACTGGGGGGTTTTTTGGTACTTTTTTTTTTTTTTTACTTTTTTTTGTTTTTTTTGTTTTTTCATGTTTGGACTGACCGCGAGATAGAATTGATCTTAAAATATCAATTCTTTTTAAAGATCTTTTCACTGGAAACATTTTAAAGATTTTTTTTTCTGAATAAATGGACTCGATTTTCGGGTCATCTTCAGAAGAGTGGGCAAAAATAACTGTAACAAAAAAAAAAAAACCCTGTCGGCGAGGTTTAGAATATGCTGACTTTATCCCTTTGCAAAAGGGTAACACAGCTTCCTCCCTAAAAGGGGGGGGGTCCAGAGTTCATTCCACTAAACTGCATCAAATGATAAGGCTTCATTTCTGGAGATCTGATGATTGAGGAGCACTTCTTCATTACAATTATTCCCAGATTCACTCTGACCCAAATTCCATTCTATGGATCAAATCAATCTGTTTTGAAAATTATTTGCATCTGATAGGAATATTCAAAACCATAAAATTGAGAGCAAATCATTTTAATTCTTTATTTAATGGCATATCAACCATCATGGGTTATTCAATGCCAAAACCATAATTGTAGAAGGACATTAGTGTTACTATTAAGCTCATATTTGAGTGATAAGGGTGTTTGTAAATTGCCCAAAGGTATTACTCCGACAGAGTAATGGTAGCACCATAAGGCAAAAAATGAGGTTTAAGGCTCAACTGATAAAGAAGTTGTCTATTCGCAATGGGTCTTCGTTCCTTCTTTAAACCCTTCTTTGACCGTGAAACTAAAAACAAAATAGAAAACAACTTCTGTAATCCCTTTCACACAGATCAATAATTCGGACAAATACAGATACAGTGTGTGATTCTTACCTCTGTTCGCCTCAAAGAATGCCCCCTTCGCAAAGTCTAAAATCGCAGCTGTCAGACAACACGTGTGTTCTGCTCGGAGAAATGGTAATAAAAAGGTCAACCCTTCTAACGGTGTCAAGTGTGACTGGTCGGTGTACAATGGTAATGTGTACCCAACTCTAAGGTGCCCGTACCAAACCAGGGGGATAGCTCCCTCATTTACACTACAGTATACATAATGGTGCGACTAGAGTTCGAACTCGCTTACTGTAATGTCACTGTCCAGAATGCTTGTCACTGCTCCAGGAGGACTCCACTATATGATAGGTTGCAATGAAATGTTTATTATTATTATTATTATTATTATTAAATAGGAATAGGTACTTAAAATTATATAATGTTTGAATTTGTATTAGATATAAATACTTTATCTCCTATAAATGTGCAAAAAACACTTAAGAAGAAATAGCTACACAAAAATGTTAATATGAACGCACAATGAACGAGATTCCCTAACATATAGGTAAAAAATAACCCTAGTCCGGTTGATATGCCATTAAATTCATTCAATCAGTCAAGAGCATGACTTCTCTTCAGTAAGCGATATCACTGACAGGATTCTTAAACGCTTTCGGTGAAACTAAGGTTGTTTTTCGAAAAGTTAAAAAAAAAAATAAAATAAAAGCACACACACACACTCTAAAAAAAAAACAAAAAAAAAACAACAGAAAACAAACATATACATATTTGTTTTATATATATATATATATATATATATATAATAGTATGATCAACTTCTTATGGGACTTGAGATTTTCGTGTCTACGGCGAGCAATATTGAACAAGTCCTGGAGGCAACACCCCACAAAGCAGCAACTGTACGGCCATTGACCCCCCATAACGAAAACTATTAAAATTAGACGATCCAGACATGCGGGACACGGTTGGAAAAGTAGGGACGAGCTGTTAAGTGATGCACTCTTGTGGACCTCTTCACATGGCCGAGCAAAGGCAGGGCGACTAACTCGAACCTACATACAGTAGTATGTTGATACGGGATGTAGCCCTGAGGACCAGCCGGAAGAAATAGACGATAGGGAGGGGTGGCGAGAGAGGTTCAGGGATATTCGTGCTGATGGTGCGACTTGATGATGATAATGATGACAACTGTATGGCTGCACCACCGGGACTCTTACGAAACACTCGGAGAAAAGGCTAGATGGGGACTACACAAGCATGCTGCGTACTGTTTTGAACAAATCCTGGAAGCAACATCCAACAAAACAGCAGCTGTATGGCCACTTACCTCCCATCTCGCAAACCATCCAAGTAATATGAGGAAGACATTCTGGGTATTGCTAGAGAAGTAAAGACACTCATAAGAGACGTTCTCTTAATGAATTTCTACATATAGACACACCAGTGCTGCCCAACCAGCAAAAACTTACATCATCAGCTCTGTGTGAACGCTGGGTGCCGTCTAGAAGACTTAAAAAGAGCGATGGAGGATAGAAAAGAATGGAGAGAGAGAGAGAGAGAGAAAGAGAGAGAGAGAGAGAGAGAGAGAGAGAGAGAGAGAGTCAAGGGAATCCGTCATGTCAACGTGTCTTGATGATGACGATGGCGTGCAGAAAACAAAATCTATAGAATTCCTTGCTGTTAGTTCGATGTAGTCCATTTTATTTTGATATCTTATTTTGTAGCTTATTATTTTGTCCTGAAAGATATTGAGAAGAGAAATGCTTGATGTGGCCCAAACGATTTAATTGGTTACGGGAAACATTCACACTTACATATATACTCATAAATATAGATATAAACACATCTATACAGGCAAACATACACCATTACATAATTGAAAAGATATTCTGACTTCGGCATAAAATAACCTAACAGCGATTGACACGCGGCAAAACCAACCAACCAACCAACCAACCATATAAATGAGATATAAGTATTAAATATAGGTTTTATGGCACATCAAAATTTATTGGGTTATTGTTTGCCGAAGTCGGTATTCTTTTTTTATGCTTTCAAATAATTCTTTCAGTTTATTAATAATAATGATTTGTTTGCACTGTTATATGAGTAAGCATCCTCAAGTATTTCTATTCAGTACAAGTAATTTTCGAGCCCAGTCGGCTGGGCCAGTAGAATACACCAACTGCATCTCTGTAGAGGAGTAAGACTCACTCCCAATGAGCGTCCAGGATATAACACTAAATAATCTGATGCTGAGGCCCCGATCCGGAAGCTTTGGGGAATGTGGAGTATCCCTTCAATGGCATTACTCACTGGCTAACTCTGGTCTGAAGTGGTAGCACCTGATAGGGACCTATCTATGGGTCAAATAGAACTGTGCAAACAAATGATTTATGTTAAATTGAATTGTTAGAAATAGAACTGTTTGACAATTTAACTGTATGCAAACAAATGACAGTCTAATTGAATTGTTAGCGATACATAACAATACTTGGAACCATTTAACTGTGGACAAACGAATGAGTAATTTTGAATAGAATAATTAGTGTTAAATAGCAATACTTGAAACAATACTTGTACGCCTAAATTGAATTATTGGTATCATATAGCAATACTTTGAACCATTTGACCGTTTGCAAATGAATGAATAGTGTTGAATAGAATAATTAGTGTTAAATAGCCATATTTGTAAGCACTTCACTGCCTATGAGTAAATGATTAATATTGTATGGAATTATTTGCGTTTAACGCTAATAATTCCATATCCAATAATTTTTGCTCTTTAAGAGCAAAAATTGAAACGAGTTAAATGTGTAGAAACAATACCACTACTAGTATGCAAACAAACTGGTTCTCATTTAGAAATGAAATTAGCTACAAACTATGCACATCTAATTCATATATGTATATCTCATTAAATGTGTGAAACGAATTATTGATGGTAAATTATTTGTGTTGGATAGCAATACTTGAAACCATTTAACTGTGCGCAAAAACGGGCCAAGGCTTGTTTAAAAATGTTATGTAAAAAATGTGCTTACAAATTATATATTTAATATGTATAAAGAGGATTTGGAATTAGATAATCTGCAATGGTTGATATGCCATCAAACCAAACAAAACTAAACCCTATATATTTAATATATGTATATGTATAAAGAGGATTTGGCATTAAATAATCTGCAATGGTTGATATGCCATAAAACCCAACCCAACCAAACCAAACCAAACCAAATCATATATATTTAATATATATGAATAAAGAGGATTTGGCATTAAATAACATACAATGATTGATATGCCATAAAACCCTACCAAACCAAATCATATTTAATATATATGTATAAAGAGGATTTGGCATTAAATAACCTACAAGGGTTGATATGCCATAAAACCAAACCAACCAAACCAAACTAATAATTTTCAAACAAATCTTTTTGAAACCATAGATGTGACCCTAATAACATCCTATCACTTCGAGTCAGATTGGAGAAGGGGGCAACGGAAGGGCTAACTGCACACTTCCTGAGCGCTAGAACCAAATGCAGTTTAGTGTCATATCAAGGGCACCCCGTTTTTTAAGGCTGCTTACTCTGACAAGGTGGTAAAATAGATAAATATGTGTGAACAGACCGAGATCGATCGATCGATAGATGAGAAAACACTGATAGATAGATTGATAGATAGATGTAAAAATCTAATCGGAATGTGTAACAACCAAATTACAGACGATAACCTACGAACTGGAAGCATCAATCTGATTGGATAAATCGATATGTTGTAAGACGACATTGGAATGGATTATTATCTGTCAGTAGAAGCAATGGGCCCCCAGCCAATCTCTGGGTGTCAACTGAACAGCAGTTCCTGGCTTCGCGTCGAAGATAATTCCATGTGCAACAATACCAAAATAGGATTTATATCTTTGTTTATCTCGATCGTCGTGACATTCTATGACATCTGAAAAGCATCTTCAAGAATCACCATAACTTGGTTTGAGGATTTAAATGATTCATAAATTTGAACAACCAAATTTGGAGGTTTAAACTAAAAGGTGTTTTTGTTGTTGTTGTTTAAAACAAACGGATGTACCATACTCGTGTAATGGGCGACTTTTTAAGACCAATTTTTACCTCAAAAACAAGGGATCGTTTATTACACTAGATATGTTTTTGAAACATTGAAGCTTACCTTGTTTCTAAGCCTAACCTTGCCATAAATTTGATCCAAAGTGTCCCCACATAGCCTATAGATAAACAAGGGCCATTAGTTAGGATAATAAAGTTTTTACTTAATATTCTTTATTATTTATAAAACCGGTGCATATATGTACAGGTATCATGAATATGTATTTGATTAAACATTTTAGTCATTTTTTGTCTACATATTTTTTGGTTAATCCTTTCGAGTTGCCGTGTCGATTTTATGTTATCCGGCGGGAATTGGTTAATAAACCTTCTATGATTAATTGCTTCCCTAGTACTTTCTGCCCAATCTTGGACCATGATCAGGGGTGTGTATATTTCAAAAGTGATGTAACCTTTGCATGTACATTACTACTTTGTAAGAATGAGCGTTTATACTGGTGTATTGTGTAGCGTTTATTTTTTAAAGATTTGTATCTATAAATAGCGTCAGTAGCTAAAGACATTTAAGTACATTAGCACTAGATTCAAAATTAATTCTATTTAATTTGGGTTATATATTTCTAATGTGTAGAGCCTCGAGAATCTGTAGTTTTTGCTTGTTATTTTGTTGGGGTATGGAACGGGTATCAGAAAGATGTATAGTAAGTCTTCTCGACAGGGTAGTTGAGGTTAAACTGATATATATATCATGGAAGGTTTATAAATCAATTCCCGCTGAATATCATAACACAACTCGAAAGGATGAACAAAAAAATATGTAGACAAAAAATATCTATAATGCTCAATCAAATATATATCAATGAAGAAATGCTGCCTAAATACACATATATTAAATAGTAAACAAAACTATGTAAAAATTTCATTATCTTAACTGAACACGGAAGGCTACATCAAAGTCTAGACTTGATTGTTTATTTAAGGTATTGCATTGATTTTGTTTTTATTACAGTAGTTTTGAAAGTATAAATAACTAAGTGTTTGAATGTTTTATGTCATTGGATGTTGAAGAAAAATTTTATAGGCTACCATAACCAAAAGTTAGGGGTTGTTCCTTACATGCATAAATGATTAAAAAAAATCTTTTTGTGGTTAAAAATTTGGAGTCGGTCATGAAACAGAATCGTTCATTGCTTGGGTATATACGTTAACTGTTTTGGTGACAACTTGAATTTAAACTATTTTAATCTACAAATTATTTTAAAGGTAGAAATTGCAAAAGTATGCTAATTACTCTTATTGCATTTATTGCAGGTGAATATTTGTACCCTTTTCACTACAAACAATATTTGTACTCGTTTCATAGCAAACAACATTTGTACTCTTTTAATTGCAAACAATATTTGTACTCAGCTGCATCAAGGCACCCAACAGTATTGATTTATTTGATTTCCACTCACAATCCTTCCCTTGGCCATTGCACTTTGTAAGTCCTCTAGACGGTACCCAGTGTACGCACAGAGCTGATGAATTTACGTTTTTTTGATCGGCAGACACGGGTGAGTCCATGTGTTGAAGTACATAAAAGACCGTCACTTATGAGTTCATTCTTGCTTCTCCAACAGTATTTAGTATGCCTTGTTCCCCTTTCTTGCATGGTTTACGAGATGGGAGGTGAGTGGTCGTACAATTGCTGTTTTGAAGGGTTCTGCTTCCTGGATTTGTTCAGAACAGTGTGCAACATCCTTGTATAGTTCTTATCTTGCTTTCTGGCGGTCAAATAAAAAATGATCTTCGTTCAGGATTTGAACTCGGATATCATAGACCACGTCCTACAATGATAACCGTTACGCTACAATCGCCTCCCAAAAAAGTACCCACAGGTCTTATTAAAAATTTCAATGAAGAAGAAATGTCCGCAATCTTATTTTAAAAACGACAGAATTATAAGAATGATGCAGAATGGGATGAAGTATAAAGAGATTTTTGACGACTAAAATAGTGAAACGTCCACTGGGAAGAGAATTGGTCTACATTTTGAAAAAAAAAACAGTTCTACCAAAAGGAAAATGGGTTCTAGTAATCCCAAAACTACCACGAAAAGAGATGACCAACGAACAGAATTGGCTAAAGAGTTCAAAACTAATGATGGGAGCACTCAATCTGGAAGAACTATCACAAAGAGTTCAAATCTAGTGATAGGAAAACTAACTCGGACAACTATTATAAAATAGTCAAAAGATAATGAAATTATGCCAAAAATGTATGCTAAGAAGTCTTTGTTATCAAAAAGGAATGTTAAGAACAGATTGCATTTTTCAGCGGAATATTGTAATTTTAATACAAATTGGTTTGAGAGCATAATATGGGGTGTCCTCGTGGTGTAATGGTTAAAGCGATGGACTGCGGAATCGTAGTAAGCGAGTTCGTACTCCAGTCGCGCTATTACGTTCACTTTCAGGCAAATACCCATGGGAAAGGTACGAACCCCCTTATCCTCCCAGTTATGGGTTAAATAGTACCACTACTGTTCTTCTGGGAGAATGGCATTAAACGTACAAAGAGTTGATATGCCATTAAACAAAGAAACCAAACCAAACCAGAGCGTTTCGGCGGTGTCCTCGTGGTGTAATTGTTAAAACCATGGACTGCGGAATCGTAGTAAGCGAGTTCGTACTCCAGTCGCGCTATTACATTCACTTTCGGGCAAATACCCTTGGGAAAGGTATGAACCCCCTCATCCCCCCAGCTATGGCTTAAATAGCACCACAACTGTTCTTCTATGAGAATAGCTTTGGCATTAAATAACCTATAAAGGTTGATATGCCATTAAACAAAGAAACCAAACCAGAGCATTCCATAATATGGTCCGATGGGTCAATATTTTGCCTAAATAGTGATGCTCTAGAATGTTGTCTTAGATCAATTGAAAAATTATTGCCACAATATTTGAAAACAATGGTTAAACATGAAAATGGTCGAATAATTGTGTGGTAATCTTTTTTGTCTTCTGGAGTTGGTGAACTAATTCGATACGAGAAGCATGTATTTCTTGTTGAGAAAGAACTACGACCGACAATCGACAAGCAGTTCACTTCAGTTAATCAAGTAGAGATCATTCTTCTACAAATATGATAATATTGCATCTCTTCAAATTGACCACTCGCTAAATTGACCAAAGAAGAGGTTTTCTGAAAACTCGTAACAAGTCATGTATATTCTCATTGCCTGTCTAGGAGAAAGAAGTACTGAATTCAAAACAGCTTGTACACTAGTGAAAAATTTACCTTTACTCGTGGAAATAGGGACGGGTTAAAATAACTATTTCCCTGAGATAATTTGCATATTTGGTATGGAATCACATGACAGTCCCAAAAACCCAACTGTTAATTTGTCTAAATTTCTGAGTTGAAGCTGGATAATTTTTTTATCATTTAGAATATTTGGTTTGGTTTTTGTTTAATGGCATATCAACATTTGTAGGTTATTTAATGCCAAAGCTATTCTCCTAGAATACTATTTAACCCATAGCTGGGAGGATAAGGAGGTTCATACCTTTGTCAAGGGTATTTGCCCGAAAGTGAACGTAATAGCGCGACTGGAATTCGAACTCGCTTACAAAAATTCCGCAGTCCATCGCTTTAACCATTACACCACGAGGACACCCCCAGAATATTTGGACTCTTGCCTTCATTTTCATGCTCACAACGTTTCGGCCCAAACGCCTTTTGGCCTTCTTCAGGTGTTTCATGTCGAACTCCGGAGCCTACAGAGAACCTAGAACTGAACTTTTTATTTGATCCGGAGCGGGTAGATTGTTCTAATTCTAATAACCATGACCGGGTACAAGTGTTAAGCCATAATAAGATATTAAGTATTTCTTGTTATTTACTTGTACTTGGGATTGAACCAGCAACCTTCAGACGATTTCAGTCAGAAGTACTTTTCAACCAAACCCCTTCAGCCACTGCGCCATGTGTCCTGCTGTCAATCAGCGGAAAAGACAAAGCTGATATTTCAAAAGGAAGAGTTACTCTCTTGAGGCCGTTATGTGACGCAATCATTTCAATTGCCAAATACTATTGTATAGGTATTACAAGAGTCTTATTTTCGTTTGCCCTGTGTGATCTTACCCCTTTGGTCTACAAGGGGGTAAGACCCCCACCAAGAAAAAGAGATATCTCTTGGAATGGCACTAAACTGCATGCACTAGTGAGGCTCAAGTTCTGGAACTCAGAGGAGTATGAAATAACACATTCATTGCCATTACTCCCAGATCCACTCTAACCCGAACAGGTAGTACCTGTTAGAGTCCCATCTATGAGTCAAAAGAATCTGTTTCATAATTATTTGTATTTGATAGGAATCCTTGACGGTGTATAACAGTGAATCATTTGTATTATAAGTATAGTAACTTGAAACTAATTCTTGCCTCTGGATGGTCGGTTAATTGGGTCTTATGGGCATATCAACTCTTGTGGGTTATTTAATGCCAACTCCTGTTCATACATATATATCAAATATATATGATTTGAAAACCAATAGTTTGTAGGGAACATTTTAAATGAGACAGAGTTCATTTGCTTGCACACAGTTAAATGGTTTCTAGTATTGCTATCAAACATTAATAGTTCTATTTAATATTAATCATTTATTTGCACACTGTAAAATGGTTTCAAATATCCCCATGTAACACTTACAATTTGATTTAACATCAGACATTTGTTTGCACATAGTTAAATGGTTAAACAGTTATATTTGACCCATAGCCTTACCATTAGATAGTTTAGCGTCAAATCCAGGACTTTTGTTGGTCGGTGGGGATCTTATCCCTCCGCAAAAATTCAGTCTGCATATTCGACAGACTCAATAGACTGGGCTTGTTGATTAAGGATTATTATTATTAGTAGTAGTTTATTTTTTTTTTTTTTTTACTCCTTTAGAGTTTTTCACATCATTGTTAGCTGATGGTCTTTCATTGGAGTTTGAGTGACAGCAAGTATCCTCAAGTCTCCAGAACTCTTCTCAGTATTCTGGCCGTTCTCAACAATGCTGTAGTTTGGATGGTCTCCACTCATCCTCCAACCTCCAAGTCCTCCTGTCCCTTTAATAATACTTTAGTTACTGTATCGAATGCACCAATCACGTCACCTTCACGTTCCATTGTTTTTCCAATTCCCTGGCAAGGCCGAAGTACTTATCCTTCTTTTCACATTCTATCAGTTATATTCTGTGGTCAGCAGGTACAGCAAAGTTGACAATTTTGCAAGTTCTCTTTTTTTTTTGTTGATTATTATAAGGCCTAGTCTTCTGGCCGAGATTAGGTGATCCGTTTGTATGCCAAAGTCCCATAGGAGTTTTGTGTGTCATTCTCCGGGACAGCAGCTGGGTTGTGCATATACCATTTGTTCGTATGGTCAAATTCAAATTTCTTGCACATCTCAGTGGATCACCTTGCCTACCCAGTCATGTGTAGTCTCATACTCCTTCTGTGCTAATTTGCTGCATTCGCTTATTATGTGATTGATGGTTTCGTCTCTATCACCACATAACCTACATTTGCTATTTTGTTGCGTCTTATCTATTCTCGCTTTGATTTGATTGGTTCTTATGACGTTGTTTTGTGCTGCTATTAGGAGAGATTCTGTTTCTCTTTTAAAGTTTCCTTTCCTTCACCACGTCCAGGTTTTTTCGAGGGGAGTGTCGTTTATTAGTTGTTTAAAGCGCCCATAGAGTTGTTTTTCTTCCAAGTTTTCTTTTCTAGTTATTGTCATTCTATTGGTCACGGTATTGTCAGTATCGTTTTTGATGGCTGTAACTAGTCCTTCGTATTTTTCTATGTAGTCCTCGAGTCGATGCGTCAACACTGTCTTTAATGCTAGCAAGACTTCTTCCTCCCTCCTTTCTTGATACATATAATTATTATTTTTATAATTATTAGCTACTTTAAACTTGCAAATTATTCGTGTTAAACTCGAATACTTGAAATCATATAACTCTCTTCCAACAAATGATTGTCATTAAATAGAAATGTAATGCCTCTAGTTCATGCCTGTGCGAAAAAGGGGTAACATTTACCTCAGACAGTCAGATAAACACCTCGCGGCAATTAAGACTCTGAAAGGAAATTTGGATCCATCAGGTTTATTAAAACCCGAAAGGGTGAAACGATGATGCTGTCGTGTAGGGGAAGGGTTTTTTGAGTAGAAACAGCTGTCTGTGAGCTAAGGTCAGACATCTAACTGAACTAACAGGAGGGGCGATATGAACTTTCAGAGGGACGCTGGCAAGTGAACCGTCGGATGGGGGCGTTGAAATTGTAAAGAGGGAGTTGGAGCAATTACAATAAAATGTGGCGTTGGTGTTGGTAGAAAGACCTGAAAAACGAGGCGATTTAATTAAGCGTCCCTCAGTCGCTGCAACTAGACGTACGTGTCACGTCTGTATCCAGAACTCTCTTCGTAAGGGACAATTTTCCCCTCGTCACCGCTTTCCCCTTTGTTTACTTCCCGTTTTCTCGCTGCGACGTTAAACTTTCTGCCCCTTTTTAATTCCGTTACTTTTATTTCTCATTTCTTCTCCCTTTCTTAATTTATCTTTCGGGTGCCTTAAGCTCTGCTCTTGGGAGTTTATCCTCACTTTATTAATTAATTCCAAACTCTCGGCATCGCGAAAGCTACGAGACTTATTCTCCTCGGCGGGACTTCCAACCATTCCGCCAGACGTTTTTCTTCGCGACAGCACGCATTCTTTCCTTCTCGCTTCAGTCACCCCTTCAACATGACTCTGGTATGTTTCATTTGCCTTATCTCACCATGTTTACTTCCTACTTGTTGCCTTCAATTTAAATATTATCGGAATATTATTCCTATTTGCCATGCTACTTGTCTCGCTTTTACCCGCTTTATTACTTTGTAGTAAACTAAAATTCTACTTGTTACAGTTGCCTTACTTTCCCTCCCTTCCTCTCTTTCTTCTTTGCCTTTCTCTTTCTCCCCTGAAATTTCTACTTATTTCTTCCCCTTCGTCGCAGTGAAAACTTCTTTGTTTTTATTTTTCTTTCAGAGATTTACCTGTCTCACGTTGGAATAAATTTCTCTTTCATAATTTTGGAATTAGTTAGTGTTCCTTTATGCGTGAGTCCGAGTTTATTCTGGCTGTCTAAGCAAGATGTTTATTAACATTTGGCGAGGGCAGCATACATACATGGCAACCCCAGGAGCATCGAAAAAGAAGTGTAGGCAATACTCTGTGGAGTACTTGAAGAATGGATTTATACAATCACCAACTAATCCAAAACAACCCATGTGCTTGGTTTGTGAGAAAAACTTTTCTAATGAAGCCGTCTCGGCTCCTCGAACATTTACAGAAGATTCATCCCGATAAATCTAGTAAAACACTGGCGTTCTTTCGTTCTCTTCGAGATCAATTTTTGAAGCGAAAAACAATGAATACATTTACTTCCTCATCGAAAAATTCAGATGACGGTCTGAAGGCTTCTTACAACATTTCTTTGCTGATAGCAAAAGCTGGCAAGCCCCACACTATTGGAGAAGAACTGATTCTGCCTGCAGTTAAAGAGCTTATTAAAACAATCTTGCACAAATCTCCTGAACAAGTCATAAAATCGATTCCTCTCAGTGACAACGAAGAGTACACAAAATGGCTGAAAACGTCGAAGAGACCCTCAGTAAGATGTTGATGACAACTGAGTTCAGTTTGCAATTGGACGAATCCACTCTTCCGGGAAACGAATCGTTACTTCTCGCATATGTACGCTTCATGAAGGGTGGGTCACTGTTTCAAGAATTATTGTTTGCACGTCCCCTGGAAACAGATACCAACGGAGATCAGTGTATCGAGCTGTGGAGGACTATTTCCAGAAAAAAAGCATTCCACTTAAAAACGTTATCTCATGTGCTACAGATGGCGCCCCGTCCATGCTTGGTCGCCACAGTGGATTTCGAAGTTATTTGAAAAAAGCTGTTCCGAAAGTCCTCACAGTTCACTGTGTGATCCATCAACAACACTTCGTGGTAAAGAATTTGAGTGAGAAGCTATATGAATCCTTATCGACTGTGATTACTGCAGTCAACAAAATCAAAGCGAATGCTCTCAATTCTCGACTGTTCCATCAGCTGTGTATTGAAAATAAAGATTTTTAATGCCTGCTTCTCCATACAGAAGTTAGGTGGTTGTCGAAAGGTAATTGTTCAAAAAGGTTTTACACACAGTTTAACAGTATTCTGGATTTTTTTCAAGAATCCAACCCTGAGCTTTACCATAAACTGAAATCGAGTAAGACTTACTTCACTTAAAGGTTTTCCAAATTCAATGAAGTGAATTTGCAGCTGCAAGGTGATGAGACTTCATTAATCAAAGCCAAGTCCACCCTCTCGGCATTCTTCTCAAAATTACAGCTCTACAGCAGGAACCTTGGACGCCGCGAATTCCTTCAGTTTCCTTGTTTGTCTGACTTGGAGAAGAAAACGGAAGTAAAGGACAATGACATTGCCGTGTACTGCGCTCATTTAGCGGAACTCCACAGGGATATGTCAGTCAGATTCAACGACCTATTTTCTCTTGAAATCCCTGGTTGGGTGATCGATCCGTTTACTGAACCCAGCACAGAGGTGCCAACCCATCTAGAAGAGGAACTTGTAAGTTTGCAAAATGACGAGGATCTGAAACCAAAGTTCAAATCCTCTTACCAAGCCTTTTGGATGCAAACAGCGATCCCAAAACGCTACCCAACCCTGTGGAAAGACATCAAGTTGTTTTTCATGGCTTTTCCGACTTCCTACCTGGTTGAGAGGGGATTCAGCACTGTGTCCAAGCTCCTCACCAAACAATGAAACAAACTCAACATAACAGAGCGTGGTGATCTGAGACTGCTCCTGACAATGCTTCATCCTGATGTTGACAGTTTGATTGCAATGCACCAAGCCCACCCATCTCATTAAGCAGGGTAGTTGTTAATGATTACTCGTTCAGTTTTACAATTTATTTCATGTTCAGTTCAAGGTGTTTGTGATTGAAAAATAAATGTTAACCATTTTTGTTTGTTAAAATTGTTTTTTATACTCTTCAAACTGTTTGTGATTGAAGAATCAACCAATTCTTATGACATTTAATATTACCGTCGTTCTGGCATTCGTTGGAAGAGGGAGGCGCTAGCATTTTGGTCCGGCGGTGAAGTGGGGGGGGGTGCAAAAAGTTTGAAAACCACTGAACTAAACTATAAACAGGAAGTAGTCGACCGGAGAAGGTCCTAAAGAGTTCCTTGCCAAAAAATGTGTCATTCAAGTGAGGTAAAATAATTCAATAATAATTTAAATTCTACGGGACAGAACAAGGAAGAATTACTTTAAGTCATATAATTATGTATTTAGATTATTAACATTAAATAAGAATACTTGATATCATATGTAATTTTGTTCAAGTTATTAGTATTAGATAAGAATACTTGAAACCATGCGACTGTGTGCAACTTATTTGGATTAGGAATACTTAATAACATATAAATGTGTACAAAAAATGATTAGACTATTTCTTTTAAAAGTCCAATCAAAAAAAGTCGGAGAGTTATATTAGGATAAAACATTTGCAAATGAATCAATTTTCGACATTAAATAACTCATAAAAAGTTGATTTGCCATTAAACAAATAAAACAAACTAAATCTACGAATAATTTTAATTATAATGGAACATTTACAAATAAATCAAATTTCGGCATTAATAACCCATAAAGTGTTGATCTGCCGTTAAAGTAACCCTCTCTCTCTCTCTCTCTCTCTCTCTCTCTCTCTCTCTCTCTCTCTTTCAGTATTTGTTTAGCATTCCACCAAGCTAAAATGTGGCACAAGGCTTTTTAAATGTGGGAGCCAGGCGCAGGGTCGTAGCCCAGACATGTTCGACGGCTCCAAAAATGTCTTGGGTCTCGTTGACATTCCCCGAAAAAAGAAGCGTCTCAGGCGCCAGGTTATAAACCAAGCCTTGTTGATGGGGTGAGAGCCTGTAGGGACGGCCACATGAGGCCTGAGGAATGTCGGTCTTAGTCGCGTGAAATGAATGCTGGGCTTCCTCGGCATCCATGTCAGGTGGCCTTGACCGACGAACCAGAGGCACACGAACCAAACCGTGCATACCAGAACAGCACGACCGGCAAGTCTCTTCTTCTTCTTCTTCTTCTTCTTCTTCTTCTTCTTCTTCTTCTTCTTCTTTTTTCTATTTTTCTCCTTCTTTTCTATTATAAGTAAAGTAAAATTGGCGACCGTAGTCGAGGGCAACCTGAAGGCTCCGTTTTCAATTGCTACTACACCGAAGTGTAGGGGAGGGCGCTACTTCATTCCCTGGAATGCCCCACTTTACTCTTGATCCGTACCTTATAATGCTGGGTGTTAAGCAAGGCGGCATCAAGTACTATTTTTTGAGTCATTGGTATGACTCGACCTGGGATTGAAACCCGGTCATCTGGACCATTGGCGAACATTAGACCAATGTTTGTCATTAAATAACTCATTAAGAGTTGATATGACGTTAAACAAATTAACCAAGCCAAGTCAAGCCAAATCAAAACAAATCTTATCTTTGTATATATGTTATAGTAACCCAGTAAAAACGGCACATTATAAGAAGATTTTTAAGAGAGCACTATGCATCATCATCATCATCATATCGTGCTGGCAGCACGGATATCCCTGACCCTCTCTCGCCACTCCTCCCTATCGTTCATCGCCCTCGGCAGGTCTTCAGGACAACATCCTGTATCCTCACACAGCTGCTGAATGTACGTTCGTGCTGGTCGTCCTGCTTTTGCGCGGTCGTGTGTGGGGATCCATAAGAGTACATCTCTTATGAGTTCATCTCTGCTTCTCCAGCAATGTCCTGCATGTCTGGTTCGCCTAACTTGAATAGATTTCGTGATAGGGGGCAGGTGGCCGTACAGTTGGTGTCTTGTGGGGTGCCGCTGCCAGGACTTGTTCAGGAATTCGCGGTCCAATCTGCAACTGAATTATAATTTTATTGGGTTCTACATTTACGCTGAACATTAATTTTTTTATCTCCCAAACAACACAAAATTCAGTTAGTTCGTAGCAAAATGATGATACCCTGCTAGTTTGGAATTAGATGAGTTGCGCTTAGTTTCACTCGACCATTTCGCTTCTCATAAAAATCTCCCTCTTCATACTCAGTAAGAGCTTTTCTAATCTCGTATTCTCGTCACTTCTCGGGGTGGTCCACTTTGTAAGGGGTTCTACACAATTGGTTCACAATTTGTCTTATCCTTATTAATTAAGAAGATTCGGTAATATAAAACTTCTACAGTCCTGCCATCTGCCTTGTTACATTGATTAATTCATTAATCGAGGATGATTAATTAAATTTTATTGAAATGAAATTAATACGTATCAACTTTCTTGGGTATATGTTGTGTGTCTTGTTCTTTTCTGCAAGCTGGTGAAGTTACCAGTGAACTAATTAATAGCAGATTAATACGTTTTGTGCCCTCCTTGATAGAGACAAGTGAGAATTATGTTGTATAAAATCAAGATTACCAGCTTGTCTTGAAAAATCAGCATTCGAAATGTTAACTTTTGGCCTGAACTTGAACACTGGTTAAAAAATAGTAGATACACCATACCACGATTGTAGAGTGTCTGATTGATTGCTTTGGTAGCTAGATTTTAACATGTCAACTCATCCAGAAATTAAGAAATTGCTTTCATATATTTTGTGAAACTCTTTCTTTCTTTCTTTCTTTCTCAATAGGTTTCTTTCTTTCTTTTTTCTTTCTTTTTTCTCAATAGGTTTCTTTCTTTCTTTCTTTCTTTCTTTAGATGTTTCTTCGTTTTTTCTTTCTTAAGAGGTTTCTTTCTTTCTTTTTTCCTTTCTTTCTTTCTTTCTTTCTCAGTAGGTTTCTTTCTTTCTTTCTTTTTTCTTTAGAGGTTTCTTGCTTTTTTCTTTCTTAAGAGGTTTCTTTCTTTCTTTCTTTCTTTCTTTCTTTCTCAATAGGTTTCTTTCTTTCTTTCTTTCTTTAGAGGTTTCTTCTTTTTTTTCTTTCTTAAGAGGTTTCTTTCTTTCTTTCTTTCTTTCTCAATAGGTTTCTTTCTTTCTTTCTTTCTTTAGAGGTTTCTTTCTTTCTTTCTTTCTTTCTTTCTTTCTTTCTCAATAGGTTTCTTTCTTTCTTTCTTTCTTTCTTTAGAGGTTTCTTCTTTTTTTCTTTCTTAAGAGGTTTCTTTCTTTCTTTTTTTTCTTTCTTTCTTCACAGTCTTATCGAATAGGAATAATTTTTAAACAAATCTATTGATGGGACCTTAACAGTTACTACCACTCTGTATCAAAGTGGATCTGGGAGTAATTGCAACAAAGGGGTTATCCACACTCCAGATCCCCCAAACTGGAGCCTCATCGCCAGATTCAGTTTAATGTCATACCCAAGCCACCCCATTACGTGGTGGTCTTACCCTCCTGTAGAAGGGTACCGTCAATGTATTGTAAGGCTGGTTAGTGGGGTGAGTAGATTGTCTGAGATGCACTTAATCAATCACCTTAGGATGGATGTGACTGAGATGCACTTAATCATCACCTTAGGATGGATGTGACACAAGATGAATTTTTAAACGAAGTACTGCTGACTGAATTAAAATTTTTCCTTTTTCAAGATTGGTTGCCTTATTTAAGTTCAAAAGCGCAGTCTACTCTACTATTTATCCATAGATAGAGAAGACAGGAGATGGAATTACCTCTTTTTCAAGGACATTTGCGAAAAGTGAAACACAATCAGCCTTAATCAGGAGTTGAATTCCATTTCCGCCGACCGTAAAAGTCAAGCCACGGATGAGCCTGAAGAAGTGTTCACTGATAACACAAGTCAACGTTGAAAAATAATATTATTGTGTTAGTAAAGCATTTATTCTAAGGCAAACAGCAACAAATAAATGAATTAATACTTCGTTTAATTCTAACAATTTATCAACTAACACAATATACAGTCCTTCCTGGGTATAAAGTTGAGTTTAAAGGACTTACCAGCGTGCTGAAGAAGATATCTGGTATCTTAGGGTTATCTCTCTGAGAGGTTTTAATGTCACTGTCTCACTGAACGCCAGGTGGAATCTATCTGACTGGATTTGGGATTTTGCACCAAGACATCTGGGCTCATCACATGATTAGTATATCCAATCACAAAGAGCCTCTCCCTCACTCACCCCATACACAGGAATCACTATTTTACTGACCCAACAATATTTTCTTTTAGAAGAATTTTATGTTTGGGGCTGAATTAAAAAAGAATAGATATATAAAATCATCTTTCTCCGTTATGTACCAATTTTTCAAGAAACATTTTTATCAATTTTTTTTTTGTTCATTTATAAACTATTGGATTTTACATAATTTGACAGCGTATAAAAGTACACTTGATAATTATCTCTCTTTAATACGGGCCATTGGCCTCACGAGCAGAGTGTTCGCCAATGGTCCGGGAGAACGCGGTTCAATCCCAGGTCGAGTCATACCAAAGACTAAAAAAATGGTACTTGATGCCTCCTTGCTTAACACTCAGCATTATAATGTAAGGATCAAGGATAAAGTGGAGCAATCCAGGGAAGGAGTAGCACCCTCCCCTACACCTGGGTGTAGTAGCTATTGAAGGTCACCAACTTTACTGAATAATTTGTATATTTGGTAGGGAGTCACATGACAGTTCTAAAAGCACACTCTCGACCTCTTTTGCCTCCGGTCTTTGATCATTAGAAACATTGTCTGACTCTGAGAGACAAGAGTGAAGCATCTAACTCTTAAGTTAGCCTTTTTTCTATTTCTGTACCCCTTTTACATACTGCTTGTTTATGGAACAACGTAAGAATAGTTTTAACTGTTAGCACACGTTTGGGCATTTTTTTTCTTCTTTTAAATACCTCTTGTATTGTGTATATAAAATCTAAAAAGTTCTTGGTATATACAAGCAAGTTTATTTTGTCTTTCTTTTCGTTGTCTTCAGTGTTAGTATATCACGGATATACTATTGTTTATATTGGTCCTTGGTGAGTGGGAACCTGTCTAAAATATATTTCCTAAGCATCTAATACATGGTGAGTTGGCTGTGTTTAACGTTATAACCATCCTTGTGGTTTATTTAATGGTAAATACTTTTTATTTATATATATTAAATATCTATGAAAAGTTTCTCGGTAACAATTTTTTTACGAGCCTGTGCTCATTTGTTTGAACACTGTTAAACGTTTTAAAGTATTGTTATTTATTGTTTGCACACAGTTAAATGGTTTCAAGTATGATAAATGATTAAACAGCTCTGGTTCAACCACTCCGGGTCAGAGTCAACCTAAGGTACACATTCTCTAAAGCTTCATGACTAGAACTTCACCATCAGATAATTTGGTTTCATTACCAGGACACTAGTTTGGGGGTGGGGGTCTATGCAGAGATGCAGTTGTATCCTACTGTTCTAGCCGACTTGGTTACTAATGTATAAAAGTAAGTTGGCGACTGTTGTCGAGGGCGACCAGAAGGTTCCCTTTTCAATAGCTACTACACCAAGGGTTTGGAGAGGGCGCTACTCCTTTCCCTGGATTGCTCCACTTTACTCTTGATACGTACCTTATATTGCTGAATGTTAAGCAAGGAGATTTCAAGTACCATTTATAAAGTCTTTGGTTTGACGTGACCTAAGACTGAACCCAGATCTCCCGGACCATTGGCGAACACTCTACCCACTAAACCAAATCGACCTGGTTTCTATTTACTTTTTCTTTACAACGTAATATTTAAAAAAAACACCTTTTTTTTTTCCTTTTCAAATATCTGTTTCCATATAATTTTCCTCCCAACGTAAGTATCAATCTACATATTCCAGAGACAATGTTTGAATTTAATTCTTCCTGATTGTAAAATCTTTGATAAAAAAGTTATTTTGTTTATAAACTTGAATATAGTTCATAATGAATGGCTCAATAATAATAATGATTAAAAAAGGAACTTTGTCAAAAATTCGAATTAAGTGCCCCTACCATCACTTCATATTAAATTGAATAAATGAATCAACTAGTTCAATCTTTATCAAAAGAGAGAATCAGTTTTTATATACATGCACCAAGCATGTATTTAGTAAACCCCTCCGACAAAGCTGGCTTGAATTAAGGGTTTCCTTTTTCCTAGACTGGTTACCTAACCCAGGTTAAAAAACCTAGTCTACCCTACTATTTACCCATAGTTGGTTGTGGATTCATACCTTTTCCAAGGGCATGTAGGCGTCGTAAAAAGCAAAAAGCCTCATCCAAGATTTGAACTTTGATCGCTGACTCCATTTTCTGTGGTGATAAACGTTGTGCTAGGTAACAATTTGTCTCACCCAAATTTAAAGAAAACTCATTTCTGATTCAGAATTTTCTTTGGTTTTGGTTTGGTTTCTTTGTTTAATGGGTTATTTAATGCCATATCGACCTTCATGAGTTATCAATTGGCATACCCGTGGTGTAATGGTTATCGTCGTAGGAAATGGACACGGCGACACGAGTTCAAATCCTGGACGAGACTGATTGCATTTCACATAGCACTAATACCCTTGGGAAAGGTATGAATCCAATTATTTTTTTCCTCCAGCTATGGATAAATAGTAGGGCAGACTGAATTCTTCAGCCTCGGTGAGGCAACTAGTCTAGGAGAAGGAAAACTCTGAATTCAAACCTGTTAGACTCCGGTTAGAAATTGACCTTGTGTCATATCCTGCCCGAGCGGAGGGGTTGGGTAAATAGGATCAATTAGCATATCAACCTATGTTGGTTATTTGGTATCATATCAACCTTTATGGGTTATCAATTGGCATATCGGGGGTGTCCTCGTAGCGTAATGGTTAAAGCGATGGACTGCAGAATCGTAGTAAGCGAGTTCGTACTCCAGTCGCGCTATTACGTTCACTTTCGGGCAAATACCCTTGGGAAAGGTATGAAACCCCTTATCCTTCCAGCTATGGGTTAAATAGTACCACTACTGTTCTAGAAGAATGGCTTTGGTATTAAATAACCTTCAAAGGTTGATATGCCATTAAACAAAGAAACCAAACCAAACCAAACCAATTGGCATATCAACCTTCGTAGGTTATTTAATGCAATATCAACCTTCTTGGGTTATTAATCGGTATTTCATCACTCGTGTGTTATTGAATAATGTTCAGTAGTCAACAGTCTGTGAGGGCGTAATGGCTAATGTGACATCGTTGTAAGCGACTTCAAACTCCAGTCACACTTTTACCTTACCTTTCGGACTTGGGAAAAGTATAAATTCCCTCATCCCCCACCACAGTTATGTGTTAAATAGTACCGCTTCTGTGTTTCTGAAGGATAGCTTTTTAGCATTAAATAACCCATGAAGGTTGATATACCATTAAACAAAGAAACCAAACCATCTATAGTCTGAGTTGTAAAGTGGCATTTTATACATGACTGATTGATTAATAGCATTTTAACGGCATATTAATCGGTCAAGGGTTATTTCATGCCTTTAGGCGAAAAAATCGCGTTCATAGTACGTTCATATTTACGTCTTTGTGTAGTTGTTTCTTTAAAGTTTTTTTTAGTGGGGGTAGGGGTACACAGATTTATCTGACCTATAGATGAGACCTTAACAGGTACTACCACTCGGGTCAGAGTGGACCTAGGAGTAATGGCAATAAAGAGAGTACAACTTTTAGCCAGTGTAGACCAGAAAGTAATATCAATGGAGGGGTACTCCAGACTCCCCAGATTTCAAGAACTGTAACCTCATTATCAGATGCAGTTTAGTGTCATAATCCAGATACCCCTTCTGCAGGGGATACAGTCAGCATATTATAAGCCCCACCGATAACTTGTGTTTTATATCTGATGGATTGACCAAAATTTAGAGGATGCCATTTAGTGTAGACCAAAAAGTAATATCAATGAAGGAGTACTCCACACTCCCCAGATTTCAAGAACTGTAACCTCGTTATCAGATGCAGTTTAGTGTCATAATCCGGATACCCCTTCTGCAGCGGGATACAGTCAGCATATTATAAGCCCCACCGACAACTTGTGTTTTATATCTGATGGATTGACCAAAATTTAGAGGATGCCATTTACGATATCTAAATTCGATTAATAAACAGTAGAAATCGGTTAACATCTAGGTAAGTGAGTAAATTTAACTTTTATTTTGTGTGGATTATGTCTTGTATTAATTGTTGTGAATTTGATTTTAGAAGCAAGAGATTGTAACCGTTGGTTTTGTCGTCATTTGAGAAGAGCGTGATAAAGGAAGATAAACGCTAACTAAATAGAAATTAGGTCAGTGAAAATATATCGGTCGGTAAATAGAGGTGACCTATTACGTAAAAATGTGAATTCAAGAAGTTCCTGTCTGATAGATTAAACAATAGAAAATAGGGGAAAAGAACATTTGAGATAGATAGATTGATACGAATAGACTAAGATAGATAGATAGATATGAATAGACTAAGATAGATAGATAGATATGAAAAGATTGGATCTTAAAAGCCTAATCGTATATGCAAATCCATCCATTCCTGGTGGTGGCGATAAACCCCAGGAACGTCAGGGTTAACATTTTGTAAAAATTTGGTTAAATCTGACCCTGATTAAATTGGTTAAATCTTATCCATACAAATCCACATAATGTTTGAATACAAACAACGTCTTTCCAATTATTAATATGAATTATGCATTTGATAATAAGATGGATTCTTTAACCCTGTTGCAATAAAAATAGTTGAGATAAAAAAATATAAGTGTATCTTTTAATTATTGTAAAATATGAATGGCTAGTGTATCATTAAATTATAGTAAAATTTTGCTTTTGTTTCATCACTAAGATAATTTGATTGATTGATTGATTTTAACAGTAACGCAGTTTCTTCCAGGCAGCTGTCGTATCGATACTGCTGTATGGATGCACTACATGGACGCTAACAAAACGGCTGGAGAAGAAGCCAGACGGCAATTACACAAGAATGCAGCGAGCAATATTGAACAAGTCCTGGCGGCAACACCCCACAAGACACCAACTATACGGCCACCTGCCTCCCATCACGAAAACTATCCAAGTTAGACGAACTAGACATGCAGGACACTGCTGGAGAAGCAGGGACGAGCTCATAAGTGATGTACTCCTATGGACCCCCACAAATGGCCGGGAAAAAGCAGGACGACCAGCACGAACATACATTCAGCATCTATGTGAGAATACGGGATGTAGCCTTGAAGACCTGCCAGAGGCGGTGAATAATAGGGAGAAGTGGCGAGAGAGGGTCAGGGATATCCGTGCTAGTGGCACGACATGATGATGATGATGATTATAGCCAAGAGGTTATGGAATCGCGTCTACTGCGTTTATATTTTACTGTGTGGTTATTTCTTGAAAGCTTTTTGCACAGTTATATAATATCAAGTATTCCTATCGAAAACATAGTTTTCAAAAAGATCTATTTGACTACTAACAAGTACTACGCTCCAGCTCAAAGTGGACCTGGGAGTGTAATATAATGGTCGAGGGATTTCGGTTCATGCCTTTGGGTTTAGTTAGGCTGAGAACCTTTCGGCTCAGCACATGGGTTAGGTGCAACCTTGATGCAGGTAGTAACGCGTGCGCGCACAGAGCGTACATGTCACTCAGAGATGTCACAATAGCCTGAGATGATGAAACGGGTGACAAAGTGCGGGTGACGTCGGGCACCGGAAGCGTGCGGAGGATTTTGGGGATTTCGAAGAAAGTTAGAGAGTTGAAACTAGACACCGAACGAGGAGGTTCGACTTTTGGGGCTCGCTGAGGCGAGACGAATTTGTGCGCAATGGGGGCCGCACGAGATAGTGGCCAGATGAAGAAGCCAGCATGAAAAGATTGTGTCTCTCTCTCCTTATGTCGAAACCTTTAATTCAAAAGTAATAAAAAGGTTTCGTACCTGAACAAAGAAGTCGTTACGAGTTTTCGAATTTCAAGGTTCTTATCTTCTATCTATATATGTAATGAACGTCCCATGTACATTTTGCATATTCGTGTATATCTGTAACAGGAGTAATTACAATTAAGGGTTGATCCACTCTCCCCAGAGTTCCAGAACCAAAGACTCACCACCAGATGAAGCTTCATGTCATACCCAGGAAATATTTTTTGAGGAGTGGATTCAGTTATCGTATTATAAGTCCCCCTTACAAGGTGGATATCTTAGATAGAATAAAAGTATCGTCTTCCCAACGAATGTAGAAAAAAAAGAGAAAAAAATAAAAAAATCTTACGATAACCATTGTCTAGTCCAAGGGGAAGTAATCTAAGGCAATTCTTGTCCTTGACAACTTTTATTGATGTGAAAACCAAACAAACAAAAAATAATTAAAATAAGATAAAAAAGCGAATATGTATGTAAGTGAAAGTATTATTAGTTTGATTGATGCTAGATTTGGTTTGGTTTGGTTTGGTTTGGTTTAGTTTTATGGCATATCAACCATTGTTGGTTATTTAAAGACAAATACATTTTTATACACCTAAACAGTTCTATTTCAAACAATTCAGTTTAGCATAAGTACACGGTTTAGTTCTATTTGATCCATTGATAGGACCCTACCAGTTGTTACCACTCCGGGCCCGAGTGGACCTGGGAGCGATGGAAATAAAGGGGTACTTCGCATTCCCCAAAGCTCCAGCATTACTGGAGCCTCGCCATCAGATTGTTTAGTTTCATATCCAGGACACTCGTAGGGAAGTCTTATCTCTGTGCAGAGATGCAGTCTGTGTATTCTGCAGCGCAAGCCGACAAGACTAGGTTGGTGCTAGAGAAGTTAGTTAGTCGAGGTCGTACTCACCTAAGTCCAATATCAGCATCAGTATATGTAAAGTTACACTAAGACAGAAGAGTTCTCAAGATGTAATGGTTAACGTTCTAAAGTGTGACATCGTAGTAAGCGAGTTCGATCAACAGTCACGCTATCATATTCATTTTTGAACTAATACCCTAGAGAAAGGCATGAACCCGCTCATCCTCCCACCTTTGGGTTAAATAGTATTACTACTGTTCTTCTACAAGGATGAATTTGGCATCAACCCACGAAAGTTGATATGCCATTAAACAAAGAAACCAAACCAAACACTGATGGTTGGATTTGGTTGGGTTTTATGGCATATCAACCATTATTGGTTATTTAATGCTAAATCCTCTTTTTACATATATGACAATCATCTGGAGGTAACAGGTTCAATCCTGACTACAGACAAGTAACAATACAAGAATACTTAATACGTGTACCCGTTTATAGTTAACAGAATCAGGGCAAGTGATCCCTGTGGATTAAATAAAGGACGTTATTCGAAGTTCTGTGTAGGCTCCCAAGTTCGACAAGAAACACCTGAAGAAGGCCGGAGGACACATCGGCCGAAACGCTGTGAATATAACAATAAAGAAGAAGACAATAGTCCATATATATTTAATATATATGCATAAAGAGGATTTGGCATTAAATAACCTACAAGGGTTGATATGGCATAAAACCCAACCAAACCATTTGTGGGAGGAAGAATGGGCTCTCACTCTTCTGTGGAGGGATAAAGTCAGCGTATGTTAAGCCTCGAGGATAAAAAGATTTTGAGATCACTGTTTAGATCTGCCTATTTAATATCCTATGCCGGTACAGCAATATTTTTTATCTTAGGCAAAAGTGCTGATCTATAGGTAAATAATCTCGTCGTTTTTACGTATATTATGCTAGTTTAGAATAGAATCCAACAAAAGAATTAAAAAAAGTTGTTGGCAACTTTTGTCGAAGGTGACCCAAATGCTCCCTTTTTAATAACTACACGACCAAGTTGTAGGGGAGGGCGCTACTCCTTCCCTGGATTGCTCATTTTCCCTTGACCCTTACCTTATAATGCTGACTGTTAAGCAAGCCGGGATCAAGTACCATTTTTTGAGTCTTTGGTATGACTCGACCTGGGATTGAAACCCGGTCTCCCAGACCATTGACGAACATTTTACTCATTTGGCCAATGAAAAGAAGAAAGAAACAAACGTGTCCAAACAAAGAAGAGGATTCATTGAATTTTCTCAACAATGTCCTTCTTTAGAAATGCCATATAGAATGAACAAAGCATCAAAATGATTCTTCTTTGAATGTCCTTTGCTGTGGCTTTTCCCTGGGGCCACACGATGATCAAGGTTAGTTAAGGTTTCTCCAGATGTTCTACGTTGCGATGGTAATGCTTTTATACTTATCTATCCATTCATCTCTGTCAGTCTGGCTGGCTGCCTCTCTCCATGTATATATATACTCTACCAGTCAAAAGTATTTAGCCACCTTCAAAATTTTTTATTTCTCATCCTAAAAGTGTTATTTTTAATGAAATAAGTACCACAATGTTTTTATTTATTATACTAAATACAAGTCTTCCTCAGTAACTTTGACCTTAGTATAACCAGATATCTTTTGAAAAACTGATTTGAATGCGTTTTTCTTCTTTAGTACTGAGCATGAATAAAACGTTTTCCAAAAGTTACATTATATCACCACTTGAATTTATTTTAGACTATATTGTGTTGAATTACTGCTTGCGAGATACTACCTATTTTACCTATGCAGAAGACAATTTCATCAGAGTCACCAGCTTGCGTATCAGAAAGCTGACTGCTTCAAACATCACTGAACAACTAAGCCAATATCGTGAAAGAATATGTCAATATCCACTGTGAGGAGAAAACTTTGTGAAGCTGACCTATATGGCAAAATGGCTGTCAAGAAACTACTGATGAGGAAGTGAAACAATGTCAAAAGGCTCTTGTGGGCCAAGACAATCAAAGACTGGACAATAGAGCAGTGGAATAAAGTCCTTTGGACTGATAAATCAAAGTTAGAAATCTTTCAGTCAAAGATGAGGGTCTCTGTGTAGCGAAGAGTTGGTGAAAGAGCTGCAATCCTCCTGTATCACACCAACTGTAAAGGATGGAGGAAGTTCGGTTATGGAGTGTGTGTGTGTGTGTGGGGGCTTTTGCCGATTGCAAAGTTGGGGATTTGTACCTGAGGAAGGGCAAATTGAATCAGACTGGCTATCACAGAATACTGTAGCATCATGCGATCCCATCTGAAACGCGGCTTGTGACTCAAGAATTTAAACTCAAGAATTTAAATGCAAGATAATGACCTCAAGCATTTAAGGAAACTCTGTCAGGTGTACATTAAAAGCAAAGAGGAACAGCACGTCCTTCAACTGTTATTTTGGCCGGCATAATCAGCGGACTTAAATCCCATTGAACTGGTATGGGATGAACTTGACCGAAAGGTCAAAGCTAAACAACCCACACGTGTGGCTCACGCTAGCAACTCTTGCAGTAAATCTGGGCAAAAGTATCTTCAGTCTACTTCTAGTCTTTAGTGGAAAGAACGCCGAGAATCTGTAAAAATAAAGTAAAAGTAAAGTTGGCGACCGTAGTCGAGGGCTACCCGAAAGCTCCCTTTTCAATAGCTACTACACCGAGGTGTAGGGGAGGGCGCTACTCCATTCCCTGGATTGCTCCACTTTAACCTCGATACGAACCTTATATTGCTGAGTGTTAAGCAAGGAGGTATCAAGTACCATTTTAAAGTCTTCGGTATGACGCGAGCTGGGATTGAACCCAGGTCTCCCGGACTATTGGCGAGAACTCTACCCACTAGATGAATCAGAAGTTTAAGAAGTTTTTTTTGTTGTTGTTAAATTCGTATTTAATGTGGCTCAGGAAGACTTTAGTATAATAAATAAATCCATTGTATTCATCATTATTGCTAAGTTCACGACGTTTCGGCCGATGTGTCCTCCGGCCTTCTTCAGGTGTTTGTCGAACTCAGGAGCCTGGATGGAACTTCGAACCACGTCCTTTATTTAATCCACAGGGGGGGTCGCCTGTTCTGATTCCGTTAACCATAACCGGGTATAAGTGTTAAGAATTCCTGTATTGTTACTCGTCTGCAATCAGGATTGAACGTGTAACCTCCAGTTGATTGTCTCTTTAGAAGCTTAGGGAACCAACGCCTATAACCGTTACGCTATGTGTCTTGCTGGACAGTTCAGAGTGAATTTTGGGTACTTAAAAACCTAATTTTTTTACATGACTATGATGACTACTACTATGTATGATTACATAGAAAAAAATCATACATAGTAGTAATCATAGTGACGTGAGAAAATTAAGTTTATAAAAAATTCACTCTGAACTTTCTAGTAGGACACATAGCGTAACGGTTATAGGCATTGGTTTCCTAAGCTTCTGAAGAGACAATCAACTGGAGGTTGCAGGTTCAGTCCTGACTGCAGACGAGTAACATTACAGGAATTCTTAACACTTGTACCCGGTTATGTTTAACGGAGTCAGAACAAATGACCGCGGCGATTAAATAAAGGACGTGATTCAGAAGTTCCTTGCTGGCTCCAGAGTTTGACAAACACCTAAAGAAGGCTGAAACGTTAGAATATAACAATAAAGAAGAAGACAATTGTCTGAAAATCCTGAACGATAAAAATCAACAAGCATACAATTAAATCCGTTGTGTTGCATCACTTGTTTCATTAAAAATAACACTTTTAGGGAGAGATATCAATTTTTTAGAGTGGCCAAACACTTTTGACTAGTAATGTATATATATATATATATATATATAATCAAACTAGTGGTACTCGAAAATTTATGGAATCATCAGTAAAAAGGAGACAAAACCATTCTAAAAAATAAAAATATTGCGAGGGCCTTTCGTCCGGCTCTATTGATGCAAAGCGCCGGAAGAACATTAAAAACGGATAATTTATTTTAAAGTATGAGACGACTGCGTGACAGGATGAAAAAATTATGAAAAACTATGTCACATCAGAACTGGTAATGCATATATATATATATATATATATATATATATATATATATATATATATATATATATAAGTATAATCAAACTAGTGGTACTCGAAAATTTATGGAATCATCAGTAAAAACGAGACAAAACCATTCTAAAAAATAAAAAAAATTCCGAGGGCCTTTCGTCCGGCTCTATTGATGCAAAGTGCCGGAAGAACATTAAAAACGGATAATTTATTTTAAAGTATGAGACGACTGCGTGACAGGGTTAAAAAATTATGAAAAACTATGTCACATCAGTACTTGAAACGTCCCCCAATCTATGTAAAGTATGACTGCTTCTCTGTCAACATAGAGAGGGACGATCTAAAGCAATATAGATCGCCTCTAAGATGTTCAATTGGACTTTATTCCTGACTCTATATAGAACAGAAAAACAGTCATCTTGATAGTTGGTCCTGCAACTATTTATATCTAACAGATGTTCTCCAATAGCCGAGTCCATAGCCTGAGATTGCCCGGATGTTAATCGGCCGCTATTCAAAATACCTCTGGGTACATACTGTCTTCTTCGAACTTCCAAACCTTGGCTTGTACGACCTATATATGTCGATTTACACCGACAATTAAATTTGTAAATTAATAAACTTTGATTCAAAATAGGCAGTACATCCTTATGTATGGAGCTGAACGCCGTCTTTGTGGAGAAAATAGATCTAACTTTAACAGCATGATAACAACGGAACATAGAGGAAGCAACTTTATCGGCAAATGACTGGCTAGCAGGACGAATCCAAGGAAGTCTGAAATAAACAGGACATTTCGATAGACCAAAGATCTATTCTGATTTTAAAATTTAGTCACCGTTAAGTTGATATTATCATCAATGACTTCCTCAGGATACCCGTTATTGATAAATATCTCTTTAATTACCTCCAGTTCTTCTTTAATCTTGCTATCGAAACAAATATTTAAAGCTCTGAAAGAAAGACATTTAATTAAATTTAGTTTCCTAGACCTGGGAGCAAACGCATCCCAGCTCAGATAAAGCCCAGTAGGTTTTCTTTAAATAGAAGTGAGGAAAGAAGACTCACCTCTTTCAACTAACCGGTCAAAGAATGGTAATTTCTTACTATTTTCCTCTTCCATAGTGAATGATAAAGATGGATGTAAATCATTCAATTTATGGAGGAACATTAAAGCCTCGTTACGCGAACTAAAACTAACAAAAGTAACATCGACGTAACGTAGGTAAATAAAGGGTTTAGGAAACTTTTTATCAACTCAATGAAAACATCTAGAAAAGGAAAAACGAAAGTTAATGATCTACGATATAGGAAGTCAGCACATATAGATATTGTTTCATCTAAGGGGATGTTGGTAAATAATGAGACAATATCAAAAGAGACTAAAAATTGGGAATCATTACACAAAGGGAGACGAAGGATAATAGAAGAAAATGTAAAAGAATATTTTACACAAAACCCAGAACAGAATTCTCGGACTGGATTAAGATACTCGACAAGCCATTTAGTCCAAGAATGTTGGTCTGAATGGCACATAGAAAGAATAGAACGCAAAGGAACATTAGGTTTGTGTATTTTAGGTAACCCATACATTCTGGACTTACTGGACGAATGAATTCGTAAACTGCCTTCGATATAGATTTTTTCCTGAATAACTCGAGAAAAGGTTTCTGTAGTTTGTTTTCCAATTTCTGGGTGTCATCAAAAGAAAAATCACCAAGTTTCAGGAATTTATCAGTACCGTCCAAAATAGCATTCAT
>OY757945.1:38610489-38632989 GCA_963585895.1 Sepioteuthis lessoniana | reverse complement strand
TCTACTTGTTCATTTACTGATTGGCCTCATCACACAGCACAGCATTTTCCTCCGCCATTGCCTTCTACTCTACGACCATCTTTTAACCACCGTCTATACTGTTTTTTGCTTGTTTGTTTGTTATGTTTGTTTTGTTTTGTTTTTAATTCACTCACAGAACTACTTCTTTTCTTCGAACATAAAAGAAAAAGACTAAGTCTTTTGCTTTAGCGAAAACCTAAAAAGAAGAGAAAAAAAAAGAAGAGAGAGAAGCGAGTTACAACGGAATAATTTACGACGTCGGTTGATGTAAAAAAAAACCGAAAAAAACGCTTTCTATCTTGGATTAAGACAACAGTCTTAACACATCTTTTAACACAAACCTGCTTTGGATTTTACTTGTGTCTGTGTGTTCGTGACTACACGGGTGGTGGTGTGTGTACACATAGGTAGACTGAGTAGATAACTTCGGTACCCAGCGGGGCATTACTCAAGATGAAAATGGAATACATTTTGAAATGGATAAACCTATTTAGTTTCTGAAACGGAGACCTTGTATTAAGTAAAAAAAAATTATCTTAACTATGATCTTTCTAAGACTAAATATGTGAAAAGACATTATTTTGAGTTGTGCATAAAATACATTTTACTAAACCAAGTTTGTTGTATCTTTTAATGTGTATATCTAAGCTAAGTGCTAGTATCATCAGTCGATGCTGAACTATCTCTTGTTGGTGATAGTATGTGATACATAATCGAGGTGGCCCAGATGCGTATGCGTGGGCAAGGACAAAAACTGATTTTCCCACCCAATGACCAGTGTCACGAAGACCTAAGACAAAAAAATAACGTTTTCAAAGTTAAAAGGAAACAGTATAAATATACAAGAAAAAGAGATTTTAAAATCTGTATTTTAATCCATTTTCCATCAAGCTTGGTCTAATAATGGATTTTTATTTATTTGGATGTTTTACGACAGAAGCTTCAAAGTTTGGTTCCATAGCCATCCGAGCTTAGTTCCAAGGTTTCGAAACCACAGAAATTTTATTCCAAGTCTATAGAAATTTGGTTCTGAGAACATGGAACATTGATTTCATAAATATAAAAATTTTGCTGAGAATCCATAGAAATTTGGTTCCAAGACCATACAAATTTGGTTCTGAGACGATAAAAATTTGGTTCCGTGACCATAGAAATATGGGTCAAAGACGAAATAAATTTGATTTCAAGACTAAAAATTTGGTTTCAAGACCATAGAAATATGGTTCAAAGACGAAATAAATTTGATTTCAAGACTAAAAATTTGGTTTCAAGACCAAAATAATTTATTCCAAGAACATACAAATTTGGCTGAAAGATAAAAAAAAATTTGGTTTCGAGACTATATACATTTGGTTCCGATATCATAGAAATTTGGTTCTAAAACTATAGAAATGTGGATGCAAGACCATACAAATTTAGTTCTAACACCATATATATTTGGTTCCGAGACTATAGAAATTTGGTTTCGTGACAATAGAAATTTGGTTTCGTGACCATAGAAATTTGGCTCCAAGACCATAGAAATTTGGTTCTAAGTCTATATATATTTGATTCCAGTACCAAATTTGCTTCCTTAATCTTTTTTTGTACACAGTTATATGGTTTCACGTATTCCTATCTAAGACAAATAATTTTCAAACAACTATTAAGTTGCGTGACCATACAACAGTAATTTTATGGTCGACAAGTAACTAGCTATTAAGACCCAACCCTTAAAAACCAAGCTAAATGTATATCGATGACTTGTTTATGAACAATAGATTTTTGATATTAGCAAATAACCAAATTTCAAATGCAAAATTCATGTCAAGTACATCAACGAGAGACCGGGGTTCAATCCCAAGTCGAGTCATACCAAAGACTCAAAAATGGTATTTGATGCCTCCTTGCTAAACACTCTGCATTATAAGGCATTAATCAATGGTAAGTGCAGCAATCCAGGGAAAAGAGTAGCCCCCCCCCACATCTAGGTGTAGTAGCTATTGAAAAGGAGCCTTCGGGTAACTTTCGCCTACGGTTGGTCGACTAAACTTGCATCAAACGGTTAAAATTTACTAAACAAAAGTTTTTATTCATCTGAGCAGACGATTGTTTTCCTCTCTCTCTCTCTCTATATATATATATATATATATATATATCCGGTAAGGCAAAAATGTAAACAAACGAAAGTGACAACATAATGCCTTATAATTCCCGAGCAGACGTAGTTCGCTTGTTGGCTGAGTAGTATGACACTAAGTATAACGTAAAGTTAGGCGGGTTTCGATCCCAGTTTCAAGTATCCTACGTGTCTAGCCACTCTGAAGAGTTGTGATACAACGAAACAGTCTGTCTGTGGATGATAATATATATATATACATATATATATATATATATATATATATATATATATATATAAACACACTCGTGGAGTAATGGTTACTGTTGTAGGAAACAGACACAGCAGAGTTCATATCCAGATGGATGAGGCTGTTTGCCTTTCATATAGCGCTAATACCCTCGAGAAAGGCATGAATCCAATTATACTTTCTCCCGCTATGGGTAAACAGTAGGGTAGACTAGTCTCTTTAACCTCGGTATAGCAACCAGTCAAAGAGAAAGAATCTTCTGGATTCAAACTCCGCTTAAAAATTGACCTGGTGTCACATCCCGCTCGTGCGGAGGTGTTGGGTAACTATATATATACTCTTGTACTATAATGCAGAAAATCTGTTGTCTTTCAATATAGAGCTTGCATAGATAAATCAAATAAGTTTCCTGATTTTTTTTCGTATGGGCCCTTTTATTGATAGTACACACATGAAACTCTAGTCTCTTTCGAAGTAATCTCCTCCGCCTGCAATGCGCTTGTTGTACCGTTCCAACAACTTCTGGAAGGCCCCATGGATGTCCTCTTGTGTGAGTGTGTCAATGACCTTCGTCACAGCCTCTTTCATCTCCTCAATTGTCTCATAACGACAGCCTCTGAGCTTAGGGAATAACCAAGAGTCACAGGGAGCAAGGTCTCGACTATAGGGAGGGTGAGGAACTGTCTTGATGCCCATCTTGATCAAATAGTCTGTGACAAGGATGGAGTTGTGGACTGGTGCATTGTCCTGGTGGAAATGCCACTGACCCGATTTGAAGAGTGCTGGCCTCTTCCGACGGAATCTCTTCCTGAACTCCCTTAAAACCTCAACATAGTAACCCTAACCCTTACCCTTTGGCCAATCAACTCTGGTGTATTGACTTCCTTACTTGTCCCACACCTCTCATCATCCCTCACAGACTCCGTGCCTTCCTTGAATCTCTTATGCCACTCAAAGACTGATGCACGATTCATTCAAGGTGGTCGAAAAGCAGTCTGAAGCATTCCATACGTTTCTGAGGCATTTTTTCCAAGTTTAAAAGAGAATTTTATTGCATATCATTCTTCTAAAGTGTCCTCACATCCAGATTGCATTTTTTAAATTCACCAGCTGTGACAATCAGGCTTTAGTAGGATGTATTCCAATTCCTGCTGTAGCTGTTCATTTGAACCTGAAATCATAAAAATTGGTCAGTCATCTCATAAGATGTATATCAATAACAAAGTGAATTTTCAAGAGTCTACGACAATTTTAAATGCCTGTACCAAAAAAATCTGGAAACTTATTGAAGGTCCCACATATGTCGATTTCTGTCTTCATTTATTCTTCAATCTGATTACCCTCCAAGTTGGTGGTGCTTATAAATTGTATACTGTATCCTCTATAGAAAGGTAATAGCTCTACACCCCCCAAAAAAGTGGTATCCAAGCTGAACTCTAAATTGCGTTCAGGGGTGAGACGCCATGCTCTGGAAACTGTCGAAAACCTTTTTGTTGCGATTACTCTTAGATTCACTCTAACACGGATTGGAAGTACCTGTTTGGGTCCCATCTATTTTGGCATTAGATAATCAATAAGGAGTTGATATACTCTTAAACAAATAAACCAAACCAAATCAATCTGAGGTTGGTTGGTTGGATTTTTATGGCATATCAACCTTCGTAGGCTATTTAATGCCAAATGCATTTTTATGCAAATAATCAGTTCTATTTCAAACAATTCAATCTAGCATGAGTACACAGTTTAATCGTCAAAAACATTTCTATTTCAAGCTATTCTGTTTATTCAAACAGTTCTAATTCAGTTTAGTATAAGTATAGATTTTGTTTACACATAGTTAAATGTCAAAACAGTTCTATGTTAAACAATTTAGTTTAGCATAAGTAGTTTCAACGTCAAAAACAGTTGGATTTCAAACAATTCAGTTTAGCATAAGTACCCAGTTTTAATGTCAAAACAGTTCTATTTTAAACAATTCAGTTTAGCATAAATACGCAGTTTAAATGAGAAAAACAGTAAACTCAAGAAACTACGGTTTAGTTCTATTTAACCCATAGATAGGACCCTTATTACATGCTACCACTCCGGGCAAGAGTGGAGCTGGGAGCGATGGCACTGAAGGGGTACTCCGCATTCAAAGATCCAAAGATCCAGTATTACTGGAACCTCACCATCAGATTGCTTAGTGTCATATTCAGGACACTCGTTGGGAGTAGGGGGTCTTACCTCTCCTCAGAGAAGCAGTCGGTGTATTCTACAGCCCCAACCGACTGGGCAAAAATCAATCTGATTATTTATTTATATCTTAGTTTATATGTTTCTCTCTCTGCCATTCTATTTTTTATGCGTTTCTCTCTCATTATCTCTCTCTCTCTCTCTCTCTCTATATATATATATATATATATATATATTCAGACAGACGAGTTTTTTCTTTTTTTATGGAATTTTTCCCCAGATATCAGATTGTATGAATTTTTTATTTACATATTTTATCATCTGGTGTTTTTTCACGCCGTCAGAATCATAGAATAGGTATAAGACTAAATGAATTATATATATATATATATATGAAGAGTAAATAAAGGATTGTAATCCGACAATATGTAGAAAAACTGATAACAACGATCCAAGTGGAAGGAACGATTTATTAACGGGTCGACACTATAGCGTTTCGGTTCTACTGAACCATCATCAGGACCATGAGGGGTGATATTAATAATTTTAAGTTAACGATGGATGATTTTTGTATTTCACATTTCTAATCATCCATCGTTAACTTAAAATTATTAATATCACCCCTCATGGTCCTGATGATGGTTCAGTAGAACCGAAACGCTATAGTGTCGACCCGTTAATAAATCATTCCTTCCACTTGGATCGTTGTTATCAGTTTTTCTACATATATATATATATATATATATATATATATATAACATTTGGGGTTTTTGAACTATTGTCTTCATCGTAATTGTTATATTCACAACGTTTCGACCGATTTGTTCTTCAGCCTTCTTCAGATGTTTCGTGTTGAACTTAGGAACCTACACGGAACTTCAGAACCACGTCCTTTATTTAATCCATGGGGGTTCGCTTGTTCTGATTTCGTTAACCATAACTAGGTACAAGTGTTAAGTATTTCTGTATTGTTACTCGCCTGCTATCAGGCATCTGGAAGTTGCAGGTTCAATCCTGACTGCAGGCGTGTAACAGTACAGCGATACTTAACACTTGTACCCGGTTATGGTTAACGGAACCAGAGCAAGCGAAACCCCGTGTAGGCTCCCAAGTTCAACAAAAAACACCTGAAGAAGGCCGGAAGATGCATCAGCCGAAACGTTGTAAATATAACAATAGAGATGAGGACACTAGTCCGAAAACTCCAATGATAAAATTCATCCAGCTTCGTCTCAGAAATTCAGAAAAAAAAAAAATATATATATATATATAGAGAGAGAGAGAGAGAGATGGAGAGAGATAGAAAGAGGTTGTTATAGGTTCAATTAGAGAAAAGTAAATATTCTAAAATGAAAAAGTCTGCAAGTGATTTCAATTTGGAATATAGTTGTCTTTTATTATTACGTATATATATATATATATATGTGTGTGTGTGTGTGTGTGTGTGTGTCTGTGTCTGTGTGTGCATGTTATATACTCACATATGCAGATTCACATCTACATACATGCACATATATATGTAGAATAATTCACTACGACACAATGATAAAGGACGAGTGAAGACTTCTTTAACAAAATATGTACCTCTCAATTTATTTGCAAGGTTCGAAAGGGTTGTGTGGGGTTCTACTGTGAGAGGGAACTGGAGACCGAACAGAACTGAAATATTTTGAACCCCACTCTTATGGCCGTCAGTGTTGTGTCTTTCTTGTTCTTCTGATGCTCAACCGGAGGCCCAGCGGCCCAGCTCTCTGCTGGGTGATGGCTTTCTTTACTGCATCTCATCAGCATCTTCTCAGATCCCAGCAGAACACCCCAGCTCTATGGGTGTTAGCAGACTCTTGGTGCATCTCTGATTTTTGTGGTTTCCTCTGCCCAACACAGGGCACTATGACTCCCGCTCCTTTTTTGTATCTCTTACTGCACTTGTACGAGCCTTGGGAAACCCATAAATGGACATGAAAAATATTGCCAGACTACATGTTTCCAGGACACCTGAAAAAATGTGACAATAAAAATGAAGTCTTTTAAGTCACTGCTCATCCTTATCTGACCATCTCCACTTAGGTAAGGAGATGTGGCTGAATGGTCCATGCACAGAATATATACAGCCACCCACATACATTCACGCCCATTCAAAGATATCAAGGTCCCTATATAGATACACACACATATATACATACACATACATATACACATACTTATGGTTAACTCGCAATTATACACATATGTACACACATACATGTACGTACAGTCAAACATTTATCCACTTCAATTCATACGTCTACCGTGATACATACATACATACATACATACATAAGCAGATGTGCCGTGGTGTAATTGTTATCGTCGTAGGAATTAAACTTTGCGACATGAGTTCAAATCCTAGACGAGATTGTTTGCATTTCACATAGTGCTAAGGTATGAATCCAACTATTCTCCCTCCAGCCATAGTTAAATAGTAGGGCAGAATGAGATCTTTAGCTTTGGTTAGGCAACCAGTCAAGGAGAAAGAAAACTCTGAATTTAAACCTGTTAAACTCAGCTTAAAAATTGGCCTTGTGTCACATCCTTCCTGTGCAGGGGGGTTGGTAAATACATACATATGTTGACACATATTTATAGTTTTATATACTACCACACCAAAGGTTCACAGTGTTACACTCACATCTAAAAACTCTAAACTTCACTCACAAGTTCACTCGTAACTTTAAACTCACAACAATAAACTTTAAAATCACACCCATTAATGTGAAATTTAGTTTTGTTTGATGATACGATTATTCATACTGTCACGTGGTCGACCACTGAGGGGAGAGAAATAAGGAATGTCCCCTACCCCTCCGTGTATGAATTAGCAGGCCGTCCAAAGAATGACCGTTAAGAGAGAATAGTAATATAGGTCAATTCCTCACGGCCTGTCGGAGAAAGTAAAGAATGTGGGTCAGAGTGAAAGCCAACAGATGTTTGCACTCAGTGATCAGGGAAAGGAAGAAAAAAAGCTAAATGATTGGCTAGAACCCTAAAACGGAAGTGGCACCTTCTTTCCGTCAGCGGAAATAGGTTAAAAGAAAATCAGTTTTGGAACAGATGTCGTCGTGAACAGATGGGGCGAATCTCGCGCCAAACTCCGGGCGAAGCACCAGCACCGGGATTTGCGGAACAGTAGTTGAAGTGATAAGATATATTGAAACTATCACCGAAATCACCGGGAGAAGACGGAAAGTGTCTTGGACGAGAGGAACCCATACCTTCAAGCCAGAGCTATATATAAAATAAAGTCCGTCAGCCCGTAAAAGAGAAAATACTCTCCGAATGAACCCGTCAAAAGATACATCCAATTATGTACTCTCTCTCTCTCTCTCTCTCTCTCTCTCTCTCTCTCTCTCTCTCTCAATGTAAAGAAGACTAAAGAAAAGAAAAAAGGAAAAAAGACATTTACAGTTATGTATTATCCACTGATAATATAGCCAACACGTTGAATATGAGCGTCCGCGTGTGTATTAAAAAGATTTATATATTCTAATGTTCCCACGTGTTGAAGTTTGTTCATTTGTGTCGTTTACTATCAAATTGTCTATTTCATGTTTGTTTTCAGCTTCTTTCGCCTTAAAATATTCTCGCCTAAATTGTCCTATTCTTTCCTCTAAAAATGTTATACGGGAAACCGGAGTTGTCGACTGCTATAAGTAATATTATTATATCTAAACTAAGAGTTCCATATCTTCCATTGTAATAGGGGTAGGAAGAGCTAGTGGCCTGGTTGGGGGGATGTGAAATTTGGAAACCCCTTGCCAGCGGCGGTCAGTCTAATCTAAATTAACCCCCACATAATATGCCAGTTCCTATACGCCCTGGAAAGGACTCTGAACAAGGACTTATTCTACGAGGGATCAAGTGCCAGACCGCCCCGTCTTCACACGTGCGAAAGATAAAACTCCCCGTTTGGTGATAACAATATTTAAATGCACCAGTTCCCCTACGCTTTTAAATGGTTGCTCATCCGGGGATCCTTTTATTTTAATTTGCCGTCACAATACCTTAATTTTTCATACTTAATACCGCATTAACTAAGTGCATAAAACAACTACAACATTTACACACTAATGTAAGTTCTCATATTCCTTAACTTTTGGATAATCTTTATCTTAAGATTTACACAAACTTATCCTCTTCTAACTGTTAAATTCTACAACGTATTAACTTCATTTTGGGTATTCCAATTTCAGGTTATCAATCAAAATCAAGTCAATTCACTAGCTAATTTTTGATTTGAGGCAGCCTAAATTTGGCAAGGTCTTGATATCTTAATATCTTTCTACAATTTTTCTGATTTTTGGCCATTTGGGGTACGGTCTCCAATGTGCAACGTTTTGGGATTTCATTTCAAACCCTGCCTATAACATCCCTTAACAATAATAATAATTGAGCTCCAAAAACCCATGAATGGCCCCTTTAGACTTCAAGTTAAGTTTCTTCGTTTTAATCATTTTGAATTTTGGTTCTTCAAAAACATGCCTCATTTTAACGGCGATTTTTCTTAGAGAAGGAAAAAATATAAAATCAAGTTCTCGATGACTTTTGAAAAGCTCATGTGATGCTCTTTTACGACTATTGAAAACTTTCCTGTCGAAATTCTGTTTTCAATTAAATCTAAAATACGTCACTTTGTGTAAAAATCTCGTAAAAATTTCCCGGAATGACGTCAGCATGACATCTATATGAGATCAAAAAGATTTTTTCATCCAGTGTAAGTCACAATATGATCAATTATATCAAAGACCTGTGGTTGGAAAAGGTTGTACATTTTAGAAGTTTTACAGAATATGTCTCTCCTCACCAAATTTGGTTAAAATAAATGTCTTACCGTACAATTAAAATGCATTTGATTGGAGTTAACTCAGGCTTAGGAAGGAGGGGATGGGACCTTACCAATGCCGGAATCTGTCTCAATCAGTCTCAATGTTGTCGATCAGAGATTTCATATCTATCTATCTATCTATCTTATTCTGTTTCTCTTCATATCTATCTATCTATCTATCTTATTCTGTTTCTCTTCATATCTATATGTCTATCTTATTCTATTTCTCTTCATATCTATCTATCTATCTATCTATCTATCTTATGATCAAACGTACAAGAGCACATGTGTATATATAAAGAATATCTATCTATCTTATTCTATTTTTCATTTATCTATCTGAATTTTCATACTGTGTAAACCACAAAGAATCGATTAGATTCTTTAGAATACTTGTGTGGTGCTTAAAATACACCGACTGCATCCTCCGCAAAAAGGTAAGACCCCTTCCTCGCAAAAAAATGGACGGTTATCCTGGTTATAACACAAAACAACATCCATTGGTGAGGCACCAGTTCTGGATATCTGGGGAGTGTGGAGTCACTCCTTCATTGCCATAACTCACAAGTCCACTCCAGGATAGAAGTGGTAGTACCTGTTAGAGTGCCATTAATGGATCAAACAGATCTTTTTGCAAATATTTGAACTGGATAGGAATACTTGCAAAGAATTCATGATAACTTGCAACCATAGATTTGTGAAAATTATTAGATTTAGATAAGAATACGTGAAACCATATAACTATGTTCAAAACAAATATTAATACTTAATAGGAATAGATCATGGCGTTCTATACAACAGGCCACTTCATAGCGCACACAAGTCTTTAGACTGGAGGCTGTTTTGCGGACACCCCGGAGCCTGTTCTGGACTTCGGTCCGGAGCGTGGCTCTGCAAAAGGAACAATGGCAGACTTGGGGCCTTTTTAGGCACCTAGTTTCGACTAGGCTACCCTCGGGTGGGCGAGCTGCACTCTTATCTCCTTTGTAACCCATGTATGGCACTAGACCTCGCGTCTAGTTTAAGCCGTAAACTGGCATACGTGCCCGGACCCACATTTGGGTTCGTGAAACTGCTTGCCTCATCAGGCTCACATTGCACTAAGTGAGCCGATGAGCAGCATAGACCAGCAGGGTTCGAGTCTCGACTCGTTCCCGACCCCCCTCCCTTTTATCCCCACTTTAATCGGCCTTCGGGCTTTTGACCTTGTGTCAAGTCGTGTCTGGTGGGAAGCAGCGACAAATATGGGCTGTTTTTATTGCAGAGAGAGAGGAATTAGGTCGTTTTAGTTTCAGTTTGAACTAACTGCTACGTACTGCGTATATATCCTTGTGTTGTCGGCTCAAGAAATTCAAAGGAATCTTTTAATTTTACTTTTGGTTAGAATATCATTTAACTTATTTAGTTGAAGTAAGTATATTTGATTATTTTAGTTTGAGTTGGTACATTATTTTTTAATTTAAATTGTAAATTTTGGGGCTTAAATTCACTTGCACAAAAAGAATTACTTAAGTTTAAAGCTTTAACATTTTTGAATTAAAGTTTAATTCATTTTTGGCACTTTCCCTCGTAAAGTTTGTTCAACATATTTTTATTAAAGTTTAAAAAATTATTCATTTATAAAATGAAATTCATTTTCAGCTATTTATGTTATTTTAAGAAGCAAAACAATGAAATATTAAACAAATTTTAACAGAATTTAATTCAGTTTCTTCAAAGGCATAAAGCAAACTATTTTATATTATAAAATGAATTTAAAAATTTTTTTCATGAATTTAATGTCATTACTTAATTTGATATTTATTTTGATATCGTTAAAAAAAATTCTCTTACTGTGAGTGAAAACGTAACATCAACGAAATAAAAATTTAATTTTCTCAAGTTTTAACCAGAATAAAAATTAGCATAATTCAACATTTTTCTATTAAAAGTTTAAGTTTGAATAATAAATTTGCATAAAATTTTGATAGAAAAAGGTTCATTAATATTTCTCAATTAAAACTTTATCCATCATTTCCATTAAAAGTTTAAAACAAAGCGAATTTCTTCAGGTTTAAAGGTTAAAGAATAAATAATTATTTTTACTACATTAGTTACTAACTGGTGAACTGTAATGATTTTACTTATTAGAATTAAAGAAAAAAATAACATAAATAAATTTTATTATATGGAGTTAATGTCAATATTTTAATTAATTTTTTTAGAAATGTATCCTTTTACATCTTTTGGCGTTTTCATTTTTTTGTGCTTGTTTTAATGTTTTTACTGCAAAATTTATTTTAAAAGAATAATAATAATACCATTTTATTTATCACATTTATTTTAATATTTTTCTGATATTGTCGTTTTTAATTGTTTTGCTTTTAGGTAAAAAAAAAAAGGTTTTATCTTACATATATTTTATATATATTATATATATATATATTGTATTCATATGCCTTAAAGTGTATTAAAATAACCAAACTAAAGGAAAGGCTACTTAAGAATGTTTTTAAATTTAATATAAGGTTTTAAAGTAATAAAACTTTTTCATTTCTAATTTAGTGGTACTATGGAACTATTACAATTTTTTGTTTGATCAAAAACAGTTCTATTGTTGTTTATTAAACAATTAATAATATTGTGCAAAACTGCAAACCTCAGAGTATTCCCCAAACAAAACTGTACCCGACCAATTGTTTTTTTTAATTAAAAAATGGATTCTCAAGCGGAAGGCAACTCTCTAAATTTTTTGTTTTAATTTATTGTTGCGTGTATTTGGGCGAGGTGGGTAGATAAAAGTCGTAATTAAGAGTATAATTAATTTAACTTGAAAATTTACCCCTAAATTGAAGTAGTTAGAGAAAAATGTGTTTAAGATGTTTAATCTACCATTTCTGATATTACTTAATTCTTAGCCATGCCTCGGAAGTGCTGTGTGTTTGCTTGCAAAACAAATTACAGAAGACAGCAAGACAAAACTATGTGTGGTGAGTTAATAATATACCAGTTTATAGTTTTCCAAAAAACAAAGACGAGAGAGATCAATGGATAAAATCAGTTCCAAATGCCAATCTAAATGTTAATAACAATACTGTTATTTGTCAACAACGTTGGCCTTCAAATTTTGATACCATAGAAGTTCATGGAAAAATACGTCCAAAAATCCATCATCTTTATTGCCAGGTGTGCCAAGTAGTCAAATACCAACACCCTCAGCGGCTCAAAGGAATATAAAAAGCCTCCAGTACTGTTAGAAATCAAATTGCTGATGAACTTAAAGCTTTTTAGAATTAGATAAAATTCATCATCATCCTCATGTCGTGCGGCTAGCACAGATATCCCTGACCCTCTCTCTCCACGTCTCCCTATCATTCATCGCCTCTGGCAGGTCTTCAGGGTTACATCTCGTATCATCACATAGCTGCTGTATGTATGCTCGAGCTGGCCGTCCTGCTTTTGATTGGCCATATGCGGGGGTCCACAGGAGTACATCACTTACGATCTCGTCCTTGCTTCTCCAGCAGTGTCCGGCATGTCCGGTTCGTCTAGCTTGTATAGTTTTCGTGATAGGTGGTAGGTGACCGTATAGTTGGTGCCTTGTGGGTTGTTGCTGCCAGGACTTGTTCAATATTGCTCTTAACATTCTTGTATAATTGCCGTCTAGCTTCTTCTCGAACCGTTTAGTCAGCGTCCAAGTTGTGCATCCATATAGCAGTATCGACACAACCGCTACCTGGAAGAAACTGCGTTTCATTTTATCGGCCAGGTTTGATTTCCATATGATCGAAAGCCTATCGATAGCTGTTCATGCCTTCGTTAGCCGTGTGTCGATGTCTTTTTCGGTTGATGAGACGCTAGGTAGGTGAATTTGTCAACCAGTTTCAGAGATGTTCCGTCTAGTGTGGAGATGTCGCCTTTCTGATTAAAGCACATAAATTCAGTTTTGTGTGTATTAACATGGAGTCCGATGCCCGCAGCGGCTCGTTCCAAACTATGCAGTAGTGTTTCAGCTTGGTTGGGTGTATTGGCCAGTAGCGCTATGTCATCGACGTAGTCAGTGTCGGTAATTGTTTTTGCGGGGTACCTTCTGCTTCTTTTGTCAGCACGAAGCTGTTTTCCCTAATGTTATCGATCGATGTCCTAAGTACGTAGTCTAGACAGATGATAAAGAGGTATGGGGCTAGCGTGTCCTCTTGTAGTACTCCTGCTACAATGTCGAAGTATTCTGTGTCTCCATCCGGTGAACGCACTTTCACTTTGGTGTTTCTGTAGAGAATCGTTATTGCTGCTACGGTTCCTTCTGGTAGGCCGTATGCTAGTAGGATTTGTTCCATCTTCCCTCTGTGAATGGAATCGAAGGCCTTGGTAAAATCGACAAATAGTAATGTCGCCTGTAAGTTTTTTGCCCTCACGCCTTCTAGGATTCTACGGATGGTCAATATTTGTGAGGTCGTGGACCTGTTTCTTCTGAAGCCAGAATTTGGGGTACTATGCGGTTTCGTAGTAGGGCATTGTAGATTTTGGCTGCTATGGATGTAAGTGTTGGTAAAATGGTTCTTAATATGGTTGCTAGTTAAGGTAATTGTAAAAAACAATTATTCCAGACACAGCTACTGCCATACATAATACTTGCGATGGAATTGTTAGTCTATGTTGACACTTTTTAGCTACAAATCATAAATATGTTCTACTTGGACAATTTTCAACTGATCTATTAGAAAAAGAATTTGGTAAACCTCTCCAAGGATCAGGTGGCACGTATTTTATTAATATTCAACAGTGTATTGAAAAGCAGCATATTAAGCAGACATCTTTACTTTTAAATCAAAATGTAAATATTGATGGATTTGATGTTAATCCAGGTCAGCAATGTACATCTTGTGATTATAAACTTTGTGATGAAAGTTCAGAAATATTTGGCCATCTGGAAAATTTAGAACCATCTCTTTCTAATGAAATAAAAATGGCTCTTGTGTACATAGCTGAATATATTTCAAGAAATGATAATCAACCCAGTGAATGTGAAACCCATTTTTATTATGAAAAGTATGGAAAATATACCAATTAAATTGACTGTGGAAAATTAATAGTTCCTTCTGACCACATTTACCAATGGTTATTTTTTGGTTCATCCTTTTCCCATAAAATAAAGGAAACGGTTTGCTCTAAGTCATGAAGTAATTAAGTAACATCTTTATATTTATTTCTTATTTTCATTCATTCAACATGGAGAAAAATCATGCTTCTATTTTTGCAAATATAGCTTTGAAAAAATTTTACAAACATGGCACACCCAGATCAGAAAAAGAACCAGCTCTAAAAATTTTGAAATGAATGATTTTATTTTATTTGTCTATATTTCTGCGATGATTGATTATACACACTTTGGCTGATGTTCTCCAGCCTTCTTGGGTTCTGTTTGTCAAACCCAGTTATTGTAATGTAAATTTAAACCAAACTCTTTATTAATTTGCAGAGAATAGATTGAATAAAGGGTTTCGTGACACTTGTAAATAATATAAATATTTCTGGTGCAATACTATGGGTATTATATCTTTTACTAGAAATCATAATGATCCTTTCGTGTTGTTCAATAATTATCAGTGTCCATAGAAAAAATACATATTTTCATTTATTTAACTTTCAACACATCCTATTATCCTCAAGTGTGAATCAAAATGTTATTCTAAGTATTTTCAAAAGTGGTTGGCTTAATTTTCTTCTAAAATTTCTAAAGATTATATATTTTTCAAGAGGCCTCCAGTTCAGGCTATCAGTTGCGACATGAGTTGGCTTGTAGTAAAGAATGCCATGGAATAAATACTTTAAAATATCAACTATTATATTATATTATATTATATTATATTTTACTTTAAAATATCAACTTTTATATATTATTTCATATTATATTATCTAATACGAATAGATACTTTAAAATATCGACTTTTAGATTATATCATATATTATATTATTCAATGTGAATAGATACTTTCAAGTATCAACTTTTGTATTATATTATATTATATCATATCATATAATATTAACAGGGCCATTAGCCTAATGAGTAAAGTAATCGCCAATGGCACGAGAGACTAGGGTTCAATTCCAGGTTGAGTTCTACAAAAGACTCATAAAATGGTTCTTGATGAAACCTTGCTTAGCACTCAGCATTATAAGATAAGGATCAAGGGTAAAGTAGAGTAATCCAGGGAATGGAGTAGCTCCCTCCCCTACATCGCGGTGTAGTACCTATTGAAAATGGAGCCTTTGGGTCAACCTCGACTAAGGTCGTCAACTATGTTATATTATATTATTTAATGGAAATAGATACTTTAAAGTATCAACTATTATTTAATGGGAATAGATACTTTGAAGTATCAGCTATTATATTATATTATATTATATTATATTATTCAATGGGGATATATACTTTAAAGTATCAACTATCATATTATATCATATTATTTAATGGGAATATATACTTTAAAGTATCAACTATTATATTATATTATTTAATGGTAATAGATACTTTAAAGTATCAACTATCATATTATATTATATTATTTAATGGGAATATATACTTTAAAGTATCAATTATCATATTATATCATATTATCTAATGGGAATATATACTTTAAAGTATCAACTATTATATTATATTATATTATATTATATTATATTATTTAATAGAAATAGATACTTTAAAGTATCAACTATTATATTATATTATATTAGATTATATTATATTATTTAATGGGAATAGATACTTTAAAGTTCTATGCTTTAAAGCATAGAACTTTGCAAACGAAGGATTATCAAAGTTAAATAAAAGTTAGATTTAAAGAAGATTGAACGTTAAAAATATAGTAATGATTTTAATCACATTTAGAATTGAATCAAATCTAGACATCAAATTACCCATAAAGCTGTTGATATGCAGGCAAACAACTAAAGCAAACTAATGGACGAGTAGTAAGTTGGTCGATTGTAGTCGAGGGCAACCCAACGTCTTTCTTTTCGGTAGCTTCTACACCTAGATGTCAGGGAAGGCGCTACTCCTTATCCTCGGTCGCTCGACTTACCCTTGGTTCATACCTTATAATACTGTGTGTTAAACAAGGAAGCATCAAGTACCATTTTTTTAGTCTTGTATGACTTGACCTGGGATTGAACCCTACTCTCCTGGACCATTAGTAATCACTCTATTATATCAATGGGCCAGTATTTTCAAAATATGTTCCCCTAATTAGGTCAAAATTTGGAAATATATGCTAGATAATGATGATATGTTACTCTCCACTTCCAATTTGGTATATATATATATATATATATATATATATATATATAATGCAATTAGATGAAAACTCAAACCTGGTTAAATTGTCATTATAAATTTATTTCGGTGAAGAATGTCATTATAGCCTTCGTCTCATCAGATAATGCATTTAAGTAAAAAGAATTAGAGTTTACTGGAACTTCAGAAAGATTTCATGGACCTTTACCAGTACCCGAACCTGTTCTTATCTATCAATGGCTGTCGATCAAATTTTTTCATATCTATCTATCTATCTATCTTATTCTATTCATATCTATCTATCTAGCTATCTACTCATTTTACCCAGATAAAAGATTGAAAACAAATGTCGTTTTAAACTCTTTCTTTTATCTTCATCACGACATTTAAGCCATCTGCACAGAAGATGTTTTTTAGGTTAAAATTAGTTCCTTGATATAAAAAAAGGTAACAAGATTGTAACCTGGTTCCCGAATCCCACAAGCTGCCAACTAAGCTATCTACCAACTCATGCAGTTCTGATTTCGAAATGACACCTCTGCTATAAAGGTCATCAATCCAATGCTCTTACAGTGGCTGAACCCAACCAATGTATGCATACTTGTCCCCGGTACTGTTATTTTGTGGATATGTGGGAAGAGGAGGAGAAAGAAGAGGGGAAAGAGGAGGCCATTGTGTTTGCTACCAATTGCAGTTGAGTTGGTTAGACAGGCGAACAGATTATACATACAGTTATGCAAATGTTGGAGACAGGCTTTGGTGTCAGTGTCTGCCTCTAATAGAAAAAGATTATTGAATGATTTCGTTAGTAAAAGGCTACTTGTCGATCTTTCAATATGGCGCTTGCATCCATATATCTATCTATTTCTCCTTTTCTGTCACTGTCTCTGTCTCTCTTTGTATATATATATATATATATATATATATTTATATCGCTTACTCTGTCCTAGACTATTTTATATATTAAGTTTGTGGGTATTTATTTCCGATCAATATCGATCTATCAATCTATCTAAATCTACTCATCATTTTTTCAGTCTTATATATATATATATATATATATATATATATATATATATATATATATCGGGAAGATTTCGTTTATTCATGTATTTGAATTAACCTCTTTACTCCTCTTTCTTTGTCTCCCTCCCTCTCCCACTCTCTCTCTCTCTCTCTCCCTCTTCCACTATCTATCTATCTATCTATCCCAATGTGTCTATTAGCCTTTTTCACCTAAATACTTCTTACCTTATTGACTCGTATATCATTTACTCCATAACTATCGGATACTGATTTTTTTCTCAAATTCTTCCATGCACCCCACTCGGAACGTTTGTTGACCGTTCATTTACAACAGAAAGATATATATATATATATATATAGAGAGAGAGAGAGAGAGGGAGAGAAAGAGACAAAAGAACATGTAGAACAGAAACAGAGAAGAAGGAAGAAGCAGAAGAGCAAGAAAAAACAGCAACAATATTAATAAAAACAAATTTAAAAACGACAGACAATGAATTGATACTTATATCTAGCAGAAGGCAATGTTTTACTGCTCAGGCGGTGTAATGGTTTGTTAGTTTGATCACCAAACCTTCACGAGTGAGTTCTATTCTCGTTAGGGGCCTTATTCACATGGCCTTGTGTCACATCTAAATAAAGAACGTATTAAATTACTACTGCTAATTGAATTCAGTATTAGGGGCTTGCGAAAAACTCCATACACGCACACACACGGACGCATGCGCATTAGCATAGTTACTTTTGCCAGCAAAAACTGACATTAATATTTTAGGTTTGGTTTATTTTCTTTGTTTACTAGCGTATCTACTTTCGTTGGGTATTTCATACCAAAGCCGTCCTAGTAGATGAACCGTAGTGACATTATTTAACCCATAGCTGGAGAATATGAGGCTTCATACTTTTTCCAAAATTCCATCAGGCAAACCATTTCGTCATCCGGACTTCATTCATATGTATGAGTAGGTGTTTTGTGGGGTGTTGCTTCCAGGATTTGTTCAATATAGCTCGTAGCATTGATGTTCAATTCCCGTCTAGCATTTTTTTATTCGCTTCGTCAGCGTCCATGTGGTGCATCCCAATAGTCGAATTGACACGACCGCTGCTTGGAAAAAATTGCGTTTTATTTTATCGGATAAGTTTGACTTTCATATAGTCGATTACCTATCGATAGCTGTCCATGCCTTCGCTAGTCGGATATTGATGTCATTTTCAGTAGATGAGACGCTGCTTAAGAGGGAAATGAACTTGTACACTTGTTTCGGAGAAACACCATTTCGTGAGGAGATGTTTCTTTTTTTATTAAAACACAAGTACTCTTTTCTGCTTTGACATGGAGGTAAATGCCACCTACTGCCTGCTCTAGACTGTATAGCAGGGATTTGGCCTGGGTAGGTGTATTTGCCGGGAGTACTATGTCATCTGCGTAGTCTGCGTCCATAATAGATTGTGCAGGGTATCTCTCACCAAATGCACACTATCACACACACGTATAAACACACACACACTATATATATATATATATATATATATATATATAAGACAGTATTTAATCCAGTAAATCCGGAGTGGGGAACAATTACAAGCAGGACAATTAAAATATTCAAATATCGAACATCACATTTAAGTAATCCCAGTCAAGAGCTCAATGCAAATAAAATCCACAGAGCAAATTGTTAAAAAAACAAACAAAAAAAAAAAACAATTAAGATAATAAGTTTATTTCCATCTTGTTAAAAAGTATTGATATAGATCAATGCTCTAAAAAGTTAACAGGACTTCTTCAGATCAAACAAGAACATTTCCTTGTTTGATCTGAAGAAGTCCTGTTAATTGTTGTTTTATATATATATATATATATATATATATATATATATATATATATATCGGCTATATTAATAGATAAGAAGTGCTCAGTATCGCTGATAGTACACAGTATATCTAAGTTAGGATTGCATAGATATAGAATCAAAAGTACTTGGTGACTCAGTTTCTCGGTCTGATCAATGAATAAAAATAGTTTGAGATAGATAGATAGATAGATACGAACAGACTATATATATATGCAAAAAAAGCCTGTTGAAAGTAATCGATAAAGAAAATCTTAGGCACCGTTTATCGGAACAGACTTCGGTCGGCTGTGTTGGTCGGTACACGGATCTGGTTGGGTGGGTCCTGGTTCCGATGGCAGTCGGTCGAGGCCGTCTGACAAAGATTCCAGGAAGCCGGTATTCATGTCAGGTACGCCAAGATCGGTATCCTCGAGCCTCAGAGGGCCGTCCTACCAGGCTTTAACCCTCATCGGTTTATCGCCTAGCGCCTGAGGCACCCCTTTTTAGGGAAATGCTGACGGGGTGCGAGGCATTTTTGGAGCCGACGGTCGTGTCTGGGCTATGGCCCTGTGCCCTGACCCATCAAAAATGCCTTGTGCCACACTCGTCCGGTCGGTGGGACGTACGAAAAATGCCGACAAAGAAAGTCTTATGTTTTTAATTGGACTTCTCTTGCTTTCTTACAAGGTAATGTATATAAAGATTGAGGAAGTATAAGAACTTGCCATTGTTTTTTTTATCATATTTACCAACCCCTCCGCTCGGGCAGGATGTGACACAAGGTCAATTTTTAAGCGGAGTTTAACAGGTTTGAATTCAGAGTTTTCCTTCTCCTAGACTAGTTTCCTCACCAAGGCTGAAGAATTCAGTCTGTCCTACTATTTACCCATAACTGGAGAGAGAATAATTGGATTCATACCTTTCCCAAGGGTATTAGTGCTATGTGAAATGCAATCAGTTTCGTCCAGGATTTGAACTCGTGTCGCCGTGTCCATTTCCTACGACGTTAACCATTACACCACCTCCACATTGTTTGTTTTTTTTTTTATCAAGAATAAGAAAGAGGTATGTTTGTTGTTGTCTTCAGATAAATACTTAAAAAAGATAAAACTAGGTAATGTTTCTGGGGTTTCTTTTTTTAACATGCTGAGATTTGATTAATTGATTTTAACATTTCAATCTCTCACGGGTTATTATTCTGTGACGAGAAGTTATGGAATTGTGTTCATTATATAATTCATATTTACATTTTTTGTGTAGTTCTTTCTGAAGATTCTTCTTTTGCTAACAGTTATATGATATCAATGGTTGGTTATTTACGTTTTATGGCATATCAATCTTTCTTGGCTATTTAAAGCCAAATCCTGTTTAAACACAAATATATATATATACCTATATATATATATATATATATATATATATATATATAAGTAAAGTTGGCGACCTTTGTCGAGGGTGACCCGAAGGCTCCCTTTTCGATAGCTACTAAACCGAAGTGTTGGGGAGGGTGCTACTCCTTTCCTTGGAGTGCTTCACTTTACCCTTGATACGTACCTTATAATGCTGAGTGTTAAGCAAGGAGGTCTCAAGTACCATCTTTTTTAAGTATTTGGTATGACTCGACCTGGAATTGAACCCCGGTCTCCCAGACCAATGGCGAACACTCTACCCACTAATTGTTTGTTAACATTATTTTTAAACGAGCCACATCTCATTTGTTTCTACACAGTTAAATGGGTTCAAGTACTGCTATTTAACACTAGTAATTCTCTTCAACATTATTCATTCCTTTGTACTCTGTTCAATGATGTGAAAAATTGCTATGTAATACTAATAATTCATTCAAACATCAGTAATTTGTTTACATATAGTTAGATGGTTTCAAATATAGAAAAATTATTAAATATTTCTATTTAACCCATACATAGAACCTTGACAGGTACTACAACTCCGGATGAGAGTTGGCCTGGGAATAATGGTAATGAAGAAGTACTCCACATCCCTCAAATCTCTAAGACTGGAGCCTCACCATCAGATGGCTTGGTATCATATCAAGGACATTCGTTGAGTCGGGTATTCCCTGAAGAGATGCAGTCGGTGTATTCAACAGCCCAAACCGAATGAGCTGATATGATATTCCTATGAAATACAAATAATTTGCACAAAGTTATATGGTTTCAAGTATTCCTGTATAATACTAATAATATCGTTTCAAGAAAATAATGATAATAATAATAACAACAATTAGTAAACAATTATAGCTTCAAGAATGTCTTCACCCAACCCCTTCACCATGTGCGAGATGTGACACATGGTCAATTTTTAAAAGGAATAAAAACGTTTTGAATTTCTAAATTTTCCTTCTCCTTGATAAGGTTAAAGAATTCCATCTGTCATACGGTCTACGCATACCTGAGGGTGTGTGGGGAGGAGGGAAGAGATGGATTCATTTCTTTCGCAAAGGCATTAGCACGAAATGAAATGCAAACAGGATCATCTAGGATTTCAAATTGTGTCGCTGTTTCTATTTACTCCGACGATAACCGTAACGCTAAAGTGCCTTCAAACCAGCTGCAAGTAACAATTTCTAATACAAATAATTTACAGTTATATTCCATCAAGTATTCTTATTGAATACAAATAGTTTTAAAAGCAACCTGTTTGACTCATAGACGAGACCCAAACAAGTATGGAGTAGAATGGTTTGCGGATTTTTAAAGACTTGAAGGTTGTCTACGTATATTTGTCTTTCTGAACAATTCGAACATTTGTAGCAGAGGAAATGTATCATGGCTTTCCTCATACTAAACAATATAAAACCATTCACGTCGAATTAACAACAGCATATTTTATTGCTAGTGTAAACTTACTACAACAAATACAAGAATGACGTGAGATATAAGAAAGGGCTAATAGAAAAAAATTGTATGAAAGAATGCCTAAAAGCATTTTGATATAAGTTAA